>VZRH01002310.1:1347472-1471916 GCA_013397555.1 Urocynchramus pylzowi | reverse complement strand
CGGGGGGCGCGGCGCTGGCCGTCGTGGTTGCCGCCGGCTTCGGTGGGGAGCATGAGCAGGGACGGGGTGTCGCGTAGGGACTTCACTCGCCTTTCGCTCGTCATCTCCTCCTGTGTGCATGTGAGGAATTGGAGATAGCTCAGAAGACGTTTAATGGCTAGTATGTAGTGCAAGAGAATGTTCGCAGTTTATTTTTTTAATAGGTAATTCCCCAAACCGATTTCATAGCTCGACATGGTAAGACCTGCCTTTTTGGGTTAGGGCAAGCCATGCGGAATTGTACGGGAGGCCGCCAAACCCGCGGCAGTGCGTGCTCAGAAAAACTGGTACCGGCGGTGACAGAGGCGCCACCAAGGCTCATGTTTTGGAAAAGCCAAAGACCTGACCTTTGGGAAGAACTGCGCCCAGTAAGGCTGGGTACAGTGTGGTGGAGGTGGGTGGCTGCTGCGCCTTCCGCCCTCGCCGAGCACGCGTTTCTCTGTGCGGCGTCCCGGTAGCTGGAGCCGCGCGTCCCGGCCGTGCCGCCCCGGCTGTGGGCCTGGCCGCGGAGCCCGCAGCGCCGCGCTCCCACACGCAGGGCCTGAGCAGCGGGAAACAGCCCTGGAAAGCCTCGTGCTTGCTAGTGACCTCCCTAGCTGTGAATGAATGAATGAATGAATGAGTGACTTTTTGTTTATGCTGAAAGAAAAAACCGACAATAAAAGACCCAAAATCCTCCACATGAAACCCCTCGAATCTTTAGTGGGTCTCTTTTATCAACACAAGGAAAAAGACTGCTAAAGGAAGCACCACCAATCAAACAGAAATATCTTTTTTCTTTTATTACTATTTTCTAACTGTTTGGTAAAATGTTGTACATATTATTTGAAGTCTGACTGTGGAATTCTGTGTTTGAATCTTTTTGACGGTAGTTTAATGAGGTGTTCAGTGCAGTATGTGTGGTATAATTGCGTGTCAGAAGGATGATAAGAAGGAAAAATAGTTTCAAAATCAAAATGAAACTTTCAGTGCTAGCAGATAGATATTTAGATAAAGGCTTTGAAGTAGTTGCTAAGAAGTATTTTTATTTCATAACTTCAGTATTGAAGTACTTTATTTCAGTACTTCCTGCAACCTTCTGCATGTATTTCTGTATCTTCCTTCAAAACATTTTATCCAGGTATTCATCATGCATTTTCAAGACACCATCATCTATGACTGATACACGAATTCTTCCAGCTGCAGCATTTTCTTTTTGTTTCAAAAGCTAGCACAGCATCTTGAGCAGTTTTGGTGGTACAAAGTGTTTGGAAAAAGCTTTCAAAAATATTTCAGTGAGTCTGCAGATTGTAGGAGATGGTAGAGTGGAGATTATAAAAATGAAAGTATTTTCAGTGAGAAATGTCTTTATAGGTGGAAACAACAGAAAAGCATGTTTGTGTGGTTTTTTGGGTTTTTTTTTTTTGCTTATGTTTTTAACTTACATTTAGCTAATTGCTAACATTTGATGAAAAAGGTCTGTGTACACAAACAAGTTGCTTTTGTTGTTGAGGGTTTTTTCTACCCTTACAGATTTGCTATTTTCTTAAATATGGAATTTAGGTTTGGAAATACTTGTTTCATATGCGAAAAAAAGTTTTGGGGAAAGCTTTTCAGTTTTAAATATTACAATGTAATAGCTGATCCACATATAAAGAATCTGAATTGTTACATTAGTAGTTACTGACATAAAGACAGTTTAATGCATTCCACTTGGTAAATATGACAGAAAAAGGTGGTACCTAATAAAGTGTCTGTTTGGAGCTGTGTAAGCAACCCAGCTTACATAGTGATTTCTCTCTTCATTAGGTCGAAGATCTCTTCTTTCTTCAGCCTATGTGGATAGCTCAAAATGGGAAAAGAGAAAAAAAGAGGAGCATAGCCTGGGTGAGAAAAGTTTGTTTCTTGTCTCCACTTTGTCTAATTAATTGCAGCCTGTGCTCATTTTTGGTTACCTTACTATCTGTAAATCCTTCAAAATATAGAAGGGTCAGAAACAATACGTTTCTGAGCTTCTATATCAAAAGGCACTCAACATTTTAAAAATTTGCCATACGTATTCAAAGCTGTAGTACAGAAACAAGTTAGAATTTGCCTGTTTACTTAATATTCAGTTTCTATGAGCTGCTTTTTTCTTTCACAAAATCCAAAGTGTATGACTGTCTCTGACTGATGTCATTGACATTGTTTTAACAGTATTGCAGTGTGAAAAAAAGCTATTCTAGTAATTATCTAAGTATTACAGGACAATCATAAATAATCTAAGTATTACAGGACAATTGTATTTAAAGGCATTTTTTAAAGAGGAAATTTTCCTCAGGGTTTTGCAGTTTCTTCTTGAGTTACAGACTTTTTTTAGGAGGGAGTGGGGAATGAAGCTAAACTTTTTTATTTTCAAGAAGTTGAATGTTAAACTATATCTGTACACGATACTGAGATTTCCTGTGCAATTTTTCTAGCTAAATTATTTGCCTAGATTACATTTGAAATGACATTCTACTGTCTTTTTGCTGACTACATTAAAGGCAGATCATTTTTCCATGCTAAAGATGGATTTTTTTTTTTTTTTTTAAGTTTTGTACCGCAGGTGTTTTGGGGACTCCTTAATTCATGATCTTTTTTCATTACTGGGCCCCTGAACTGTGGTTGTTACTTGCAACACAGATTATGAGGCTGAAAGAAGAATCATCAGGTGAAATTCAGGGGCTTTTGTCAGGCAGAAGGACAGATTAAATGATCAGACTGATGTTTTTTATGCACTAATTTGTTTCTTTTATTTGCCTATGAACATTTAGATGGGAATTGTCAACATGTACTGTACATGGATGAGAAACAGGTGCTGGCTCCTTATGTATGTGGCTTGGATCCTGCAGAGGCTGTTAATACCTTATTACACTTTACTGTCAATAGGACTGCTCATGCAGTGTATTTTGGGCTGGAGCCACAGATTTGTGCCCTGGGATGCATTTGAGCTAGTCACCTCCAGGTGAAAATGGGTTCTTGTTTTGGCAAGTGTCACAGCCAATAGAAATCCAGTGTAGAAAATTCCACTGTTGTGCTGGTGCTAGTACAGTCCATGTTTGGCATTTTCCAGGCCTGGCAAGACCTTCTGCGACTGTTTGGCAGGCACAGTTCTTGCTGCTCCTCTGCTGATGGTCTTGAGCCAGAGCAGATGTCTATTCCATGATTCTCAAAGAACTGCTTTGCATTTTCATTTTGTGTTCACAGAAAAGAGAAAA
Organism: Urocynchramus pylzowi; assembly: GCA_013397555.1. Taxonomy (NCBI): domain Eukaryota; kingdom Metazoa; phylum Chordata; class Aves; order Passeriformes; family Fringillidae; genus Urocynchramus; species Urocynchramus pylzowi. The sequence goes on along the minus strand of VZRH01002310.1, from coordinate 1,468,659 downwards.
CAAGTTAGCATGGTGTCAGCTGTATTAGCATTTTCAGAGAGGAGACAGCCCTGCAGACGTCTGCTCTGTAGCTGTCAATTGTCTGGTTGCACACATAATCTTATGTGTACTAACTGGTACACATAGCTAGAGTGAGTTCCTTATGTTGAGGAAATGCTCTTTTCTTTTCTATTTCTTTCATTTAAAAATATTTATTATATTTTATTTTGTTCCAAATGTTGTTTTAGAAATGTTGTTACACAAAACTATGTTGTGAGGATACTTTTAAAGGCAAAACAAGTATTTTTTTTGATTTAAAGTTTGTTCAATTTCTCTGCTGCAATGATGTGCTATCCTAGACATAAACTCATTACCTGTGTCCATGTAAGACATGCTTTATTGTCTTCACTGTAACCTCAGTTTAGATTCCAGGTATAAATGAGTTTAGCAAACTTCACTGCTGAAAATTGTATGGGAGAGAGCAAGACTGTATTTTGTGTACCAAAATGCTTTTGTTCAAGAAGATAGGAATTGAAAATGTGTTCATTTGGAATTTGCAAATTGGTTGTTGGTAGGAAGATGCCTGCCTAGAAGTAATTTGTATTCCATTTATTAAAAAAGAAGTACGAAGGAAACCAGAATCCCAGGGGATACCAGAATCCAGGTGAGACAGGAAATTACTTTTTTTTATTAGAAAGTTTCACAGTACCTAAATTGGCTAATCGGCAACACCAGGTGGCAGTGCTGCCCTTACAGACATGGAATTTCCATTCAGAGCCTTGTTCAGTACAAAGCTGTTGTTCTTTCCAGTTATGTGGAAATAGAGATAAATGTGGAACAAATAAATTTGTAAGGTAAAATACTTGCCTCTGCCTTTATATTTTAGTTGAGTCTTTAAGATAAAACCAGGCTTTCTTTATAGCACCGGTTAGCCTGTGAATTAAGGTATTAGCTCTGCCCATCACTCCCAGGACAGGTAAACTTTGCCTCTCAGTTTTATTGTCATTTCCCACCCCTGGATCAGACCTCGTCTTGAGTGAACCACTTCTAAGAATACAGGGGTGTAAGTAGAATAGAAGTGACCTTATATGGTGGGCAAATGTGCCAGGTATTGATAATGTGCTGCTTGTTGATGTGGCTACATTCTGTGGACAGGTACACACTGTGAATCAAACTGAAACTAAGATGATTTCCTAGGCCACCAAACTGGTATTAGAAGTCATAACCACTGACTTGGAAAGAGAGGGTCAGTATTTTCTGAGTCATTGTCCTGAACCACCCTGTTGCAGGCAACAAGATGTTGAGTTTCTATGAACAAATGAAAATAAAAGTGTATGTGATATCTCATATACCAGTGTTATAGAGACCTCTGTGAAGTCATGGCCCGAAATTAAATTACCTAAGCTAACATTTATGGTTTGTTTCATTAATTTGGTTAATTCTTGAATATGCAGTAATACATTTTTAGAGAAATTAAATTTATGGAGTTGATCTTGTGGAAATGTATTTTTAGGCAGCATATATGAGAGATTGTATAGACTAGTGGTTTTTTTGATGAGTCAGACAAAAGCATTTGCAGTATGTATCTGTTAAAATGTACATAGGATTCTGATTTGGCCATTAAAATATTGGCTTGGTTTGTACACAGTGTAAGCACTCAGGTTTTACTGCCAGCAATGCTAGGAGACTTGGGCATTCACATGCTTGCATTCTAGTACTGCTGTCAGGATGCTTTAACTGAGAAGAAACTTCAATCTTGATTATTGAATAGCAACTTATGAAGCAAACTTGATTACAAAAGGTGACTGAATTATTTCAAATTATGAATTTGAGGAAAAATGACTGCTTTTATTAGATGTTCTTCACGGAATGCAAGCTAGGAAATAATTAATCATTGCAATTAATTCCTGTAATAATACTACTGCAGAAACAGTAGCAACTTGTCTGAAAACAAAGCTAAATTTTTCATTATCTTCATTTGTCTGCTATTATTTTAGATTTAATCAGCCCACTTTGTTGTGACTCTTACACTGGAGATGATAGATAAGTGATTAACGTTTATATGGAGCTCATAGGCAAGTGCTTTCCATACTGTAGATCTGATGGAGAGTTTCAGCTTCGTAGGCAGCAATAAAGGTCAGTCATTAAAATTCTATGTGTGATATCTCTCAGAGGATGCTGTTGTATAATGGCTAGCAGTGTTGTGATCTTGTATTCATGGAATTCATTTGGTTTATATTCTACTAAAGTAGTCACTGTTTTCTAGAGCAGGCCCTTCATCTTCATGAGCACCTAGACAAAAGAAATGCCCAGCTCAGGGCTTGAGTGTGGCCCAGAATGGTCATAGGGATCACCTTCTAGTGTTGGGAGGGTGATGCATAAGAAAACCAGTTCTGGAATAGATAAAAGAACTCTGAGTCTCAAGTCCACATTGCTGTGTCATCAAAGATACCAGATTTTGAAGCAAACATTTCTTTCCAGCTGTCTCAAAATGGAGATTAAGGATAGTGGATGACAGTTGACTTCATTTAGGCAAGGACCTACTCAGTGCTTTAATCTGGATAAGCTGAGTTGGTCACAGCATCCCTTCTCTCTAAATTTTAGCACTACTGGGAATGCTCCCTGTGCCTTTACCCATGTGCTTCATCATGACCTATCATCTGGAGAGATGGATAATACAGAGTCAAAGGCACTTATAGACACTTCTTGTAAGGATATTCCCATATAAATTTCTTTAACCTTAAAAAATTGCATTTTTTTTTAGTGGTTATCTTGTATAGCATGGCCTTGATAGCCCACATCACCTCAGTGTCTTGTGCTGTCTTTTGTGGGAGCTGGTACTGGCCTTACTAACTTTGCCACAAATTTCTCTTTGCTTTCCATGGTCATGAAAAGTTTGCCTTTCCTCAGCCAGAAGATAAATGCTTATTTTGTGTTTTGAAGAACTCCTCAGGAGGAAAGTTGTTATGTAAACAAGGAATACTGCTATGTGGCAGACAACAGCATTGTACAGATTAGGAGTCAACTGTTTTATTCCAAGTCAGGGCTCTGTCATTTTACTGAAAACTTCATCCATGTGCTGTAATTTAACAGATTACCTGTAATGAATGTCATTTGTTCTGTTAAAACTGTACCCTCCAGTGTTAACTGTGGTACAGGTGTTTTTAAAGTAATAATTAGGGATATCACTTGTTTTGTGGACAGTATCCTTCAGAGATAGAGCATGTTATTGATGCAGTGCTGTTTTCTGTCCCTGACAACTTTGCAAGAGTAGAAGGATTAGTCTGTTCTGATGTAGTGCTGCAATTTCTGCTTATCTCACATTTCACTGACAGGTGTGGAGGCAGGTTGACATTTTTGGAAAATTAATTGAGCCAGCCCATCAGCTGGCCGAGGATAGCCAGCGGGCTTTACTGAGGGGTGTCAAAGGAGTGACTCACTGAGTAACAGTTGCAAAGGAGGAAGCAAGTTCCAAATGTTGCAGGGGGAATGTGTTGGATTTCTGGTCCTCAAGATGCAGGAGAAGAGCGAGAAAGAGCATGATTGAAGTCTCTAAAGCTTATAGATTTGATGTTGTCTGTTCATGGTCAAACAGATGACATTAAGCATATGTTGAACAGCTTACTCTTCCTGAATAATCTTCATTTTCCAGGAACAGTGCAAAGCTAAAACTCCAAATTAAATTAACTTCCAATTAATTCATTAAATGCAGTGGCTGGCTACCTGTTCGACAGTCAGAAGTTTTAAGTTCCTGCATGGTCAGATTAATATTGTTATATGACTACTGGAGCAGAATGCTATAAAGCTGCTTAGTTACTGATGCAGTGCCCCGTTTGATTAACAAGATTTCTTTGTGTTGCTGTTTGTGACTATAAGGTTTATCAGTATGGTACTACATGCTTCTGTGTCTCATTGTTTTACCGTAAAATAAAAATCCATGCCTAAAGCGCTGTCCAGCATATGCTAGGCTTGAAAGCCACTGGGAATTTTAAGGACATCTGCTAATTTTTTTTGTTTTAGATGACTTATATTAGTTATACTAATTTTATCCAGCACCTTACAGAGTAGGTTTCTTACCCTTTTTTTCTAGTAAGTTAGGATCATCATGTTGAGAATTTTCTCATGCATTATTTTCTGTTAAAGTGTTCAACAATATTTGAAAGTACTGTTTTCATACAATTTTAAAATAAAATGTTAAGAACCCATAATTTGATTTCATGGACGTAGGTTCTATTCTAAGTTATATGATGGCTCTGCAGATTTTCCTGTTACACCTGTTGACTAAACACATATTTTTTCTGTTTTCTCTAGCTGAGTTAGCCCACTTAATGGACAGAACCTATGAAAGAAAACTGCCTGTCAGCTCTTTGACATTAGCCCGGGTAAGGAAATAAATCCCAATCATAAACTGGTAGAAGTGACTGTGGAGTGCTCGTGTAGTGGAGTGAACTGAGAGGCAATAAATGATACCACCTCTGTTAGGAGTTCCAGAATCGTAAATGTCTTGTTATACTCTTAAATTGCTGTATAAAGCTGTTTTATTGATACTTTGTACTCATTAGTTAATACCCAGATCATAGGGTCTTCAAAGCAGATTTTTTTTCCTCAGTAAAATCGGGCCTCACTGATATTGGGTTGTGTATTTCCCTAATATGTGTTTCCTGCCTTCCTAAGGTTTCTTTGTGAGAGCTTTAAAACCTCCTCAGGCACTGCATAGGAGCCCAGGCTGCTAAGGGAATGCATTGAATTAGTACACTCACTGTCTGTCTTCACCAAGTTTCAGGCTTCTTTCAGAGTGAGGTGGAGGTGGACATATTTTGCTTTTATAACTTTGTTTCACTCCAGCAGACTGAGGCAGAGCAAATGCTGACATGAGTTAAGTAAAGCCATTATTTTTGCTGGGAAGAGTAACCAGTTCCATCCTCTGGATGGGTTAATCTGGAAAAGTGGAGGACAAGCAGAGATAGGTGTTTTCAAATTCCCTGTGTAAATAAGTGTTTGTAATGAAGAAGAAGAAATTAGTCATTTGTTTAAAAAACAAAACAACAAACTAATTTCAGTCTTTAAAATTATCCAGAAAAGCTGAGTTATCTCAGTAATACCACTAATTAGGATAATTTGTACCACTAACTGAACTTTGTTCAGTTACAAGAGCAAGCATTTACACAAATCAAACATTCTTGACCATTGCTTCTGAGACAGTGTCCACGAGGGAAATAGGCGTTCCTCCCCTTTTTATGAATCAAATTTATTTCTTTCCTGCTTTGGGCTGACCTCCCTGGAGAAACGGCATTTTCAGATTGTGAAACAGCCCCGCTTTCCAATACCTGGAGCTAACATCAGATTCTTATTTTCTGGAATGTAGGTAAAGCACACAGGCATGCTCTTGCCATGCTCAGAAGATGAGATCTCTATGTATTCAGCATGCAAAGAGTTAAGGAATAGGAGACCAAATACCAGTCATCTGAATTATTGTTTTTAGATTAGGCTCAGGGTAAAGAGCAGTACTGACCTTGAGAACATGTTTGTTTATTCTGAACTAAAGGTATTATGTTATAAAGATGCTGTAGTGTTCCAGCACCTTTATGCTTATGTTAGTAAAATGTACAGGAAAATAGGATAAACCATAAGGCAAAGTCTGGTTGAAAACTTGGCTTGTATCTAAGTAATTGATTGCACTGGGAGTTCTGTTAAAAGAGAGAATTTTAAATGAGAGGACAATTGTGCTGTAAAGCATGGGGGGGTGATTCTTTTTCTTACCACTGTTTATAAGTATAGTGAAATATAAAATTTTGCTGTCCCTGTGGTTCAGAATATATACTATGAATAGGCACAACAGGCAAACTATAGGGAAATAATATTTTTTGGAAAAAGTAATGAGGCATGTCAAAACTCTGTCAAAGTTGTGGCAAAAAATGTAAGGAACTGAATACATGCTTAAAATAAAAGGTATGATTAAAGAGCAAAAGATTTACAGGAACAGCAAAAATACAGGATACTGAGCTGTAGGTGTTTAATCCTCAGATGGCTTTCAAGATGCTTAAAGTTTCTCAGAATTATGAAAAGGAGTTGTCTCAGTTTAAAAAGATTTGAGTTGTAGCAGTCTAGAAGAAACCAGAATTAGGAGCAAGCAGAGATATGAAGAATTCCAATACTGTCAGATAGCTAAATGTGCCAAACAAATGTATTTTGTTATTTGTTATTTTCTTCTAATATGCTTCATGCAAGTGGTCATTTTTTAAGCTTTTATTTCTTATTTTTTAATCAGTTTGTTGACAACATTTCTTCACGAGAAGAAGTGGATCAAGCCGAATACTACCTTTACAAGTAAGCATCTTTTCCCCTCAACATGAACTTTGAGTCATACGAGTAAATACCGTGAGGTCTTGTCCTTTGAAGACTTACCCTTTCCAGCTTCTTGGCTTTGATTTCTCTCTTGGAAAGTATGTGCATCTACTTGTCTTGCAAGTCACAGCCAAGGGCTTTCTTGCCAACTTCTCCATGGTTATGGCTGCCCTTCTCTGGACCTCTGGCATTATCTCCTATCAAGCATGTTAATCTGAGATATTGAGCTAGCAGCTAATGCAACCTGCAGCTTTGGTTTATGGTAGAGATGCTGAAAATATAAGTAGTCATGTTAGTTCACAGTTTTTCCTTCTAATACTTTTTTTGTTCTCTGAGTCATTATTTATCTGAAGTGGCTCCATGATATTTGGATGTCTAAGTGTAGGACTCAAGGAAGCTTGTTTTCTTAAAACACGGAAGAATGGCATCCTGTGGTATCCTGTGGTAATGATCAAAATGGGCATCCTGTGGTAATGATCAAGTCAAGGGTGAACTAAATATATTATCCCCTTAGTACTCATATGTTTCCCTGATAAACTGTGCAGTTCACTTTATGCACGGGATGTTATGGTTTTTGGCAACTAGTTTTGTGTTGATTGAAGTGTACAGGTTTTCTGGTAGTGTCAGGTTGAAGCACTTGCTTCAACTCAATACCTCTCAATATTGAATTAAAGAGGGTAGCAATTATCTAGCTGGTCACTAGAATAAATTAGTTCTTTTATGACAGTTGCACATTTTGAGAACTAAGTTTTGTGATGGAAAAAGTAACATATCCTGTCAGAGAGCATGAGAGAGCATCCTTACAAATAATGTCAGGTTGTTATTTATAAATAATAATGACTGGGTTTTTTTAGTTAAGGCGTTTTCTGGATAGCTTAAGTATATGTTTAAGTATATGCACAGTTTTAAGTACATGACTGCATTAGACTTCAGATGTCCCTGATTCTGTGGTACTACTGGGACTGTATCTGAATCTCAGAGCTTCAAGATGGAAACAATAGAAATGGGTTAATACTAGCAATATGCTGTAGTTTAAAAATAAAAGTGGGAAGAAGAATCACACAGAGGGCGGGTTAGTGGTGTTTTCATTCCTTTTGTTTTAGATTTCACTAGTCTTATCAGAATCTGTGGTCAGAACAGCAGAGATGAAAACAGAAGGAGGTAAGGCGAGTTTAATGCAAGCCCTCTAGTACCTTTTAGTAACATTATTGAATGCATTATATTATGCCACATGTCCTTATTTCCTCTCTGTTGGAGTCAGGTCTTCTAGGGTCAGGGATTCCAAGACAATTTTGACTTTCCTGACATACAAAGGAGAGTGGGGTAGTTTTAGTTGCCAAGTCTCAAAATGGTACAGATAAAATCTAGATAGTGAGGTGTCTGTAACATATGTTACAGATTCTTCTTGAAAAAAGGAATTCAGAAAGAGTGAGAAAAACTTAGAAGCGTAAAAAATGGTCCATAGTAAGAGGGAGAGAATATTATGGGAATCTCTAACATGTTAATATCCTTCTTAGTCTTAATATGTTGCTTGGTTAGTAACTCGGGTAAAAAGATTTCTATCCTTAAGAACACATTCTAGTAGAGAGATTTTACAATTCAAAAGCAATCACGGTTATTTACTATTTTCCTAAGATAAAATTCCACTATGGCTGGTGAGAGTATAGCTGTGTGCATATCAAATATAATCATTTGCCATTGGTACAGATTTTAGTCATCATATGGAGAGAATAGAAAAGTATTGATGTGTCACTTGGCTTGTCAGACATGCTTTGGCTGAAATGTTTCTACTTTGTGTCCCTGTGATGCCGCTTTGTTTTGGTGTTGCAAAATGTTGTCTTTTGGTTATTAGCATCACTTTTCAAGGAGACTTAATTCCAAATTATTCTCAAAATGGATGTGTATTCAGGTAGGGAAACAGCATAGAGAGGTCTGTAATTCATGTAAAAATCCTAATTATAACAGCATTTTCTCTGTCAAGTGAAAATAAGCATTCTAGCTTCAGGATATAGGAGATGTGGGTATTTACAAGACCTTTTAGTTGGTCTTTACGTTTGCACTTAGGATGGAGGTAAAATGAAAGACATTTTTATAAAGATAGGTCTTTGCAGCTGTGAGGATGTTTGACACAGAAAAATGTCCCATGTAAATGTCCCGTATAAATGAGGGACGTAGAGAGGGAAAGTTAAGAAGCAGAGAAGGTTTGACAGGAGATCTCTCTTTTTCTGCCTTAGTGAGAAAGTTCCAAGTATGTTTTTTCTTTTATTTAAGGAGAGGAATCTTCTGAAAAGGAGAAAAGCAGTATCAGGGAAAAATTTGTTTTATGTCTGTTTTTTATGTTTTATGTCTGAGGTATACAAGTCTATTGCAAACAGTGTGCATGGCCTGGTAAGTTGACTGTATGTGCATTTGACTGAACATAATTAATCAGAATGCTCCCAAAGCCCTGTGGTTTCCCCGTTAGCTGCTTGTAGTATATAAAGAGGGAAATTTGATACCTCTCCCCAGTGTTTGGAGCCTCTGGGAACCTGAAGGGAACCAGTTCCTTGGAACCAGTTCCAAGGCCCCTACAAGGCTGGAAGATGTTCCTGGTACAAAAGGCAAACTGCCTGTAGGAAGAATCAGAGGGAAGTAATGGTATTTCAGTGCTTTCAATGTGGGGTTTTCCTGGAGATGGGAGTGACAGATTTTGTAGTTGTTAGCTTTGTAGACTGGAGACTTTCCATCTATAATGTGAGGCAGAACATAGTTTCAAAAAAGTAGTATTCTGGAGCATTACCATAATGCATTTAGGATCCCAAAATAAAATATATGTGTTATATTTAGACCTGTTTCAATTTTCTGTCCTTTTAAAGCAGTGGATCTCCAGCCATACTGTCTCCACAGAGGATCTTGAGCTCTCAAGAATAGCTGTGTGGAGACTGCTATTGTGGAACCTGTCAGTAAAATGGTAAAGGCCAGTTTGAGGCATGAGGTCATCTGCTTTCAGTGCTCCTCTTTTTGTTCTCTGCTGAATACCTCCCCCTTCTATTAACTATCAGACTTTAAGAAAATCCTTTCATCTCCTAGGATCCCAGCAAAAATTCTCATCAGAATGCAGAGCACTTTCAGCCAGATCAAAGATCTGCAGCTCGCTGTACTTTGTCCTGTCTCACTGAGATGTCACTATTTCACACATCAGGGTGTTTTTCTTATGATTGAAACATTAGCATAATGAGGAGAGGTTTTGTGATGAGGTAACTCCTGATTTTGTATGTAGGTTTTATGCCAACAAAGATTTTTCAGTGTGTGTGAAAAGAATGGGTGAAGTTTTTCTTATGTTGAGACTCCTCAAGAGAATTTTTAATTGCATTAAACCCATGACCCACCATGTAGAAAAAAGTACACAGAGTGTCTGGAGAATGTTTTTGTATGTGCATGTGCTCTACAAATTCTTCCACAATCTGCCTAGATCTTTTTATTACCTTTCTGTTATTGGTAATTTTTTTTTGAAAACACAGCTCTTTCTGCAGACTTCAGGATTTTTTACCTGGGGTCCATACCTGATTATAATCACAAAATGGAACAATAGCAGATGATTAGAAGTTATTCTTAGATGTACTGTCTTTAATAGAATCGCAGAATTGTTTAGGTTGGATGGTAGTAAGTTACAGTTTTGAGGCCTGATTTCAGCCTTTAAATCATTTTGGGGCTCTGATCTCTCTCCATATGAAATTGTGCTTTTTCCTAATAATACCTGTGTGTCACTGCTCAGGGCAACATTACATGCAAAATAAGTTTCATCTGCACTGTCTATATTTGCATGTCTGTTCTGTGGATGCAGAAGTTACATTTTTACTTTCATACCAGTCAAGCAGCTCAGTGTCTGAAAATGTTGTTACTCTAAAATATTGTTTGTAATAAATTTTCACAATGTACCAGAAAAAAATGGATTTCGGAATGATACTTGTGTGGCATTCATTCTTACTATTATGGTACTTCGTTTCTGTATAGAAATCTACAGTACATAATTAATGCCATTACCTGTTCTAGCACCAAATACAAGAGATGTAGACACAGTCCTATAACATACTTAATTCTTCCTTTGAGATGTTTTCGTTCTCTTAAGGTTGTAGGTGAAATAACTGATCAAATCTTGGTTTTCAATGCCTCCAGAAAAGTATATGGGTTAAAATATATATATATATATATATATATATGTATATAAATAAATGAGTCAGAAATAGCTGCCTGCTATTCAAGTTATGCAGCAGTTATAATTTGAAATTATATTGAGAAGTTATGGAAGCATCTGAAGAGAAAAATACATTTGTTGGCAGAATGGTATAATACCTTTGTTTACATTGTGCCTACTGTTTGTAGGCAGTTTGGACACCTGCCTAGGCTGAGTGTCTAAAATAAGTTAATTTGCAAAAGATTTGGGCAGCTTTTCAGAAGGTAGGGAGGCACAAGGAAGGGGAACACCAGAGAGATATACCTCATTAGAATATGTAATTATTTTCATGTGAATGACAGAAATACTGGTGTTTAGTGCTGTTCTCCTGTGGTTGCCAATGTGTGATGCTGCTTTATGTGAAGAAATATTGGTCAGTATCCAAGCCTGTGCTGTCAGGTGTAGGTGTTCTGGCTGTAGGGACTCCACTGTGCTTCTGGCTCCAGCATTCACTCATTTCTGCACAGCGGGGCACACGTTCTTACTCTCCCTCTCATCTTTCACAGTTTCTCTGTTGTCTTCGTCTGTCCGTGGTTTGTCACAGTCTGAACTGTTGGAATCTTTGGAAAAAAACATCAGTAACTACATTTCAGAACCCAGAGCCAAATTTCAGCAAGCCTCATCCTGTAACAACATCAAATTTCAGTGTGTTCATTGTAACATGCTTTGAAGTGAGGGAGAGCCATCATTAAAAATAAAACGTTCAGAAGGATCTTTTCCTGTAATACATGCCTTTTCAGTTGTCTGCTTTTCATAGTACGTCTGTCCTTTTGTATGTATAGTTTTCTTTAAACGTGGTAGAAACTGGTCAAGAATTTTCTAGGCACTGCATATAAAATCACAAAAAGTTGGAAGGCTTTTTGTCAGCACTAGTTTTTTTTTGTTGTGTGTTGCCAATGCTAGAAGGATAAGCATTTGGATTTTAAAAGCTTTATATTTAAAACAAGAGGAAAAGAAGGATTCTTCTAAAAACAGAATGCAATATCGTTGTTGGGGGTAATCTCTCCTCCTCCTCCTCATCCACAATATTTCTGGAGTCAATAGAAATATTAAGCCAATCAGATTCAGAAATTGACAGAAATTACTAGGTCCACATTCCATGTGGATGCCTTTTTTATTTAATATTGGAAGGCAGGCTTTCATTACAATTCTTGGAAGAAAAGAGTATAGCAGAATTTCCATATCTTTTACCCAGCATCTTTCTTGCCAACAGCTCAAAGCTTTTTGTCTAGTAGCTTCTACAGGAAATAATCTAAAGTACAAATGTGACCAGATCTGAACTGTTGCACTCATATATTCAAGGAGAAAGGGCAGTTTTGTCTCAGAGTTTGACCCATGGTCCTCCTTAAAGGTCAATTTTGCTATGTCCAGTGGCATTCCAGAAGTTGTTTAGTAAACCCCTGCATCAGCAAAAAGCCCATCTCAAGGCAGATTTTGCATTATGTTTTAGAAATACTGAAAGTCCAGACAGAGGTTAAATGCAGCCAAAAAATGTAGAGAGTGAGCCATTCATATGAATACAAATGGCCAGAACAGACTAAAACCTTTTATAAGATTCAGAATTTAAAACAAGTACAAGCAAAGATCTGTTCCTTTGCTAGCTTTAGTTAATGACTAATATGACTAATAATTATAAAGATATGCTAGAGAATTAACTCTGTCTGGCTTCCCCTGCAAGGAATTCCTGGTTCCGCTACAGCCCCTGAGCAGCAGCAGCAGTCAAAGCCAGTCTCCAATCCCATGTAAACAAAAAAAAAGTAAAAAAGTTAATGTTTTTATTGAGTTCCTTGTCCTTTAGCTTTCCTAAATAGTATTAAACAGTACAGCAATCTTTTCTCTTTCAATTATGTTGAAAGTGGCAGCTACTAGCATAAACCCATGAATTTTTATTAGGCTTACAACCATTACCAGAGCTGTCATGGTCCCTTCCTTAGGAACTGTTAACTTTGTGATTATTGTATTTATCAACCTAAATCATTCTTCTGTGTGGTGCAAGTAAGTATTTACTTTTTGGATCAAAATAAATACGGTAGAAAAAAAGGAACTGTGAACTACTTGTTACTATCAACTTGTTATGGAATAATCTTGACATGCTGTAGACCAGAGGTGTCTTATTGTGGATAGGTTGATTAGAATTAGAATTATTTGAATTGTTGACTTCGTCTTAGTTTAAATCAGCAAGCAAGAAACCTTAATTTAAATAAAATATTTTAATAATGTTTCATGTTTATAATTTAAACTACCTTTTAAGGAAAGCTTTATTGCTGTTTTCTGGCAGCAGAAAGCAAGTTCTTCAAACCAGTTTAATTTCTTTGGAAGGATAGTACTCAATTTAGAACCATATTCTTACTGAGCAAAGAGACAGTTTTGTGTAGATACTTCCAGGTTTACAGGTATTTCTTTACAGCTTTGTTTTATATATTTGATTTTCTTTTTTTAAAAAAGAGGTAAATGTTTACCAGAATGCTATTTTTCCTGGTGCGGACAGCTGCCTTTGAGAAAGAACCTTAAATGAAAGTATTACTTTTCTGCAAATGTTCACATTTTAATGAGTATGTAGACATTAATTATATTAAATGCAACATGGAAAGCATGTAGAATATGTTTTCTATTTAAAACGTACCAATTTAGGAAATCTTGTTTTTATTTGGTGAAATACTGTCCTCAGTACGTCAGGATTTTTGTATTTGTAGGTGCTAGTTTTTATTCCTCTTTCAACTTAGACGTGCTAAGCATTCATTCCTGCTATTTTGAGTCACATTAGTCATTTTTGAGCTAAACTAAACATAAATAGAAGAGTAGGGAGTATATTATGTCTGCAGCTGTAGAAGGGGCAATGGTTATTAAAAATTCTGTTTTCAGTTGCTTAAGTAGTAACCTTCTCCAGTTTGTGTGGTGCTGCTGGTAAAGCTAGCTTTACAAGCTAGCTTTTTCTTGGGGAAACAAGTACCTTTAATACAGATTTTTATTTTTGGGGCATGTGAGCTGGTCTATTTTTTTAAAATAGGAATTCTGTTGATTTTTTGGTTAGCTTTAATTTACAGAATTGTTGTGCTTAGTAGCACTGGGTTGTGGGGTAGCCATCCAGATGAAAATGTCAGGCCATTTTATCTTATCTATTCTTACACAGCACATATGAAATAATAAAATAGGCTAAAAGTGGGAGAGTGATTGTCCTATACTCTGGGAAATTTAGGTTTTTGTGCTACTGCAACCAGCATACTCAAAATGCTGAGCAGTTTAAATGTCATAAACAGAGGGCCAAGTACAAAGTCAAAAGGCTTCTGGGCAGAAAAATGTCTTTAAGAATGTGAGTGATCAAGATTCTTCTACTGTAATCAGTAGTAAAAGAAAGAATAAAGAGGTAAGTTGAGATGTTACTTTGTTGTCATTAAAGGTAGTTTTCCAGGGTGAATCAGGGTGTTCCTGGCTTAAATGGACTCTGCAAGCAGCTGTGGATGAGCTTCTGATGAGAACAATCATTTTATTGAAAATTCATTTTTAAGAACAGGATGAGTATTTAGAGCCTGTATTGTGTTAATTTTATTATGGAAAAAATTAAGTTAGGAGCTGGAGAGTGAAAATATGCAGTAAATAGTGTCCTCAGTCTGGGGAATAGGAGTTGCATAGCTTGTCGCAGCTGTTATGTTGAAAATACGTCTTGGGTTAAACATACATACCCACTTACTAGGATTTACTTTGTGTTTTTTCTTATAATTGTTTTCTCTGACTTGTAACTAAAGGAAGGCTTATTAGAATGTGGGACTGGACATCCACTAAGAATGTGAAATGTTTTTAAACACTACAGGGCATATCGCATGGTAGTTTAATATGGAAAGGGATGTCTGTCTGGTTTTCTATTTTTTTTTTTTTTCTTTACAATGTTTGAGGAAGGGTTTTTTTCAGGAGACTAATGTGAGTGCTGGTAAGACCTATACTAGTAGCTACCATGGTAACAGTATATGCTCTTGCAGGTTGCATGGAAGCAGGCCTGGGACCAAAGCATCTCTAACATTCCACTGCCTGAGAATTCCTATTCTGCACCACACTTGTTAAGAAAACTGGCAGTATGTTTGAATGATGGCAGGTCATGTGCTAGATTGTAGGGTAGACTGATGGAGAGAAGGACAAAGGCATTAAGGTATTTTTTTCCTGTCACACCTCAGCCAACGTATGAAATACAAGGCTTATGCAGTATTTCAGTGAGGACATCCCTTCATTTAACTATATGTAATGAAAAGTCCATATGATCTTAGTTTTAAATCATTGTTACATAAAATCTTGGTTTATTTCACAGGCTTTTAAGATGACTGTGATCTCATCAAGCACATAAAAAAGGGGCTACGCTATCTAACTGGACTTCACAGTCAAGAAAAGTGTTCTGTGTTTTGTTAGTACCAGTGAAGATGTTCAGCTTAGTAATATGATACAGTGGGGTGGATCCAGTAATCTATTGTGCTCTGACTATCTGTGGTTTTGATGCACATTGCTGCATAGTATATAGTAACAGATAGCAGGTGTGATACAAGTTCCAGAAGGTGAAACTCTTTGGAAATGGAAAAAACATTTAAGATGATCATGTTAAGAGATGGAATAATCACCACAGTTATAGATCTGATCTACTTTGTTCTGTAATACTCCATTTTAGACAGAATGGTTTATAACCAAATGAAAATTCTTATGATAGGGAGGAAGTAGATTTACATTAGCATGCATCTTTCTTTACCTTGTAAATGATTGTGCATGTTAATTTTCAACTAGCTGCCTTTTTATTTAAAAAAATGATGTTTATGCTTTTGTAGGACTGAAAGTGTTACGTCAACATTCAGTTATCAAGACATTTAGAAAATTATAGTGATTGTATCCAACAGACTGTAGATTTTTTTGGCCCCAGTTAGAGGGGGCCAAAAACTAATTGAAAAGTCAGTTATGTTACTCTATTCCAATGGTTCCATTTTTGTCCTAAATAATTCCATCTTCAGAAATGTCCAGAAAGATTAGAGTCCAGAACAAAAATGAAAATAAGTAGGTACATTTATTCTGCTTGTGTATCTGCTTATTTCTGCATATACATTTGTGCCTCTGAAAAAGTGTTCACCCTAAGGGCAGAAGCTTGATTGCAGACAGATCTGCAAAACAGTGCTTTGCTGTAATTGAATAGAGGAGTACTGAATCAGTAGATAATTAAAGGTCATGGTTATTACTCTCATTGTTTACAGAAAAGTTAAGGTGCAAATTTCTGAATATAAGATGCTCAGTAGCAAAATGGAAAAAAAACCAAACAATCCAGTCATTCAGGGTACTTACTTTTTGGTTGGTTGCTATGTTGGTTGCATGGTTGGGGTTTTTTTTGGTGTTTTTTTTTTTTTTNTTTTTTTTTTTTTCTTTTTTTTTTTTTTTTTTTTTTTTTTTTTTTTTTTTTTTTTGTTGTTGTTGTTGTTTTTTGTTGTTGTTGTTGTTTTTTGGGGGTTTTTTTGTTGTTGTTTAAATGCTGTTTTAATAGCGAGCATTTTGAAGCAGCATGCTCCAAATAACGTATCTGTGTTGTCTGCTGGGACGAGTCCAATTACATTTTCTGTGTTTCTCTGTACCAAGCACTCTGCTGAGCTACCTGCAACTGTTCCTTCTGCCATAGTTCCTGTTACCTCTTTCTGAGATTTACTTTATAAATCCTTGGTTCCTAACTAGGTTAGCTAATCCCTGAATAGTCCCTTCCTTGCCTTTCTTATTTTTTGTGGAGGGCATTGTGGGGTGGAAGAACAGTATGGGTTTGGAAAAAGCTTAGATATACGTCTGAGCCTATCAGCCTTTCTTGTCAGCTGATTTTATCCCCTTACCTGTTTGCTAAAATCCTTATGTGCCCCTGTCCCTGAAGGAGAATGTCCCCAGGCTTTTCAGCTGCCTCTCTGTCTCCCCTTTGCTACATCAGTTTGAAAGCCTGAGGGACTCGATTAAATGTGGAGTTATGTTTCAGAAATAGTTTCCATCTTCCCCACTGATGCATCTCTGTGGGATGCTGGACTGCACTTCCTTGAAAGGTGCTGAGGTTGTCCTTGCCTCCTAACTTTCATCTAATTAATGATTATGTGCATTTGTGGTGTGCCAGGTCCTCAGCTGATTGAGGCAGGTCCCTGGTAGCTTGGAGGAAATGTGTGGTTTTTGTTTGGACCAGGTGAAGATTAGATCCAGGATCTAGTTTAGGGAGTATTTAAGCAGCAGCAAAGAATGCTTTCTTGGATTTATTGTTAAAATTGGAAAGGGATATACAAGAGAGCAGCTGATAAAAATGGCTGTTTATTCAGCTGCAAATGTAGACCCAATAATAGTTCCTTTCTCATGCTGAAAACTGAACAGGGATTTTGGTTATTTCCCCCCAGCCCCACTTCTTCAGTGTAGAACTTGTCAGGCTGAAAGCACACAAATTTTGGCATCTGGATTTGCAAACCGATTTTCACCTTTATGAGTAATATCTGTCATTTAAGAATTGGTGTGGATATAAAGCTGCCTTTAATCTCCAAAGTCAACTTATGATGATCCTCTTTAAATTTACATTTATTCTGCTCTCTCCTCTGTAACTACTGCTTTTTTTAAAAAAAAGGAGGAAAATACTCCTTTCTTCAGAGTTCCACTAAGGAGTGAGCAGAGCTGGACTAAATCGAGCTACAAGCTAAGTAGACGGCCTCTGGCAGCAGACAGCTGGGTGTAAAATGGACACCATCTCCCTCCCCCTTGTGTACACAGTCTGTGCCAAAGTTGACAAATGAGACTGGTTGCTGGTATATCTGACTGGCAGTGAACGAGGTGTAGCAGCTACTGTGAGAGCATGATAGCAGAACATGTGCAGCAGGAGTGTTACAGTCCACTTTACCAGCAAAAAGATGTTTCTGTCTTCATTGAAGTTACTGTCCTGCATGGATTACTTAATTTTGCAGTTCTCCTTAACTGGTGCTGTAAATGTCAGTTTGGACCCTGAATACAAGGTCTGAGCAGGCCACTGTAAAAGGGCAAAGTAGCAAGTCATCCTGGCCTTGCATTGTGGGCCAGTCATTGGCAGAACCAAAAGCATTAGTGAGTTATCATAGAATATGCTGAGTTGTAAGGGACCAGTCAGGCTCATTAAGCCCTACTCCTGGCTCTGCACAGGACACCCCAAGAATCCCACCGTATGCCTGAGAGCATTGTCCAAATGCTTACTGGACTCTGGCAGGCTTGGTGCTGTCACCACTATATTTATAACTAGCAATCTTGGATGTGTTCCTGTCTCAAAAGGGGAGAAACTACAAAATACCTTTTTGCATTATGAAATCCTCTGCCTGTTTTGGGTAGCGTGACCTCATTTTACTGTGCAGCTTGCAGAGCTACCTACGCAAGGGAGCATTTGTCCTACAGTACATGCAGTACTTAAAGAGAGGTACCTGCTGTCTCTCTTTAAATAACAGATCTGACAGCACAGTCTTTTTCTGAAAAGAATGAAACAGTCATGTAGCTGGTAAGAGCCCACAAATTTCAAACTGTCGTACAAAATGCTTGAGTCCAGTTTGCCGTGTTTATCCTTGATGTACTTGCTGTTCCTTGGGATTGACATATGCAGTGAGGCAAAGGACATTTTGGTCTCACTGGTCTCAGAAGTCAGATATTCTAAGAGGTATGCTTACTAGATGCCTCAGAAGTACTGTGATTGGGTACTGTGGTTAGAGATTGTTTAAAAATGTGTAAAGGATTTGTGCATTTCTTGTTACTCATTGATAAAAGTATTTTTATTAGGAAAATGCAAAGTTGGAAGAGAAAATACCAGTAAGCATTGCTCATTGAGACATGACGTGAAAAGTAAACAGAATAATGATAAACTGCGTGGTAGCCATGGCCTATTTGCTAATGGTCAACCTTTTGGAAATGGTTGCCTTTTTGACAGTGGCTGTGGCTGAAACTGCAGGTATCATGGGTTTGTCCTCATTTTGGCTGTTTGCATTTAATATTAAAGCCTTTTTGTCTGTCTCCCCTTCACTCCTGGGGTGCACAAGGAGAGCAAATACACAAGGACATCAGACTGTAGCAGTGAAAAATGTGAATGTATTAGGTCAAAATCAGGCTAACATGAATTGTGTGCCTGTGGCAGCAAATCTGAAAAAGTAAAACCTGAACTGTTCAAATCCAGTTTGTGAAGTGTTTGGCAGCAATGCAAGGTTTGGCTCTTCCTCTGCTTAAGTTGGTTACTGAGATGATTCAGTATTTGTATTCCTGAAGCACTGTCTTCCCAGCACTTCTTTTTTGCTCTGATTGTGGTGTGAAGCTAACTCTGCAGAATAAACAGTTTGGCTTGTACACTTCTGTATTGCAGCCTTTGACATACTCAAGACAGAAATACATCACTTATGATCTGTGCGAGTTCAACTGTGATCAAACTGAAAAGTGTCAAGGGTTATGTCAGTTGGAGTAATGTTACAGTAGTTTGAAGCTAATGTGTGATCTATTTCTGGGAGCTATTTTGTGAACCATAAAGAATTTGAGTAAAATAAATGGAAAATGCAACATAGTTACAATGTAGGCTGCAGGTCTCAGTGATTAGGTCTCTAACAAAATTACATTGATTTTGCCCCAGCTTAAATCTACACTGAATATTAGGCATTATTAAAAAGTTGCTGTTTAAAAATACAATAATAGCAATGTCTGTTAAAGGCTGAGATTTTTTTTCTGCCATAAAATCAAGAAGTCATTATTTGCTTTTCTTGACAGCAGTTTCTATGCATATGCATGAAGTATGCCTATTTAATATGGCGTGAAAGGGGTATTCTCTCATAGTTTAGGCTTAGTGCTAAAAGGCAGAAACACCCTAATGTGTGATGCACTTCCCTCTGACACTGAGCTATCACAGAACTTAGAGTCACTGTTTCGTCTGCTTGGAAACCCCTTGGTGCTACATCTCTGTCCAGCTTGGTTAATGGTTAGTAGAAAGCAAACTTCACTGTGACATCCCTGCGGTAGCTGGTAGCAAAGAGACGGAGATTTTCTAAAACATCTGTAGTAAATTATTTTTTAAAAATTAAGCCTAATGAGCTTTAAAGCAATTTAGTCCCTCAAATGACTTAAATTATCTGTTGATGAAAGTGCATGATACAAGTACCATTTGGTACACAAAAGATTTTAAAGTTACTTTTGAAATGCAGCTAGTGGGAGCTACCTTTCTGTTGGAAACTGACTTTTTTGCAGCCTTTAGTGGTCAGTCACTTGGCAAAGTGAACAGGGTGCAAAGGTGGTAACAGCAACTAGAAATTGCAAGCAGGCTTTTGCAAATGTTTGATTTTTGTTCTGAGAAATAAGTTTGTGACTTGTATACTAGCTTTCCGACAGGTTTAATTTGTTGAAGTAATGACAGGCATAGCTGAGTTAGTAAAATGGTAACAATCAAATCAGTGCTTTACTCATCTGTACCTTTTTTTACAGCCTTGTGTTAATCAGTTTTCAGAGATCCAAGTAAAAGAATCTGCAGAAATGACCCTTTGTTGAGCTTTGAAACAGCAAGTTTTATTCTGATGCACTTTGAAATTGCTGAGATTAAAAAAAATTCCCTGAAGCAAGAAATGTAGTATCTTGTATGGTTCTTAATTTGTCTGTTTTTGTATGCCAGGATACCGGAAAAATATATAATTAATGGAAGAGTTGGTTTTAAATTAGACTTGATTGTGGTTGAATGGTGAAAAGGAGAGGCACTTAAGAGAATCTTATCAGAATCACTATAGCAACAGCTCACTTCATCACTCCCTGTGTGTTTTCTCAGCCTGTGATACTTTCTATACAGTATTAGTGACATTTATATTCAAAACCAATAATTTCAATTGTAAATCCAGAACTGTTTGTCGCAGTGTCCCTTACAGTCAATAGTTTGGGGAGATGTTGGGTTTTTCATAATTGTTATTATGACACAATCTTTTCTTCTTAATTGTCGCTCTTTGAGTGAATTTCATCTTTATGGTGAAAGTAGTATCAATTCTTCACATGTGTGAGAAGAAAACTGGATTTTTCCTGATTGTCTTTTTTTAAAAGGAGTGGGAGAGGTGAAGGGTGGTGGGTAGCTATTTTCCTGGGAAAAGGAGAAAAATACAAGTACTGTATTCAAAGATCTGTTTACTTGGTTTCCTGCATTGCAGTTTACGTCATAATTTTGTTAAGTCAAAAAGGGGGGTTGCTTTATTCGTGGTTTGCATTTGAAATAAAACTGAATGTGATAAATTTACTTCTTTCATGAGACTAAAGCAGGCATCACCACCTTTTCTTGGTAGCAGTGTTCTTTCACCTACAAGTCATGCTGAGTATCCCCAGATGTCCATTTCTAGTGAGCTAGCTGGTGACCTTCCCTTTAACCTGGAACAAGGAATTGTGTTGATACTGGATTTTTAAATATTAAGGTCTTGAGCTTCTATCTAAATAAGGCCTGTGACTGATGTCATCCTATTTCAGGTTAGGCATACAGAGCATGTTCAGCCAAACTGACACTAGTTCATGTTCTTCTTGGAACTGAACTTCCGTTGGAGTTCTTCCAGGGAATGCATAATTCTGAAGGACTATGAATCTTCATGACTAGAGTAGCTTTTTAGGCAACACATCTAGCAGCCTCGAAGAGTTTTCCCAGGGACAAAGTGGACTGAGTGTATGTTGTTTGAGCCTTGGCCTTGCTTTTTCAGCATGAACTAATTAGAATAAAGATTTGAAGCACTTAAGGTAAACCTGTAGCATATTAATCAGGTTGCCTGAAGGATTGCTGCTTTGAGCTTTGCAAATATTTCTAGGGGGGGTTCAGGGCTGCTTGATGTAACCTGCTGGCAGAAGGTTGGAAGAGCAGCTCCACTGCAGTTCTTTTATGGTGACTGCCTCTGGATGGAAGGATTGATAAATAAGTCAGGTACTTTTCAGGAATACAAGTAGTTGTTTAAAATATTGCAATACCAGGAATACCAATAAATTGCTTCAAACTTTGCCATAGGCTTCTATCTGTTGTATTGCTATTTCTTTTGTGATGGCTCTTAGGTCTATATATGTATAAGTAAAGCATTTCTTTCATGCTGTGGTAAACTGCTTGTCCATTCATACATTATTTTTAAATTTATAAAATTTATCTAGGATTTTGCAACTCTTTAATCATACTGTTTTTAAAACTTTTAATGTAATAAGGCTTGTTTCTTTATGTTTTTATCTTAAAGGTGCCTTAAATTCATCAAAAGGAGGAAGAACATTTAGTGATAAGAGGCTGACAACAATGGGCAGAAAAAAAATAAAAATAAAAACTGTCAAGACAGCTAGGTCAATAAAGAATAAACTACATCCTAGCTGGTATATGGTGAATGTTGTGTGATAGTTACTGTTAGAAAGAGACTTTGTGAAGCTGAGCTTTCTATGCATGAATGTTGTTTTGAGCAATGCAATAGCTACCCTGACACTACTGAATAGTGAATTTTCTCCCTTCAGTTGTTGGTAGAGAGAAGTTTCCCAGGTGATATTCTGAGTCTTCCTAAATAACTGTGTAGTAGGTACTTCTAGCCAAAATATCTCCTTTTCCAAATCTAGTCTTATTACTAAGTTTAAGGATTAGGAAAAAGATGAACTTGTAACATGAAGTGAAAAGAAATAAAAAGTTAATGCGATATAACATGAAACAAGACACGATACTAAAAATATACTTAAAGTCTCCTCCTCAGCCTTGATGTTTGACTGTGGTTCTGTGTTGTAGTGTCTCCATATCTGATCATTCAGGTCTGTTTTGGGGCCATCGTCAGACATGCATTAGTGGTGTAAGAGCTCTGTGCAAATCTTGAACAAAAAATATTGTGCATGAAATATGAATTCATGTGGAGGTGGAAAGAGCTTAATTTAGAAGAATTAATTTTAGCATCAAAGCAATCAAGTTAAATTAGTTCAAAATAAAAGATGGGGAAAGTCAATAAAATTTAAATAGAACAGGAGCTGAATGTGGGGTTTTTTTTTCAGGGAGTCTGCAAACCAATTTTCTGCTTGAAAATGTGTAAGATTCTGCCTCAGCCTTAAAGTATGCTCTATTACAGTTGTCTAATTTTTTAATTAATTTTAAATTTTTTTATCAAAACTGCTTTTGATAATCCATTTCTTATAGTACACATACTACTTGAATTTTTAATTTCAACACAAAAGTGATATGTTACCTCTGTTTTTGAGTGTAGGCAGTTAGTTATACATTAAATTTTGTTGGTAGGTTTATGCATGAAATTTTTACAGGATTTATACAAAAAAGGTGAAGGCTAAAATGGCAGGCAAAGAAGAGATGGAAAAATAGAGTTCTGTTCATTTTTAAAAGGAAATTTCTGTCAATAATGATTGCTTTTCCAGGATTGTTTTCTTTGACACTGACGTATGAGCAATGCCTCTGGGTCCATTTAAAATGTAGATGATATTCCCCAAGGCTTGTGGCTTGAAATGACAAACAAAGGGAGAGTTTTGGGTGACAGCCTTCCAGTTTCCAAGCTAAGCCTGCCTGGAATCCATTTGATCATTATGCACTGTAGCTGAAAAAATGTGCCTGGGAAGAAAAAAACATGGCATTGTTAATATGCTTCCCAACCCTGTATGACTCGTGTAAAGTGTGGAGTTGCTTTGGATTCATTCCATTGAGATAGCTTCTTCCTGGTTTGCAGTCATATTTCCTATTGTATTTATTCATTTTAAGTCTCTTTACATTTTGCGTTGGGACTTTGTAGAATTTTAGTGAATGAGAAGAAGTCTAGCACTCTCCCTTCACATTGAAAATATGTGAACATGCAGACCCATGTTTCTCTCTAGTTTTAAAATAAGAGAGGTAGGAAGTGTAGGATGTGTGGATCATTGCAAGATGCTTTCTCATTAGGTCAGGTAAAGGTGGAGAAAGGAAGGGTCTCTCTGTTTCACAGATCAGGGGAGAATGGGGAAGAGAAAAAATAGTGTCTTGCACAAGGATAGCTTCTGGGAGTGCCAGGAATTGGACTGGCCCTTAAGAAAGCCACAGACTACAAAATGGAATTTGTGATCAACAAAGAACAGGAACTGATATGCTGAGCTGGTTTTCCCTCTATACTACCCAGGAAGAGCAGTGCAGAGCTCTTCCTTATGGTATGTCACTTCTACAACACTTTCTCTTCTGTAGTGCAGCAAATTTTCCTTCACCATCTTCCTCATTTGTGACTGTCCCCAAAGCAATGAAGTGCCCTCTATCAACCTAGGAAAAAGAATGCAAACCAGCAAGGGTTGGTTCTGTTTGCTCTCAGGTTTGCTGCATTACTTCCCTTGAGAAGACAGGGTGTGTGAAAGCAGGTAGAGTGCATCACCGCTTGGTGGCACGAACAAAATTGCAAGACTGAAATAAAATGAGTAGGGCATGAATTCAGCTTTTCTGCAGTGTGTGAGGGCACCAATATAAATAAGCCATGCTTGCTGTAGTAGTACAGCACCCCGTGAAGCACTCTCAGCATCTGTTAAACTTTTGTGTTGTTTAGCTTCTTTCACACAACATGAGTACCCCGGCACTATTGAAAATAATGAGCAGTAGGGCTTTGTGCGGTAACTTAGTGATCTGGCAATGTAGCCCAATGTGCTGGCCTATGTGTGAGCAAGAGAGTGTACTTGCTTGGCTGAAAGTGTTCTGGTTGCCTTGTACTGAGGCTGTACACTCCTTCTGTCTCTTCCAAGTTATAATAATTTTGCAAGTACAAAGTAACTGTTAGTGAAAATCAAGTTTCTGGACTGCATAATTTGAACAACTTTTAAAAATAAAAAGAATTCTCTTGAATATTGCATTGTGTGCTGTTAAATTCACAATGACCTTGATTATTTCAGGCTCTCCCTGTATTACAGATATTTCTGTTTCTGTTCCCTGTGGAGGCAGATGTTCTCAGTTCAATGACTGGAAGAATGACCATATTGATTCTTTAGCCATTAACATTAAAGTGTACCAACAGAGAGCTTCTCTAATACTGTTACAGTTCCTTCTTGTCTTTTCTGAACACATTATAAGAATCTTGGGCTTCTAAGGTTTTTATTAGTTCTCAGAAAAATGAGTTTCAGCACCAGGCATCTGCAAGATAACCTTCTGGTCTCTCCATTAAACACACAGCAGTTGCTGGCGACTTCCTTTATTTAATTCATTCTGAATCCTCTTTTTTTCTGTAGTTTTAACTTCCTTCTGTCTTTTCATCTGTCGCTGAACATATTGCCTTGCTTAATTATATCCTGTTTGGTGGACAAAGAGAAGGAGGAGGATGTTAATGCTTGTCAAAATGATGCGCAACCTCCTCTTTTTCCTGATTCCATTTCAAATACAAGTGCCTGCCACAACATTTGGTTGATTTGTCCAGGTTAACTGTAAAAAACAGATATTCTGTTGGTTTCTCTTCTTAGCTAGTACAATAGAGACAGAGCTTAACCCACCATTATATGGATCAGAAACAATTAAAGTTTACAGTGTAGTTGTTTCCCTTTCACTTCCAATTCTCCTACCACAGCATGGATTAATGGAAGTGTCTAGTGTTGAGGGGTCTTGTACATGCATATATATTGCATTCATGCACCAGTCCCCTCTCTTCATTCCCATGCAACTGACTTGTAATAAATTGTTAGAATTAACTAAAAAATGACTTTGTTGAGGAGCTCTTTGCTTTTCATTTGCATAGCACCTAGGGCAGGCAAGACCTGATCTGAACATAAAGATCAGCATAAAGATCTTACTAATACTAACATACAAGCAGTAATTATATCTGAAAGATCCTGTGGTTGTCATGCACACACACACACGNTTTGCTTTTCATTTGCATAGCACCTAGGGCAGGCAAGACCTGATCTGAACATAAAGATCAGCATAAAGATCTTACTAATACTAACATACAAGCAGTAATTATATCTGAAAGATCCTGTGGTTGTCACACACACACACACATATGCAAAAATCAGTCCCAGCCCTATAAAAGCTGGTGTTTAGATTTTTTACAAGGTTTTATAACATGCCTCTGGATTTTGTGCATATTGATTCCAGCAATGAGTGTTGATTGAGGATTGGCTTCATTCTGTTTCTAGGTTGTACTGTATCCCTGTTAGGCCTTTTGCTGTCCAAATCCAATTTTACTTTGAAACCCAGAAGCTTCAGCAATCCAAGGTGCAGGGAGTATTGGAGTGCTCTCTCACTGTGGCGTACTCAAGAGAATAAACAGAACTGTGAAAAAAGTTGAATATTCAAAAAAGAGCTGGTTGGGTTTTGTTGTTGTTGTTTTTTGAATACTTGCTTTTCATTTGCAAAGATTGTATCAATAGAAAGCCTAAGTATTTGAGAGCATCAGTGTCATGCTTTTTGAAAGACAAGTCTGTTGTTTTCCACTTGTGAAACATTATTAACCATTTAATGAAACTTTAAAATATGTTGGCAGCATTATTTTTGGTGTTCCAGCTTGACCCTTCTTAAACGGCTGGTGAAAGAGTCTGTAGCAATTAGATAATTTTTTCATCAAAATATGATTAAATTCAAATTCCTGTAACTGATACTTCCTGGAAGCATTTGTCCATGACACAGGACTTTAGTGAAATATACATACTTGCTACTCTCAGTATTTGAACTCCAGAGAAAAGAAAATGGAAAGCAATTACAGCACCAGAGTAGATGCTTGTAATTTAATATTCAAACCATGCTTTTCTTTTGCTATTAAGTTCTAATTTAATAGGGAGATTTCTATGCCACTTTAAAATACCTATATTTAGACTCTGTAGTTGTTTAGCTCCACTTCTGGTATGGCTGTCTTCTTCGTTCTGAAGGCTCTCTAGCTGCAGTACTTTTCTAGCCTTGGTCATCTGTATAGCCCTCAGTGACAGACAAGAGATTTACTGAGGGGGAAAGAAGGTTGGTGGTCACATTAGTCTGATAAACGTTCTGGAAAGCATGCTCACTCAGATGGAAGAGTCTACCCTGCCTCTAAATGGTGCTGCAGCTTGGCTTGGGGCTGCAAGCATCTGCACATGAGCTCAGCTCAGTCACTGGTCTTCTTTACAGAAAGTGGCAGTCACTTCTGTGCTGGGGACTGAGATCAGTTTTTGTTTGAATTGAGAAAGACTGCATGCATCTCTTCACATGGGGGTATGAAATTCAACTCAGGACCAAGGCAGCAGCTCCTACCACTGAACTTTTAACTGATACTGGAATATTTGCCAAAGCTAAAGTTCCATGTGCGTTTTGCCGCCATTTGTTCAAATATGGAGCAAAGTGCGTGTGTCTGAATAAGGATGAAATGAAATTAAAATCATTTCATTTTACCAATTGGTTGAGCACTGGAGTGGGTTGCTTTGGAAGACTGCTGAAGTCATGGCATGAGGTGTCTCAGAATAGATTAAACCTGTACAGAGGGGCGGGGAAAGGCTTTCCAGCAGAGTTTCCCTGTGCATGAGGTATGCCTCGCTGATGAAGCATTTCTAAGGCAAATGGAGCATGCAGCAGCCTAGGGATGACCTGTGCTGAGGCATAATGAATTCTTAACTGGTGAAGTGAGGCATGATTTAGAGAGGGTGAGAAACACCAGATTACAGAAGCTCCAAAGTTTCAGATGCAGTTATATTTTGATGTAATTCCGATACTTGCTGACGTCATCAGTTGTAGCTCTTTGACAAGCACAGCAATATTATATGTCAAAATGTTATACAATTCAATCTTACACAATCACAAGGACAACATCAAAAAATATTACAGTATTTATATATATAAATATATATATTCACAGTCTCAGTTGACCTTCATAAATATACCAAACTGTTATTTTTTGGTATTCTTTTTTTTCAAGAAAAAAGCAGTAGGCTTTCTGGAAAGTGAGAAGTTTTAAGTATTACGCGTTTGTAAAAAGGTCAGATTCCCCTCTGTACATACTATTAATGTGTCAAAGTTTTGTTTCTCTTACTTGAAAGGACTGTCTGCAGCTCTTCAGAGAGCAGTGATTGACTGCCAAGTCAAACATGGAGAAATTTATATCTGAGTTCATGAATGGTGAGGTTTTGAAACTCAGAATTTGTTTCTGTGATAGCAGAGTCATATTGTCACCAGAACTTTTTTCATCTTTAGGTTTCGGCATAGCCCAAATTCCTGGTACTTGAGAGACTGGACCATTCACAGCTGGATCAGACAGTGCTTAAAATATGGCGCTCAAGATAAAGCCTTATACACAATACAAAACAAGGTAAGTTTTACCAAGGAAGAGACACGAATATATTTGATCGGCTTTTGATTCAAGTGTGGCTTGACAGAAATTCCTGTTGCAGACAGGTCCTGTAGACTGTGGTTTTGAGTTCAGATTTCTTCATCAAAATACAAATTACTATTGAATTTTAGCGATAGCCTTTTTACAGCTTTTAAATCTTCTCTTTTCTCAGAAAGTGTTTTGGTTTTAGTGTTGGTGTCCAAAACATGTTAATTGCAGGGGAGGCAGAATAACGTGATAGACAGTGCTATTCCTTGTCCAAAAGGCTCAGATAAAATACTAAAACAAATCCAGTGCATCAGAAGTAGGATCCTCCTACATCACAGGAGCCATGCTAATCTCTTGTGTTGCTTGACTGTACATTGCATCAGTGTGCAGCGTCGTGGTTCTGCTCTTTCTGGTATCTGCAGCACTGTGCTTGGGAAGATTTGGACAGCACATTTGCACACAACTTTTTTTCCTTCTTTTCTTCAGGTTCAATATGGAATTTTTCCAGATAATTTTACATTCAATATTTTGTTGGATTGCTTTATAAAGCAGAAGAAATATGAAGGTAAGAAAACACATACCAATACTGCATCCTTAGTTGTATGCTCTTATATTTACAGGGCTTTTCTTTAGACTAAAAACTTGTGGCCATATTTTTTCTGAATTCATCATAAAACACAACTTCACTGTCCCTTGAAGTATTTTCTGCAGGTTTTTCTCTCGTTTTTATTGGGGTTTTATTAATTTTATAGATTTGAAACTTGTGTGATTCACAGTTTCTACTGTCTTAATGCTATTGCAAGTGTAAACCATCTTCTTCAGTTACATCTTCTTCTGACATATATGGTAATGATATGATAGAACTTATTAGTGACAATTAATTAGAGCATTACCAGAATCAAAATGTGTGTTGGTATTCATCTTCCTTACACTTAGCTGTTCAAAAAGCTACATATATAAACTATTTGTGTAGGCTTTCTGTGTGTCAGTGGAGCAAGCTAGCA
Organism: Urocynchramus pylzowi; assembly: GCA_013397555.1. NCBI lineage: Eukaryota > Metazoa > Chordata > Aves > Passeriformes > Fringillidae > Urocynchramus > Urocynchramus pylzowi. The sequence continues at coordinate 1,439,908 of VZRH01002310.1, read as the reverse complement.
ATGCTGAATTGCCATATTGGGGCTACCTTTCATTATTGACTGTTTAAGTGTGTTTGGATGAGTCCTCTTATGTTTGATGACAGATACTAATTTTAATGGCTGATTTTAATTTCACTTCAGGTTTTCTAGTACTGTAAACTTGCAGTAAGCTTTCCTTTGCATAAAGCTCTTATAAAACAGATAATAGAAAGGAACTGAAAGATTTTGCTAAACAATAAATTAACACATGTATTTTTTTTACTTTGGGACATACCCCCTCCATCTTTGAATTCCCCCTTATTTTATCCATATTTCTTTTCTGTGTAAAACTGAAGGCATTTTTCCAAACTGCCCTTCCTGACAGGGTGTGTCACTGGAACTCCATGCTCCTTTAGAGCATTGTTTGCTGAGTAGACCACTGTGGGTAATCTGTGACAGCATTTCTTATACTTTGTACTCTACTGTCACCCTAAGGCTAATGAAGTTAAGCCAGTCTTCTCTTGTTTGTAATCAAAACACAAGAGCAAAGAAATAATTTTAAATTTTTTTTTTTAATGATTGAAGAGCTGAGGAAAGAAGAGCCAACTGAAGTGTGTAGAGCTAAGATGATTTTCAGAGCTCCTTGTCTGTAGTTTCATGCTATTCAGCCCATTCTTCCTTCTTGCAGTGCTTTTGAGCAACCCAAAGGAATAAGATTAATTCTATAGGTGTATTCTAGTTGCAAGAAATGTTTTACTTTCTGTTTAACTATTTCAAAGCACACTACAGCAAGAAAGCATCAGTGAACATGAGCGGGTTCAAAGAAAGATATGTATTGGAAGCTATGCTGATTAAGGTCCATTTTCCTCCATAGATGCTATGTCAGTAGTAACAGAGATCATGCTCCAAGAAAGTTTTGATGAATTATCAACACAGCTTATTTCTCTCTATGTTTTATACCAGTACCTGGCAACCAAGTCTGAACATACGGTAAGCTGACCACACTCAGAATGAATACACAGAGCCTATGCTTCCAAGTGTTGTGTTGCAGTCAATTAGACATTCAATCATGAACATATTTTATATCCCCTAAGTTTACCTGGGGGAAAAAATGCTCCATTTTCTCATTATTTTTGCAACTGCAGAAGAAAGGAAGGAAAAAAGAAACAGCCAAGTATGAAAACCATCAAATCACTTGTCACCCCTTTTGCTCCTTTCTCTGAAAGGGAGGGTGTGTAGGGATTTTCAGATGTAATGTATGCCCATTTGAAGGACGTGAATTGATACTTCAGTTCAAAGCAGACTCTATCAATTGCCGCCAAAAAAAATGTCACCTATTGTATAGGACCCCATTAAGCTGAGTGTTACATTAGATAATGTATGTAATGATAATGGTGATGTTGCAGAATTATAAAGCATTTTTACTAGGTTTTTTAGTATCCCGATTAGCTTTGGGTATATTGCTTCTTATTACATATCTGTTTTAAAATTAATTTTGTTACATTTCTCCTGGCTCCAAGGATTATGGGGTTATTATTTGCAGCTTGCTTGCTTAAGGCCAGAATGACAGTTCAGGATCTTGGAAGCGGCATTATTCTACCTTTGCAGAAGGGGCTCTGTCAGTAAAGGGCTCGGCCATGATCTCTGTAGGAAGCTCTTTTTAATGTAGTTTGGCTCAAGCCTTTAATAGCATGTTGTCATGTATATGGCAAGTGCTTGAAGCCTCCATCTGAGTTACATGAAGGATCTTCCAAAATGCATTTTACAGGTGCCTTCAGGTTTTACCCAATTGGGTTGTAATTTGTGTTTTCACCAAAGAAGAGAGAAGCACATTTACAGTTTTGGATATTCTCTTCATTCCCTAGAAGTAAAGTATGCTTAGTCACTTGTATGTGAAAAGCAAAGGGATGAAAATCTTTATTTTTCCATTTTGTTTGTCCATGTTTGTATATCCATACTGTGGAGATAAGCATTTGTCAGTATTTGTAGTGTTTCATGAAAACTGAATGTGCAAGCAAAGGTGGTGTGAACCAACTTTTTTTATATTTAAGGCAAGCTTATTTATATAGCTGTGACTTATTTAATACTCATTTTGAAGTAATCCCATCCAAAGGCAGCAATGAAATTATATTTTTATTTGTATACACCATTCAAAGTACCATTCAATGCCTCATAATGCTCAGAACCAGTTTTCTTTGTTTGGTTTAAGACATCGAGGTTAACATAATACGAACAACTTTTTTGCAAAATTTCAACCACTCACATTTTAGTCTTCTGCAAAGAGAATTGTTCCTCAGTACAACTTGTACTGTTCCTCAGGACAGATATACTGTAACTGAACACTGGGCATGTTTAATGATTCTTTACTTTATTGCTAATAAGTGATGAAAGCCATGCATGCTGTCTTTGCCGCCATTTTATATTTGTGTTTGTTGAAGGAACGCTTACTTAGTTGATACATTATTTGCAGTGGGAAGAAGAGAGAAATATTGGAGCTTCGCTATTGCTTACAGGTCTAAAGCAAAGGAACACTGTGGGTTTTAGTTCCCAGCTCTATGCCTATGCATTCCTTGGTAAGTTTTCCTTCCCTCATGGTCAGCTTTCCCCTCTTGTCTTCAGTGGCTGAATTAAATTGGCATCTTTGTTTTATTAAAATGTAATCAAGGAGAAGGCAAAGGGAAAAAAGAAATAGTGGAAGGACAATTTCAGAGTTACAAGTGAACCTGTTTTGTAGGCCTGGAGGGTAGAACTGATTTGAATTTGTTTCATCAGACAGCTTCAGAACCAGTTTTAGGGCTCCTGCATGTTTGGGTTAGATGCTGAAAGAGAGAAGATACTCTCAAATAACAGTGGGATTGGTTTGTTGGTTGACCAACAAATTAAAAAAAAATACCCTAAAGTACAGATTTCTATGACACACATTATAAGGTTATGGACAACAGACTCTTCTTCTGGTTAATGAGCATCTTAAAATAATCTTTAAACCTTATGAGATGGGAGAGCACACCCTAGAAAACACTATGTTTAGAACTTTTACTAGTCACTGTATAGTGAATGTTGGGGTTGTGTACAGCAGATAGCAGTGCCTTTATTCTGTATTTGTTAAGAAGTCTTTGCTGTTAATAACTTGCTATATAGTATTAAAGAGAAGTTAGAGTATATTCAGAATTGAAGGGAAGGGAAATGGGCAAACAGTTCTTGAATTTCCTCTGACTCTTTAGCGGAATATGGTACAGATAGGTTTTGTTCTTCCCTACAAAGTGATTATTTACTAGAAAGTAAGTAGTCAACAATTTATTGTAAATTTTTGTTTCGTTACTGCATTATTGAGGGTAATAAAAAGTGAATTTGTTCTTCAAATGTCACCTCAAAATATGATGCGTGGTGGCAGAGTTAGGATGCTGATTTGTATTTATCAAATTTTATTATATCATTATTTATCAATTTTTATTATTTGTCATTATCTACATGACTGTAGAACAAAAAACTAATTTTCAGTCAAAAAGAAGGATAAATGTGAAAACTAATTTGAAAGCAGGATTTTTCATTGTGCGGTAGTTTGTAATCCAGTGGAGATACTGTTACAAACAGGGACTTTGCTGTCCAGTTGGCATTCAGTTTGGAGAGTTTTAAATGTCATATAGATTGGTGGAGTAGTGGCTGTATTTCAAAAATGCACTTCACTCTTGTCTGAGAGCAATAGTGCTTGGTCCATGACATTGACATTGAGTGGATCAAAAGCTATTTACTGTTATGTCACATATTCCAAAGTCTTGCCAACACTAATGGAACTGACCTCTGAGAGAGTAAAAGATGTCTACAGGCACAGAGTGGCCTCAAGCACCTCAGCTATTTTAACCATGGTCCATAGGCTTTGTCTGTGCACTTATTGCGTTGCTTTTCCTAAACTGCTCTCTTACATGTAAAGAGGGGGTGTCTCATAGTTTTGTGTTATTATAGCCAGAATGGAAATTGGATTGAGATCTTAGATACAACTCCTGTAAGCTACACTTTAAGAGGTATTATCTATTATGCTGACGATAACAAAATCAAAGCCCAAGTGTGACAATCATCATGAATTGCATCTGCTATAGTGTGATGTGCGTTTCCTCTATTATGCAGGAGTTTCATGATCTCAAGTTAATTACTGTCAGAAGAAAAGCCACATTGCGAGTCGTGCAGTACATCACAGGTCCTGCTAAAATCAATGAACACCTTGTTGCACAGATTGTCTTATGTCAAGAACCAGAATTTCCTTTTTGGCAGGTGTCCCGTATTTTCTCTTAGGAAGCCTCAGCAGAAACAGGGATAGTAAGCTGAGCAGTTAGTCATAATATGTGTTGTTATGGGTGAGTAAACCCTAGAGGCCACAGAGGTAAACCCGGAGAATAAGATTCAGTGCACACATGCTCCACAGTCAGCTGCAAGTTAGGGAGAGGTTTGTCTGAAATCTTCAGGCATCCTTCTACAAGCTGCTGTTACAAAGCCAGACAACCAGAAAACCTGGCCTCTTACTCTGATTTCTATCTGGGCAAAATTTCTGGGTGAGGGAGAATGGGGAGGTACCAGAAACATGCACTTAATTAGATGAAGTTGAGCAAAAAAAAGGCACATTAGTAAAATTAGAGCATTGGAAATTCTGTCAGAGCAACTTTGTAGAAGTGTGTTGTTTTTACCACCGAAGCCAAGACACTTGCTGTTACTGCTAGAAGCCAGAGCAAGCCTATACAGGTTCCATTAAGATTCAGATATTGAAACACTAACAATAAAGTGTGTTTTTATCACAGGGAAGGTGGAGTTGACAAAAGGATTAAGAGCTGTTTACAATCTAATGCCACTGATGTGGACACCTGGATATTTGAATAGAGCCTTGCAAGTGATTGAGAATGTGGCTTCATTGTCAGGGGACATCAAAATCTGTAAAGAGGCTGTAAGTATAAAGGCTGTAACCCACTGAACAAGGGGAATTTCATATAAAATAAACTTCAGTAAAACCTGTGAATTCTGTGCCTTGTTAATGAAAAGATGTCCTGCAAGCTTCAGAGGCCTTTACAAGATGGGAGAAGTAATGTTTGGAACAGAATCAGTGCTTAAATTGGTGAGCCAGTGATAATGTAAACTGGCATGTCCTTGGCAATGAGTGTGTGCTACTGCCACAGACCATTTAAGTAAGTTTTCTAAGCCTTGCCCTCCCTCTAGAGACACCTGTGTCTGTGTCACAGGAAACACGTGTTTGCAGGGATGGGAAGACACCTTTGTTTCTCAAGTTTTTGAAACCACTCGGAGACATTTCTTAGCAGTGAGGATGTCACATCTTCTTGCTCTTATGGCTAATTGTCTGTGCCCTCAGATGATGTCCTGAGTGGTGCTGGTCCAAAAAGCCGACAGACTGATTTCTAGAAGGTTTGTACTGCTTTCAGTCAGGGAGGATGGCTAAATTCAGTCCATTTATGAGATCAGCACTTCCTAATGGACTTGGGACTTAGGAGTGCTGGGGGGAATCAGGCTGATCCTGGAATCAGACAGCTTAGGAGTAACTTAGTATGTCACTGCCACATGGGCTGGAGCATAGAAACATCACTGAGGTCTCTCCTTCTCTTCTTGGTACTTTTCCCTGATGATAGGAGTCTCCCTTTTGCTCATGTCACTACTGAACTTGCAGTCTCCCCTGACAAACAGAAGTCTGGGGCACTGCTCAGCAGATACTCCTACCTATTGCTCTATTTTCTGAAGTTTCTCAGTATAACACTGGACAGTCCAAGACAGGTCAGATCTGCGACTTCCACCATTTTGAGTTACGTTTTCAGGTGTGTGGTTTTGGAGGTATCTTTCTTACTCCTAGTCTGAAGAACTCAGCTTAATACATTTGTGATTTTTTTTCTGCTTACAAACCCTAGACAAATTCAGCAATTCCTCATTTTACTCTGGGTTGTAGATGAACATCTTGCTGTTGAAACAGGGCTGTATGTCTCTGGTACCGCAGGTCCATAGAAGATTCTATCCGTCTGCATACTGATACTCTAAAAATAGTAAATGCTGTTTATACCTAGAAATGCTATTGGTATAGAGGTACTTTTTACTTTATTCAGTGAATAACTAAGAACTTGTAAAAGACTCTTGCTGATTCTTTACTAACGCTGCATCTCTGTACGTACCCGCTAATAGAGCCCAAAAAGCAATGCATTGATTGTGAGTGAGAGCCACACACTCCCAAGATCCCAAGCACAGTACAAAATTCTTCCAATATTGTCCAATTTCCTTTTATAATTTGGTTTCCTGTTTAGGATATACAGAAGCCATCTCAAAGTACAAGATAATTCATTAAGTTGTTGAATGCATGACAGTTGTGTTACTTGGACTGTATTCCCAAACTCTTGATTCTAATCATGACAAATGTGATTGTTCAGATTGATGCCTTGGAGGCCATTTTGCAGTCTGTCCTTGAAGCCAAAGCTGATCCAGAATCTGCTGAAGAAGCCAAGAAATTAGAGCAGAAGTCGCTGTGTGCAGAGTCAGAAGAAACAGAGCAATCTAAAGTACCTGAGTATTACAGCCGATTCAAGGTAAGACAGTTTAATTTATCTAAATATTCTAGGCTGTGGTAGATCTCTGTGATGCATACTGAAAAATACAGATGCTGACTTACTATGGCTGGTAGACTGACACCCTTTGAGTGCATCGGGAGTTCTGTTTGGCATTTTTGAAACTAATGTCACCTTACATTTTCACTTCTCCAAACAGGAAGCAGCAGTCTACAAAGACATAAATGCTCAAGGCTACTTGTCTTTTGTCTGTCTGCTGGAATTTTATCTTCACTTTTCATACATGAAAATGATAACTCCAGTCCTGTTTGCAAAAGTGGTATGTCTTTAGAGACCCATTATCTGACCTTGTGTGGGCTCTTGCTCATTAAAATAAATTGTAATGGGTGTGAGACTACCCTGAATTTATTGTCTGTTTGTATACATTGTAATCATATAGGAATGTTGTATCTTGTACTTTCAGACTGGAGAATTAAATCAGGTTGATATCACCGTCCTTTTATCTTCAGATGGTTATCATCATGCTGATGATAACATTAAAAAACACAGAAGGCTGTTCATTAGGGCGCACCTATATAATAAATGCATTTAATTTGATCATCTGATTTTATTTGATATCTCAAAATTAGCTAAATGAGCTAATTTTGCTTTATCAGCTCTGATTTGTGCTGCGGTAAAAATCAAGTACTTCAGGTTGAAACTTACCTCTTTCCATAACCCATCAGTTTCTATAACCCATCAGTTTCCATTGTTTCTGCTGGATGACTGTGACCTTGGACAGTTGTGCTGGATACAGACTGTTCTAAAGAAATGTCAGAAGTTAAAAGACTAGTATCCTATTGTTTCAGCTCACACACATACACACACTTTTCCTTGCTTTAATTTTTACTTACATAATTTTGCCACTAATCTTTAGATACTAAACTTGTGTTGTAGGCAGTTAAAACTTTTTAATTGAAGTGTTTGGGAATCAGTGGGTGCTCAGCATATGGTAATTAATGCCTGGATGTATTTCAGTGAATTAGGTAAACACAAGTGTCCTTTGAAGGAGGGAGTGAGAAGTTTTTTATGTGTCTCTTATTGTCTATTCATTGTCTAGCCTTGAAGAAAATAATGCAAAGTGCTCAAAATGAGGTCTGAATACCAAACTGGGGACTAGTGCCAAGAACCTAGTTTCCTTCTCAAATCAACCTTTCCACAAATTCCATAATTAATCCCAGGCATTCTCTGGTGTGGTAGTGAGTGACCTTTGGCCAAAAAACTAGTCCCAGTGTTTAAAATCTGACCGGGAAAGTCTGAATATTAGAAAGACATAGCCACCATGTGACATCTAGGCATCCAACAGTTATAAGCCAAAATTTCTGGTTGTGTGAATGAGAAAAGGATTGAGTTAGAATGCCATTTCAGGTAAGCCTGGAGGAGTTCCTAGATTCTTAACTCAAATCCATTAGGCCAGCTGTAGCACAAGTTCTTCCCACTTGTGCCCTGGGACACTTACAGGTGTATCACGGTGCACTGGAAAGCCTGGTGATGTGTGTATTCCCAGCCACTGTCCCAGTACAGATCTTCTTCCTCTTCTGTGTAACCCCCAGCAGAGGGTTTGCACTTCCAAATTTTTGCTGAAAAAAATTCAGTTGCACTTTGTCACACCCTGCATTAATTAGCCAGGACGTCCCAGTCTTTCTTCTTGAGCTCAAATCCAGTTACTTCTGCCTCCTGCACTCCCAATTCTGCTTCACAAATCATACGCCTCAGAATGCAGACAAAAGCATATGGGTTTGCTCCAGACATACACATGCTCCTCTGTGGTATTCCATGGAATGGCCTCTGTGTCTCATACCAACCTTCAGAATAACCATTTGTAAAGTACCTGATAAAAGCATGGAAGTCTAACAGATAAGGATACATGTCTTTGCTTCCACTAAAAAAAAAAGAGGACCTGAGGGCATTTGGCTCTTTCCAGAAAAAGCTGTTAGAGCTGTAATCTAGACTCTGACACTCATTTGTGTTGTAATTACCTGTTTTCAGATCCTGTATGCTGAGGCTCACTGCTCACTATAGTGTTCTTCAGGCAATTCTTTCCATCTGTGTCAATGATCAGTAGGCGGCAAACATTTTATCATGTAAATGCTGGAAACACCTTCTCCAAAAGCAGTGCACCTTCTTCCCTAACTTGTCTGCACGCAGAGCCGTGGAGACTGCTTATAAAAATTATGATTAACCATTTAAGAATGTGCTCTTTTGGTACCTGTGAGACATACAGCCTGCTTTCCTAAATCAGTATTACTAATGTATAAGAGAACAGCAGAAGTATTCCAGAATACCAGTGATACCAGTAATGGCTTAGGAGACAAGACCTGCTAGTTTACAGTTTATTGCCTTTCTGTAGTTCAATTTCTTGTGTTTAAGTTCAGTCCCTTTTCAGCACATCCTTGGTAGAGTTTAATAGGAAGAGCGTGAATGATCTGAACTAGTTACGTATCGAATCTATGAACGTAGTTGTCAAGTTTCTTCCCCAAACCCAAGCTGTACAGTCTCTTCAGTTTTCTCATTGATGCCTTGTGTACCTACTGAGACTAATACACCTAAATACTTTATTGAGTGTGGTTTTAGTCCATTAGCTTTGAAGACATTGGCTTTGTCTTCATTCTTTATCATAAAATCAAAAAAGAGACAGAACCAAATACACAAGCCACTCAGACCTGCCTGTCTAGCGTTTTTTAAAGAGTCTTTAATCTGCTGTCTGTCCAGTTCAGACCTCCGAGGTAAAACACAACTAAGCATGCAGTTGTGTTGGCTGAGGAAGATAGAAGTGGAGAGGCCTCAAAGGGGAAATAATAGTTTCCTGCCTAAGAACAAGGCAGAGCCTCCAGGTAGGAGCTAAGGGAATATGCATTTGCAGATTATTGCCAGCATGAGCTTGAGTAAGAGGAACACAGTGGATCAGCTGCACAGTGTATAAACTTGCAGTGATAACTGGAAGTCTGGATATCTGCATGGCTCTAGAACTGCCATTTTGTTTGGAGGAGAACAATCCCCATATCTTTGTTCCATTTTGCTGCAATGTAAAACAAGTTTCATTAAAATGAAGAAAATACGGATGTACCTTACATTAGAACACATACTTTAAATATTTTTGCAAGTGCTGGGCTGGGTAATACGTTTTATTTAAAAGAAGAGCTGGGAAAGTGGGTTTTCACCTAATGAGAGAACAAGGGATAAAGAATTTTCCAGTGCTATATCATCTTCTCCTTGGTTGTGTGTCTGCAGTTGCAAGGCAATTAATGGGAATGTTAAGGAGTCATTGGGCTAAAGATCACAGAAAGCCAGAAATAGTATCACTGGATGATTCATCATCTAAGTGTATTAACATTTTATGCTGCAGGAAATCTATATAAGTAAATCTTAAGAAAGGAAACTGGAGCTTCTTTCTGAGGCTTTGCTCTGTTTCAGTATAGAATATCCCTGAAAAAATATCACTTGCTTTAACAGTGTTGTATAATCTGTGTAAGGATAGTCACACTCAGACACAATAAGTTGGGAAGAAAAAATATGGGATTTACTTAGTATGCAGTTAGAAAGAGAACATTTGAAGTGATGTGCACCTGTTGGGTGGGATGCTGATACAGGCAGTGTGGATGAAATCATGCAGTTGGTTTTGAGTCAAGACACAAAACCAAGGTGTCTAAATAATATTTATTGACTGGTCAGCTGATCTTTGTTAATACCAGATAACTGAACTTGGAAAAAGAAGAGAATTTGAATAGTTAATGAAAATGGAATTTCATTGGTTCAATTTTGTTGCTATAAAGACAAATACTCTAGAGGTTAGCATTTCAAGAAATGGTAGCAACTACCACAGTTGAAACACTTCTCTGTGATAGTAACTTGGCCTGTATAGCAGCAGCAATAATAGTACTAATAATAATAATTCAGTGATATGTTGGTTATAGAGAAGTATTTTGTGTCTGATTGTTTTGTGATTGACTGGCTTTCTCCTTGACACTCCTACCAAATCTCTTTTTCTGACAGGAGCTGTATTCCAAACTGCATTCACTTGGCAAGGTTGAATCTGAAAGCCTGTTAACGCTGACCACCCAACTTGTCAAGGAGAAACTGCCAGAATGTGAGGTGGAAGACATTGCTAAATATGAGCAGAACCTCAAGAAGTGGGAAGAACTACAAGTACACCTCATTGAGAGAGAACGAGAGATGAGAGAACAGGCTAAGCAGGAGATGGAAGCTAGGAAGCTAGCTAAAGCCTCTGCTTAGTACTGGAACTACGAATGCAGTGGTATGCACTCCTCTGTCAGTGAACTGCAGTGCTTACCATTATTAATATTTCACTTCAATCATGCTGCAGGTGTGACTGCTGTATGCAAATTAAGCATCCCATTTTCTCCGTTTCCTCAAGTAAAGCACATGTGGTTTAGAAATATTCATCCTGTCTATGCTGTGTTTTCTTTCTACCATCAGCCAGGCAAGAAATGGGATAGAGACGACAAAAAGAAACAAAGGCATAAGGAGTAGCTTGCCTGTGATGAAAGGTCTAGAGGGTGGAAAGAACAAAAGACAAGGAAGAATTTCAAACACAAGTTGTTTCAGTAGGGGTTTCTCACAGGAAAAAATGCCTTTGCTACTCTGAACTGCAGACACTAAGAGGATTAACATATATTGATTGGGTTTTTTTCTTTTCCCAACCTATTTGGAAAATTCTTTTATGTATGAAGTAGGAAGATAGGAAGCTAGGCCTAACTTTAGATTTTTTTTAAAACTACAAACAATTTCAGCCTAGTGAGTTAGCACTTGAACATGCATTCAGATGTGTCTTTACTGTAAGGATGTTAGAAATTTCTGCCTTTACTGGTGCTGCTTTGCTCCATTTCTAGTCACTAGAGAAACGTAAAATCACCTCGGCACACACCAAGGAGCCTCATACTGCAGTGCACTTTCCTTTTATATTCTGGGCACTGTTTCATGAGGTTTTTGACCTAATTCCCTTCACGGTCCCATGCCCCATTCTTCAGATCAGTAAAACAATGTAGCTATTCACAAGAGCACAAGGAAATGGCAAGGGAAGAAAGAATCATAGTGCATTAATTGTGGTTGTGATGCATCAGCATCCATCCCTTCATACATTCCCGCTGAATCTTGTCAGCTGCAGCCAGCAACTTTTTTGAGTGCATAGTGGGACATGGTCCTTAAAAACAGGGAAACCTGAGCAATGGCTCTGCTGTAATTGCAGTTTAAGGCAACAGCACTGTTGTCTCCCTGTGCTTTACCACAGGGTCTGAATAAGCATTTTGAGTTTTAGTGTGCATCTGTGTAGTTTTGCAGTGATAAAACTCACACCACAAACCCACTGTAAATCTGTTTTAAGTGTAGGAAAGCATACATTAAATATACCAGACACTTTTCTTAGAATTCCCAGCAAACACACTCAGAGCCTGATTGTTCTTTCATGACTAGGAAACCTAATACTAAGGTCCTTGACCCCATCTTGTCAGCAGCTCCTGTAGTTTATCCCATAGAGCAATAAGAGAGTGCTGTCTCCAGCCAGGTAAGTGTATGATTTTTTGGCTTGTATTGCAGTGGAGTTTCCTGGAAAACTTTTGAGAAAAGTCTCCTGATTTTTTTTCCTTTCTTGGTTTAAATTCTTTCTGATTACTAGGGGAAGTTAGGGAGCCATAACTCCTAGGGTAGAAGGCCAAATACACTCTTAACTCCTAGGGTAGAAGGCCAAATACACTTTTAAATCCTTAAAACTGGTGGTTTTAAAGAGGTCATAGTCACTCCTAATTGAGACACAAGAGAATGTAGTGTCCCTTCTCTGACCACTATTTCAGTTCTTCAGTTTCAGAACATGAGCTGTAGCTCCAAAAGTTTTTTGATCACTCCTGCATCCAAATTCCTGTATGAACTCCCTACAGGCATCAGCTCTTGAGATCTTCACTATGCTACAATTTTACACATTTCTCACACATTTCTCCTTGGTTATTGTTGGCCTCTTAGCAGCACAAGGAGCCTGTTTCCGTGGGCACCTCCACCCTCCCTTCCTCAGCCTGCTGGTAGATACAGCAGGCTGCTAATGCTAATTGAGCTCCAGCAAGCTGCCAGCTGCTGTGTTCCTGCTGTCTCACAGGGTTGGCTTCACTTCCCCCACAACTACCCCTCCTTCCCTTTTATTTAGACTTAACTATTACAGCAATAGGAGAAAAAAAAATCCTCCTGTGAGCTCTGAATAGCTTGCTAATGAATATTATAGGTTACCTCTTTGTTTTATTCCAGGCATGTGGGTTGGAATCCTCTGACCACAGTTCAAAGCATAAACTTAAACCAGCAGATACGACCTTTCTCTGCCTTTTCCCTAGTCTCCTCCCATATCCCCCTCTGCCCTTGGGAGAAGGGGATTTCTTTGCAAAATGCTTTGCAGGCAGCAAATCAGATTCATAGGGCCAGATGAAGGACATCAATCCCAAGACCTGCAGCAGAGGATCCAGATTATTTGTGACATAAACCAAAAGCCAAGCTCTCTCATTTATCTGTCCCCTTGGTATCACCCTGAGTTAGATGCCAGTTTTGACACTTCGACCAGCTGGACCAACTGTACACTAGGGACCTTCTTCCCTTTAGGCCCTAGCTAAGTATTTTTCCATGGTCCAGAAATACTGTCCTGCTCCTCCCCACCATAGGTTTTACCATGGTCTCAACAGCAACCAGTTTCTAATGTTTTGTCTAGCCAAACTTTCACACCTAGCAAAGAGGCAACCTATAATATTACATGTCCAGTATATGTACCTGCACCCTCCTGAATTCTCCAGTAATCCTCATTGCTGCTTCCTTTTTGATCTCACCTGTGATTCCCTTCAAGTTCCTCCTATGTATCATCTCATATTTATTTGTTCTCCTTCTCCAAGGAGGCTAGCCATGTCTGCTCTGCAGCCACATCTCAGTGTTGCAAGCAGCTTGGGGTATCTAGTGCTTGGGCACCCTGAGGTTTGAGGACCATGGGTACAGCTGAATCTCAAGATGCTCAAAACATGTATTAGCAAATGAAGCTTGAGGGAGGGGAAGAAAATACTCTCCTCTTTGGTGCTCTCTCCTACCTGCTGACTTTGAGTAAGGTCAACTGTAAGACAAGGTGTGAGACAGGCTAATTCAGACACCAGTGCTGTTCAGGCATATGCTCATCTTCCCCAGGAAGACACATACGGTAGCTCTGTGCCAAATGCAACAGCATGAAAAAGCAACATAATGTCAGCTAACTTGGCTTAACTTACCTGCTTTTCTCCTTCCCATCCCAGAAAATCTAAGACTTGATTATTTGCCCCCTTGCATAAATCATGTTGCACACAGAACCTGGTTTTTTACCTACTTGCTGAATTACTCTTAAAAAAGAAGTTTGAAGCAGCACCTAGGAGTGAAACTGGGCCCCACGTAGTCAAAAGCCTTTCTGTCCAGATGCCTGCAGCCATGTGTGCTCTGCTGTGTTCGCTGTTGCCTGCTGTGATGCAGCTGTCCACATTTAAAAGGAGGAGGGGCAGGGAAGTCGTACAGCTTCTTTTGATCTGCTGCTGCTTAAATGGGAGTTCTGATGCTAAGGGAAGAGTGTGGATGTGTATGTATATGCATATAAAAAAATAGCTTTGTGCTCTACAAACACAAAAAGCTCTGAGTTCATCTAGCCCTGCTCCCTGGTACTTGATTTGATGTTTGATGCAAGCTCACAACCCAATGAGCACTTTCTCACTAGGTTGCTCTCAAGCTTTTTGAAGCATTTCTGGTTCTTGCTGTCCTGTTTCAGACAGCTGTCTAGACCTGTCTGTATGTGAATAGGACTGGCTAAATAATTCCTGGAGGGGACAGACCAAAATCTTTCTTAGTAGTAACACTAGCTCATATTTTTGGAACACCTCTCCTAGAAATGTTCCTTCACATCCTGTTTTCGTTTGACTACAGCTGTGACTAGGATTCAAGCTATTGCAGTTTCTCCCTTGTCAGTATATTTCTAAGTCACAGCAGTGCATCTTTCTTCTTGCAAGTTTTTGAATAATTTCCCTTCTCATTCTCCTGGTATTTTTGTTGCTAAAGGCAGGGGAAAATCTCCCAGTGCTATAAGCAGTAGTACATTGGCTTGCATAGTCAGTGAGCTGCAACAAGCAGCCCAAATAATACCTGACTGTGGTAGTGTGTGAGGTACAGCATTGCCGGACTTGTACATGCCAAACAATGTTAACAGCTCTCCTATGTTTTCCCAAGTCTGGGTGAGACCCTTCAACAATATTAGCCAAAAGAAACAGAGGCCAATACAAATGCAAAGCTTGCTTGGTATGTTGGTAAGAATTTGGCTGCTCTTAAGAGAAAAAAAGCAGCATCCCAATTCAAACCCATGGCAGACAGCTAATATGCTGCTGCTGAGGCAAGCAAATATGTAACTCTTCCTCCCTTGAGTGTTACTGGCAGAACAGTTCCAGCAAAGCACTGAAGGTCATTATCCATTATTCACAAGAAGAAAATTACATATTTATACCCTTGCAGCTCAAATAAATGTTGCCAGAAGCCTTGCACAGATGGGCCCTATTTATGGTAACACCTGACCTTGCCAAGATAAGGTTACAAGATGCTCTCAGACTGGGTCATATGTTGTGTCCTACACACAGTGCTGGTGTCAAGCACCTGTTCCTTCCCTAAGTGGCCTGTCCCAGCTGCTTGCCTGCCCATCTAAGGGTTCTCTGGTCACCCTTAAACGATAGGACTAGGACCATGACGCTTGCCAGTTTTGGGTGAAGGTTGGCTGGTACAAGGGGATTTCTGACCTGAGCAGTCATCACTGTGCTGTTGAGGCAGATGGAAGACAGCCTGGGGCACAGGTTAGCAAGTGTCCTCTCTTCCCCTGCCTCCTCAGGAAGCTGGAGTCAACAGTTAAAAAAGGGAGTTGCACCACTGATTTAGATTGATGCAAGATGTGGTCCGCTAAACAGCGTCCACTTTTGCTAAGGTTCCTGGGTCAGTTTAAGTACAAACTACAATTCAGCCCTGCAAAGTATATTTGAATACTTGAGCACATCTGTGGAGAGTAGAGTTAAATTTACCTTTCCAGAAATTTAATGATAGGAACTGTTGAGATGAGGAAAAGGCTTTTCAACTGTAGAAGAGAAGCTACTGCTATACTGCTGACAACTTGAACTTGTGACAGTGACTCTCTCACAATAAAACTAAGGAGAATGAAGTATAGGTCAAAAATTAGTGACAAACCATTAATTCAAAAGTAACTTTAGATGCTAAATGTGGTAGAAAACTGTGCCACCTAGTCTGCATCAGTGTCCCCAAGGAAATCAAAGTTGTCACTGAACTCAGCTAGCAATTGCATAGTACTGAGTCGTGCTATCCTTAAACCTTTCTGATGAACTCAAGTCCATCATACCCATTCCAAATTGAAAATGTCCCAGGCACAGAAATAACCTTAGAGTTAGAGCCCAAGTGACAAGCACAGGACAAAATTCAGCTTTCAATGTATCTTGCTTATTGCAAATCTTGACAATTCCTTCCTTAAATGATCTGGGCAAAGAAATTTTCAAGCCTATTCTGATCCTTACACAGGGTAACTCCTGGTATAATTTCATCTTTGGAAACTGTAAACTCTGTCTGGGTATACTGACTTGCACTCTCAAGGAGGGTTCATATTAAGTATTTAATTGGCTCAGTGGATCAGTTTACCTTCAGCTGTAAGGAAAGTAACACAGGTGAGCAGAGGTAAAATAACATGAGGTTTGTAAAAGCTCAATCAAAATTATTTTCTGGACTCTAACAGCTACAGAGGATGCAACTCTAGTGCATATAGGCATTGTTCTGTATGATTAGCTTTGTTTGTATTAGGGCATAAGCTCCAGATATTTCAATTATCTTTTCTGTGTGATTCACAAACACAGGTGATGGACCAATCTGCAGTATGATGTGTAAACCATGGCATACAGTTTTTTTGGCAGTGAAGCTGGCATCAGATGCACAGTCGACCTTCACCTTGCCAGCAATTCATACAAGGGCTGGTAATGCAGGAATTGTTGAAGTGCAGAGAAGCAGGTGGTGATGATCCAAGAGGACCAGCGAAAAATGCTTGTGCAGACTATAGTGCTACTGATTTAGTTCTGTAGTTTTCCTCTGATTTTGTATCTGATGGAAATGATGCTGAACATAACAGTCAAAAAACCAGCAAATATCCCGCTATCATGAGGGCAGTCAGCATTATGTGGCTTCTGGTAGTTTTGGGCTGAATCTGAATCACAGAATCACAGAACTAACTAGGCTGGAAAAGATTTGAGAAATCAGCTTTGAGATTACCAAGTCCAATGATGACCTAATACCACTTTGTCCATTAGACAATGGCACTATGTGCCACATCCAGTCTTTTTTTGAACACCTCTAGGGACAGTGACTCCACCACCTCCCTGGGAATTCCAATGCCCAGTCACCCTTTTTGTGAAGAGATGCCTCCTAATGTCCAACCTAAACCTCCTCTGATGCAGTTTAGGACTATGTCCTCTTGCCCTGACACTGGATGCCTGGGAAAAGAGCCCAGCTCCCACCTGGCTACACCCTCCTTTCAGGGAGTTGTAGAGAGGGATCATTTCACTCCTGAGCCTCCTCTTCTCCAGGCTAAACAACCTCAGCTCCCTCAGCTGCTCCTTACAGGACATGAGCTCCAGAACCTTCACCAGCCTTGTTGACCTTCTCTGGACATGCTCCAGCACCTCAATGACCTTCCTAAATTGAGTGGCCCAGAACTGGACACAGGATTTGAGGTGCGGACTCAAAGTACAAGGGGACAATCCCTGCCCTGCTCCTGCTGGCCACACTATTGCTGGTACAGACCAGGATGCCACTGGCCTTCTTGGCCACCTGGGCACTGCTGGCTCATGTTCAGCTGCTGTCACCAGCACCCCCAGGCCCCTTTCTGCCTCGCTATTTTCAGCCACTCTGTCCCCAGCCTGGAGCTGTGCCTGAGGTTGTTGCCAAAGTGCAAGACCCAGAACCTGATCTTGTTAAACCTCATATTGTTTGTCTCTGCCCAGGTCATTCTGCAGTGCCCTCCTAACCTCCAATTGATTGACACTAGCTTCCATCTTGGTATCATCTGCAAATTTGATCATGGTAGACTGGATCAAATGTCCCCTCATCAAGATCATCAGTAAAAATACTAAACAGAACTGGGCCCCAACACTGATCCCTGTGGGAGACCACTAGAGCACAGCTGGATGCAGCACCATTCACCACCACTCTCTGGGCCCAGCCATCCAGTCAGTTCTTAGCAAAGCGTGCTCCTGCCCAAGTTGAGGGCTGCCAAGCTTTTCCAGGAGTATGCTGTGGGGGCAGTGTCAAAGAAGGCACACACAGCACAACAGAGGATGGTACATGCTAGTGCAGACTAGTCACCTCTGTGGCAGATGAATAGTGACTACAGCAGCAGGCAGTGGTCAAAAACTGCTTGCTTAATGAAGGACATGGGCAATGCTTATGGGCCCAGAGATGCTTTAGAAAGCCAAGGAATTCTGTTGCAATGTTGGGCACAAGCTGGATGTATTGCATGCCACTGTAAATGTTAATCAGAGACCCCTCAACAGCTCTTTTTTGCCACATCCTAGGTGTCTCAGGTTGCAAATGCAGGATGTGGCCAGGGATGTGTATTCTATTCCATCTCTTAGAGGTGGGGCTTCTGTTAATTGGGCCACCTTGTAAAACCAGGTGGGGCAGTTTTTCTTTATCTCTTACACATCCAATCCTCCCTCTGGGAAATATCTTCTGTTAATGGGCCATTGAGTCTCACTGAATGACTGATAAAATTACATCATTCTACTGGGAGATGCTCCGCCCAGGGGGAGGAGCCAAGCATTCCTACTTGGATATAATCTGAGATTTGGAACACCACAGGAAGCCTTTTCCCACTGGATTCCCAAAGGAAGACCAGACCTATTTATACCACCACTGGACCTTCAGAGGAAACATACTCCCTTTCTATAGGCTCATTGTTTCAACAGAACCACACCTGCCACTGCAGGAGGACTGCAGCCACCATTTAATCAGATTGCAACCAACACCCTGAGCCACAGGGTGTCAGGTCATGTTCTGACTCTGTCAGTTCTGTTTTATATTACTGCATTTTTATTTTTATTTTTTTTCCTAATAAAGAACTGTTACTCCTACTCCAATATCTTTGCCTGAGAGACCCTTAATTTCAAAATTATAATCATTTGGAGGAAGGGGGTTTACATTCTCCATTCCAAGGGAGGCTCCTGCCTTCCTTAGCAGACACCTGTCTTTTCAAACCAAGACGCTGGGATCAATGAAGAACTAAAATTTCCTCCCATCCACACAACACTAGAAATCAAGAATGGTCTGCTAGTCTAGGATGCCACAAGACAGATCCCCCACTTTTTTGAACAGATCTGAGGAACCATCATATTCCCATGGAATCTGAAATAATAGCTCATAAACTGATTGAATTTGTTAAACTATGTTGAAGAAAGGAGCTTTCATGTGGCATCTAGAAGCAGCAAGCCAAACACCACACACCAGGCAGGTCTGACCCCTGTTACACCTACGCAAATCTAGAACTTTGCTATGCAGCTGCAAGTAAATGACTGGGATTGAAGCTTGACCTGGTCTCCTTTGCTCAATCATTTTAATATATTTTAAGTAGCATCAGTTACTCTACCACAAAGTTTAGAAAACCTCGATGTACACATATGCATAATTATACTTAGGATATAAGATTGGCAGCACCTGACTTTCCTCATCTAGTCATCATTTTTCCCTATTTCACCATGCTCAGCCCAATTCAAGCCAAGTACAGCATTTCTTATTGTCATAAGAAGCTAGAAATAAACCCTTGGACTTTGGAGATGAATAAGGGCCTGCAAAAGAAGACTGCTGCCTGAGGGTGAAGGAAATCCCACAGGACCTCTGCTTCTCCTGGGAGTGAGCACCCCTTGCATTTTGCTACGCCAGCCTTTACCTGCTTTCATGCCATCACCATTGACTGCTGCACCTCAGTACAGCAGGCATTGCAGCAGAAAGCAACTACAAAGGCAGAAAGCATGATGTTACAGCATCCCTCAATAGCAGTAGAGGAATTCTAACATTTATAGAGTAAAAAACTGAACTGAGGGCTCAGCTTCCCCACATGCTCTGTCCCCTCTAACCAAGATGAATGGGCAGTGATGGTCAGGAAGGGTCCATGACTACTGGAGACAAGCTACACACTCTTGTTGAACTGCTACAACTTTGGAAAAGACCTCATGGTAGGCTCAGTTTGATGAAACTTTATTTGGCATCATCTGTGACTGTGTACTTACTGAAAATGAGGTGTTTTCTCATTCTGCTGAGGAATACAGGAATGAGAACAACAAAGAGAAGCCATGTCATGGTACATCATGGTAATGTTTCACACCACAAGATAAAAGAATCCTTCCACATTTATTTTCCAGTTTCTAAAGAGAGATTGGGGTTTATCTGGCATTCAAATAATCACTGATCTTCAGAAAAAAACAACCCATACACTAGGTAATCATGACTAAGATAAAGGGAGAACTTAAAAATACATACATACACAAAGACAAGAAACATGTCAACACCACTTTACCACTTTTGTATTTTATTGTGGAACTGAGTTTGATTCCTTTACATCAAATATCCTCAATGGAAGAGGGGATATTGCACACAAATATCATAAAAGCACTACATATTACTTTCACTGGAAACTAATTTTCTACATTAGATATGACTGGATAGAATAGAAGTGATGCAGGATTATAAGACATAATACCATACACAGCTGCAGACTGACACAAACACCATTCAGAACAAGAGAGAGGAGGTGTGTGAGGTGCTTCTCAGCCAGCCACAAGACTTTCTTTCCATAGTTTGGAAGATAATGGCTGCATGCAAATGCGTGAAAGCATATTTCAGATTTTGTCTTTTACATTGAGATTACAGCCCAGTCTTGAAGAGGTAGCTCCTGCCTTCTGGAGCTCTTAGTTAGCCTAGTAGAGAGAAGCTGCTTCTTAAATTTTTTTCTTTCTATATTTTATGCCATTGTTTTATTTAGATATTCTTTTTTTTAAATAATTTTTTTGTAAAGTCACAACAAACAAGAGATTTTTCTTTTTTTTTTTAAATTTTAAATAGCAAACATTTTTAAACCAGGTGAACAATATAATTGCATTCTAAGAAATGCTTACCCCTAGTTGATTTTAGTGTTTTGTTCAATTATTAAGTGAAAAGATGAAAGCTTTTCTTTCAAGTGTAAACATTATATTTTTTCATATTCTAGTAAATCCAGACCAAGAAAATTACTGTTTCTCTCAAAAACATCATTACTGAGCAAGAACCTCTGGCGACAGATGAACAAAGAGAAGCGCATGACAGAAATGTTCCAAATGCACAGCAAGTGCTCCTTGGAACTCATTTGCTTGTGTTGGGAGGGATTGAAAATTCAATTAACAAATTTATTAAATCTTAGTAAAAGAGTACCAGAACTCTCCTAAAATGCATAAGCTATCATAGACAATTAAAAAAACCCCAACATTCATATACACAGTTATCTCCATTCACCACAGTATGTAAAATAAGTAAAAAAAAAATCAAAAGTGATTTCTATGAAAGATGGGGTGAAAATAGAGGTCAATGAGTCAGGCCCACCACAGGACTTTGAAAAGGCATGCAAGAGAGGCCCTGTCCAAGTTCAAGAGTGGGATGGGATCCCCAAAGTTAATTCTTCATTGAATTATATGAAGCATTATATTAATAGCATAAAGATCATGACTGGGAATGCTGTTATGGGTAATACCATCATTGAAATGGAGTGTTCTTTGCACTCAGATATTGAATCTTTACAATTAGAGTAATCAATAACAAACCATGCTCCTAGAAATCTATGCTGATCAACAGCACTCATCGTTAATGTACACAGTACATTTTGATGACTGTTACACTAAACTAGTTGTGTAGTACTAGGATTAGCACAGGTAGATTAGATCCACAGGCAGGAAAGTCATTAAGGGCAAGAGGAGCCAATGGAGGAGCTCATCGCAGTGTTGAATCTAGGTGCCATTGCCATTTGGAAGGGAGTGGATGGAACAGGCATTACAATACCTCAGAATAGCCAGACTAGAGTTTTAATATTCTTGTAGCAGCAAAAAAAAAAAAAAAAAAGCAAATGTACATGTAACTGTCTAATTATCATTATTATTTCAGAAGTAAAACAAATGCTTCAGCCATCATAAACTTGCTTGGGCATATTTAAGGCTTGATTCCAATTTAATTTACAGTAGGATCAGATGACTGTAACTTCCCTGACAGTAGTGAAATTGCTCCTGATTCACAGGAGTAAGTGGCATAAGTGAGGTTAGTCACAAAACCACTGCTGTACTTAAAACAGTTTTCTACCAAAGCAGAGATACAAACCATTTCAGGTGTTGTCAGAAAATCAGAAAATCTGTTCCCACCCACTCAAAAGATTTGAATTCTGACCTATATAATAAAATAGACAAATCAGAAAGAATTGTAAAAACAGTACAACTGTTCTGCCAAAAATTTTGCAGAACATATCTGCAAAATTATACAACATAGTCTGCAAAGATAGCCCATATCTTTGTAGACTATGTATTACAAAAGCATTCCTAAGTGAATGACATGATCCCAGCAAACATGCTTGTTTTCACAACACATTTCCATCTGCCTTTTGTGCCATAGTCACTCTGAGTTATTCTTAACTACTTAAAAGGTATAGCAATAAATAAAACAGCATTGCTAGAGAAACCTAAAAAAAGAGAAGACATTAAAAATAAATCAAAACTCCAACCACTGACAAACAGTAATTCACAGCATTAAATGGGCACGAAAAGCCCACATTTACAAAACCCTAAACCAGTATTAAAAAACCCTCATAAAAATTAGGAGTGCAAACATACACCTATTAAACAAAAATATCCTAGCAATGTAAAATTGAAATAAATTATAAGTAGAGAAAATAAAATGAGGTCATAGTTCACTACATTGTAAAACTTAATACCAGCCATAATGGTGATTCATACAACCAGCACATAAGTCCGTGCTGTAGGCCTTTACACCTTCTCAAATTAAGATTTGCAGACCTTCTGCAATGCAACAAGATTTTTTAAATTGGGGTAAAACTTCTGAGACTAAAATATCCAAACTGTCTTAAATCACAGAGCAGTGGTGCTGTTCCTCTGCAAGCAGTCTAGAGAAGGAAAAGGAGGGAGACGTGAAGAAGGAAAGGAAATGAAGAAAGAAAGAATAATAAAGGAAGAGGCAAGGAAAGGAAGAGGAAAGGAAGTGAAATAGTAAAAAAAAGAGGAAATGAGAGGAGGAGAGAGGAGTAAAGGAAAGAGGAAAGGAAAGAATAGAGGAAAGAGGAAAGCAAAGGAAGGGAGGGAAGGGAAGGAAAAGGGAAGAGAAGGGACTTAGTTTAGTTTATTGCTTGTTCTATCCTTTTTCAAGATTTTGTAAAGGTTGAGAATGTAGGTTACAACCTTTTAAGTATTGGGCAATCAACTTCTCAAATCCCATTTTCTGGGATTTCTGTTGATTATTCATCAACAGAATAATTTTATGAGGGTATCCTTCCATACCCGTCTCCCAAAAAAGGTATTGACAGTTGACTGTTTTCAATAAATTTTACCTCAATATCCATTCTCACTAGTATCTTAAACAACACTACTCATTTATCTTGCAAAACTACTAAAAAGAATGCCTTCGCCTGAAAAATTTTTCTTTGCATTTACCTGTAAATGAAAATGTTTGTTACAAATCATGTATTAAAAGTTCATGCAGCACTAAAAGGAAAGGCTTCTGTACATTTGTTCCCATGTTCACTCTTAAATTAAATAAAATCAGGTAAGACAAAGGAAGGCTGAATACTGTACAGGCTCACAGGTAAACTTTTCCATCATTCTGGATGTTTCACTAAGTTTTGTAACTCTGATACTGGACACCACTTCAATCTTGCTTCCACAGTACGAAAGGAACCTTCAAAAAAAAGCTCATCTTGCCTTGTTGAGCTGTCCAGGTGCATCTATGAAGTGTTCACATAACTAATATATGTAATTCAGAGCACCAAACCATTTGACCAGTCAGATAAGTTCCTAATACCACACATGCACACTCACGCTTCTTTACTGGTGTAACTATGATCCTACACAGATGTTTTATAAATTTGCTGTCTCAGCATTAAAAAATAAGTGCATCAAGTTTCTTTGTACATTCAAGTCTCTTTCTAAGGCAAATTGTCAACTGTATGTACTCCCGACTGCTTTGGTATTTTGCTTCAGTTAATCGACAGTGGACATGGGTGTTCAAGCATGTGGACTGGTCAGTTCTGGCTGGAGTGAGTGGGCTTTCGCTGGAAGCATGCCTTAGACAGACAATTCTGCATGTTGTAAGAAAGGTTTTAGATTTCTGGATGGGGTGCAGGCTACATGCATATTTGGCCTATGATTGTTAAGGTGTATCAGTATGCAGAGTTCAAATTAAAAGCTGCTGATGAGTGATTAGGTCATACATCCCTTCCTAGCCATGTTCTCTTTCTTTTTATGTTTGAGCTAACTTAATTCTTTAAAAAAAGGATCCCCATAGTGATAGCTCATATTGATAAAAATTTAAAACTTTCTTCTCATGTGAGAACATAAGCAGACTGTATTAAGCGATACATCTATTGCCATGAGACTAATGCAGACCTAATAATTTACTACTTTCTCCTCCTACCCCTCTCTCTTTCTCTCATTGTGTTTCTTTAGAGGGCAAATGCCTCTACCTGGCAAAAGTCAATTGGGGTTGCTAGTGCATGGTTTCAAAATGTTCAGTGGAGATGCAACTGGATCTGTATTTTCGCAGTAATTTGTATTCTACTATGGGAAGACTGTTATTTCCCTTAGCAACCAACAAAGACTGAAAAATATTAGTGACTTGCATCACTGTGACACAGTATAGCATTTGGCAGGTATATAGTTCAGCAGTTGAAATAGATGACTTGAATTTTCAGGAAAGGTGTTTTCAAACTGAAGAATTTCTGGAAAGTTTAATCTTGTGATGCACTGTCTTGTTCTTACAGCTCAATCTTGCATGCAGGAAAAGATTCATCTTGCATAACAACAGTGCTGCTGCTTGCCAAAACCATGATGTTGAGATCCTGCTGTTTCTCATGGGTCTCTTGGTACCATTCCCTCATCACTTCTGAGTCATGGGTTGGGATTAAAGTCACCTGCAACACAAAATAAAACTCCTGTTGAATGGACCACAGAAACAGCTGATATGCAAAATGTGTTTTCAAGAAGTCCCAGCCAACAAGTATGTTTCCCTTTTGGAAAGTGGATTTTTTATGCAATAAATACTTGAATAAATGAATGAATAAAAAGAAATCAACACGTAGGTAAGGTAGAATGACTGAAAATAAGGTTTATCAAAATGAGATGTTGGTTTTGTAAGGTGCTGTTATAAATAACTATGTAGTTGTTGGCTTTCACTATTATGTATTGGCTCTTGCAAATCATTATTAATCACCGCAAATTTGATATAGTACAATTTGTAATCACTTTTAAATTCATTTTATATTGTATAATTTGTCAGCTGTTTTTGGCCAGGGCCTTGGTCCCTGTGTAACTTGTATATTTTAGTGTGATAAACATAAATTATAGTTTAGGTTTTTGCAAAATATTAAAGTAGATGCTATGCGTTAACTTTTGCAGAAGTAACTGTAGTTGTGGAATAATAACTAATGCCTTTATTTTTGTAACTAACTGATAGAAGTGAGAATAACAGCTGAATTTGTGAAATAGCTGATGTTGATTTAAAATACTTGTGGAAATAGTATGGAAATAGCTAAAACAGTCTTCATGGTCAGATAACATTTGAGGAACAGACGTCAAGACCCCTGCCACTGACCCTTTGACTATCACCATCGCCTGCTGAAACCACAGAAGTGAGACACGACTCTCAAAATCACATCCATGATTATTGCACCTACTCTAAAAAGCTGGGTCAGGGGTCGAACCAAGCTAAAGAATCCCTGGAACACGTAAACAAGTTTAAAGAAATGTTTGAATATGTTTAATCTTTATGAATATGTATTTGACTAATGCAATGAAAAGGTATGTAAGAAGACTTGCTATGATTAGCTGGTGTGCCTCTAGCTATGGCTACGCACCCATAGCTGTTTACTGTCCATTTTATCCCTTATTAAACTTTAAAAAATGTTGAAGAGTGAGGTTTATTTCTCATAGTGCTGAGATGCAGTTTTCAAGAGAAGTATAAGGTTGTAATCTGCACTGATAACCCTTCAGATTACAGACAAATATTTTGTTCACTTATTCATCATAATGGAAAGGCACATGAAGTTTCCAAATGCATATAAAGTGTGAAACATTTCTTCCCTACTTGAAACTGCAACAATGCCAAACTCAGATCATGTATGTGGTGCAGTAAAATTATGAGATGGCCGGCTGGCTCCATAAGCCAGTTCTCAGTGGTTTTAAAAACCAGGAACTGGTCTGAAGAGAGTGCAGTGCAGCTCTGTGCTTCACACATCATCAGTGGTTTCACTGGTGTCCAGCCTGGGGGCCTGCTGGGTTCAGGATTCTTCCTTTTGTTTCTTTCTCTCAAGGAATTTTCTCCCACACGTGTTGGTAGGAGACAATAACGATGGGGTACTTAAGAGAGGCAAAAGAAGTTGCCACACCTCCGGGGAAGAGTGCAGCTAGCTACTCTCTCTTTTTACCTGGTGGTTTGCCTGGGAAGGACAGAGATACCAGGAGAACTGGTCTGGGTAAAAGGTGTTGGGTGCAGGTCCTCTTTCCTCTCATCATATTCTCCATTGCAAAGGAGGCTCCTGCCTTCCTTGGCAGACACCTGTCTTTCAAACCAAGACAGGGCCCCATTCTCTGGCAGCCACCATCCGTGCCAGAGGTGCTCTAGTTTCTCATAGCTGAGAAAGCTTAGATTTCCAGGTTGAGATAGAAATGAAGAGCCTACCTGCATGTTACTCTCCCACTGTGCCTTGCCCTCCAGCAGGGAGTCCAGAACAGCCCTACTTGGCTCCTCGGCTGCAGCATCATTCCCGCTCACCACATAGTAGGATGACCGCACCCTCTTGAAAAACTCAACATCAACATTCTTGCTATTGCTGTGGTTGGGAATGTACACCAGATCCAAATACACTGGAGGTCCCGGAGGCACTGCTGTAGATTTTGCCACCTTAGTATTCCCAGGTCCTTTGTAAACCAAACAACAAAAGAATATATGACAGGCTGATTAAAAGCATGCATTTATTAATTGCTGTTATAACCACTGAGGTGAGATGTGACCAATTATGGAATTACCCTCCTACATATAATGACATGTTACAGCTTTGTTGTACCCCATTTATGATTGTAATGGGAAGAAAAATCTGAAAAACTGGAACTATATAATGCTATAAAAACTCACTACCACATAACAAAAATTTGGCTGAATCTTTTTCAATAATATACTACTATTATCCAACAATTACTATGCAGGGCTGTGATTACTGAATTACCATTCAGTAAATGGTGCTATTATTTTCCTGATAAAGAAGTGCAGCTTTTTGAAAGTCTAGGGTAGGACTGATTATAAAATCTAGGAAGCCATGAACATTTGAAGGTGTCCTGAAATCTGAGGTACATAAAAAAACATGATAGCAATTGATATGCTCAGGCTGCCTTACAGATGCATCAGGAAGCTACTACACATGAGCACAAAGAGGGTCAAGGAGGAATTTGGAAGGAGGAAGTTGCAAAGCAATTCAGGGAAAAGAGTCAAGTATTTGTCTGCCTGCTGTATCGTTATTTGCATATACAAATTAGCCACTTATTGCAAAAAGTAGGGGGAAACGTTTCTTTTCTGCTGTACATAGTATATACAGTACTTGTTCTAAGAAGAAGAGCTTCAGTCAAAATGGAGTGCAACATGTAAACACATTAAAACTATTACACAAATAATCGCATTTTTTTAAAATCATGGTATAAACTAAAAATCGGGCTTCAGCCAGTAATTTTACCCAGATGATCAATGTTTATGGTTTATTAGCTTTCTCATGTTGATTAAGCTTGGTAAACAATTATCTGAGCAATATTATCAATTTAGGGTCAAACAGTGTAAGGCCAGGAAACTCCCTTACAGTTGTCTAGCATGTTCTGACACTCACCACAGGGCAAAATGCCAAATGAAGTGATAAGATTTCCTGATTTAGAGAGTTTTTGCTATTGATTTTGTTACACAATACTTTATCGTCTTTAATGATAAAAAAAATCTCTGATGTCTTTTTTAATTGCTTTCCAACACTGATTAAGATACTTGTTGCTATATTTTTACAATTTTACGTCATTACAAATTATTCCAGCACATACCTGAGAAGTATGCCTGATGACTTTAATAGAGAGCTGAAGTGCTGCAGAAATGCACAGCATGAATAACTACATTGCTGCTTTGAAAGGCATCTTCTAACAGAGAGATGCAAATGATGGTGTGAGAAAGGAACAGTGGACTACCAAAAACTGGGAAGCTAAGGACAGTTGAATGCTGGTTTGTGCTGAATCCTAGAACTGCTCTTTGTAAGGAAGCTTTCAGCAGAACATCAGTCCTCACAGCAGAAAAATCAAAGTATCCACCAAACAGTCCCTAACAAGGTCTGCTGGAAACAAAAGATTAGTGCAATACCTCCTTCAAGTAATCTAATTCACAATTTTTTGCTACTTAGAATGTATAACAGACACTCAAAATTACATTAATTTTCTGTATGTTTAGTCATATATTTATTTAGTTATGTGATGTACATGCTTACTTCACTCAAAATGCTTTTACTAACGTTAAATTTTTATTAAATGCTGCTTTTAAAATTAATCCAGCGAAGTAATAAGAACATCCAAAGAGAGATAGTGACTTTGCCTCCCACAATATTAAATTGCATTTATTTATGGTAAAGAGAATTGTATCTACTTATTTCTCACAATAAATAAAAGAGCTCACCTTGCTACTAATTTTACTTCACCAACAAAAGTGGTACTTTCAATTCTATTAGGTGGTTAACTGTTTAGACAGCTTGTATTACATTCTTTCTATGTTATGTACTCTCTGGGCAAACTGACACCAATTTTCTCATATTATAGAAGTAAAACTAGTGACTTTCATGCATTTAAATTGGCATTTACATGCTGGATTTGTACTTAAAACCTGAACTTTCTTTGAGCATATGCCACAAGCCACACTCTCAGCTGATATAATGGCAAACTAACTACACTGCAACAACTATGAAAATCGTAACACTGGGGCATTGCTATTTGTCTTTACCTGTGGTTGCAGTCTTTGCCGACTTGGATGTTGTTGTATTTGCTGCATTCTTGGTATCCTTATCTTTCTCTTCCACTCGAGACTTTACCTCTGGATTAGAGATATTTTTGGTTGCCTTCTCCACAGATTCCTTCTTTTTTGGAGAAGCTGTTCTGGAAATTTTGTCTAAAGACTCTTTTGTAGCTGGCTTTGGTGAAGCCACTTGTTTTGATTTACCATCACTTTTTTTAACAGGAGAAGATGACTTGGTCTTTGTACCCTGCTTTTTTGTCTTTGTCTTTTCTTTGAGGTCCTTCTTCAAAGGTTTACCTAAATTCTGTTCAACTGGAAGAGCCTCTGGATCAACCATGGTAACATCAGGGTGCCTGGGGGAAGGGCTGCGATCCTGCATTGGGACAGGTGGTGGGTCAATGTGTTTGTACGTAATTGTCTTGTCCGTTGGAATGGTTTCTGACTCATCTTCTGAGTCAATGTTAGCATCTGCAGTGATGGAAGGGCATTCCTCAGTCTCCGGGGGAACATCCGAATCGGTCTGAGATGGGGCGGACTCGCTCACAGATGTGGGAGGAGTTTCATCGCACTGCCGTCCTTGCTGCTTTCCCCCAGAAGGAGGCTGGGCTCCCCCAGACTGAGTTAGTGGCTTCTCTTGATCTTGAGACTGTTCTTCACTTGCAAACCACTCAAGGGGATTTGGGTTGATAAATGAAGGTGAAAGTTCCGTTTTGGGATGTTTATATTCACAAGAGGACACAAGGCATAAGTCAACATCTTGACGGGATTCTGCTAATGATTTACTTGGAGTAAAATGTGCACTTGCTTCATAGGAATAGCTGGTAGCCTCAGGGGACCTCCCAGTGGTGGCTCTCCCAGTTGTCTCAAACGAGTAATCTGTGGCTTCAGGTGAACTGGAGGCTTTCCCAGTTGTCTCATAAGAGTAAGTCATGGCCTCTGATGATCTGGTGGTTCTCCCAATTGTCTCATAGCAGTAGCCAACGGCTTCTGGTGACTTAGAGGTTTTCCTTGTTGTCTCATAGGAATAATCCATAGTATCAGGTGATCTGGTAGCTTTCCCAGTTAACTCATAGGAATAATCTGTAGCTTCAGGTGATTTGGTGGTTTTCCCAGCTGTCTCATAGGAATAATCTGTGGCCCCTGGTGACCTGGTGGTTTTCCCTGTTGTCTGATAAGAATAATCTGTGACCTCAGATGACCTCATATTTTTTGCAATTATCTCATATGAATAGTCTGTACCCTCGGGTGACCTAGTAGTGTTCCTGGTTATCTCATAGGAATAATCTGTGGTCTCAGGAGACCTAGTAGTTTTTCTGCTTGTCTCATAGGAATACTCCATGGCTTGAGGTGATCTAGTAGATTTTCCAACTGCCTCATAGGAATAGCTGATATTCTCTGGTGACCTTGTACTTTTCTCTCTGGCCTCATATGAATAACTAAGTTCTTCTGGTGACCTGCTGCTTTTCTCTGAATCTTCTTTATCTGGGCTGAGTAAAGGTTCTGGACTGTGCTTTGATAGGGGCTCCTGATAACCAAAGGCTTTGACAGAAGACACTCGCTGTGACAACAAAGGTGTGTGACTAGCTGACACTGCTTCTGTGATTGCAGGAGGTGAATCTGGAAAAGTAGGAGAATACAGGGGAGAGGATTCCCTTGGAGTCAATGGAGATAGGTCAGATTTTGGTGACAGCTTTTCTCCCAGGCTCTGCACCTTTTCTGAGGTAAAAGAAGAATGCAGTGACATCTCTCTGGGTGGAACACCACCTGAAAAAGTTTCCTCTGGCAGTGGTGAAGCTACCTGGGAAGGTGTATGAGCTGATGAAGTTGAGGATGAAGCTTCAATTTGAGAAACTGAAATAATTTCTGAAATATCTTTCTCTTGAGAGTAAGATGACTGTTCCACAGGTGAAATCTTCTGTGCAAAAGGAGACTCCTGTATATCTGAAGGGCTATAATCTACTTCCGTTGGTCCATTTTCAGATATATGGTGTACACTGGTGCCTACAGCAGGATATTCTGGAGACTGCCTACTAAAATCCATCGCTAAAGACTGCTCAGGTGACTCCCTGCCATATTCTACTGACATAGCTGACTGCTCAGGAGATCTGTGGTCAAGCACCGGTGTTCTTGATTTTGCAGTTTTAGGTGAGAAATCTGGTGGAGAAATTGACATAGGCCTTGGGCACTCTTCTTTAGATGGAGACATTTCTGTTTCCTGAAAAGTTGTTGGTGTTTGTACAACTGACACTGAAAGGGAATCATCAACTTCAGTAGAATGGGGAGAACCAACCTCAGCATGCAAAGAAGGAGATACATCATCAGTAGTTGGTTCTGGAAATGAACTAGTGGCAACAGATGCTGTAGAGACAGAAGCTACTCCTTCTATATGGGAATAGGTGTCTTCTGCAACAACCTCATCAACGGGAGTTGCAGACTTGTCAGAGACAGTGCCTTCAGAAATAGACATTTTGGTATCTTCTTTTAAAGAACCAAACTGACTGATATCTACTTGAGTTGGTGAGAGATCACATGCTAACTTCCGCTCATCCAAGACCAGTGAAGACTGGGAGCTGCTGGGTTCTGTATCCTCCATTTTCCTTTCCAGGCTGAAGCCTTCCTTAATTACCATAAATTCCATGCTTTTTTCATCTTGTTTTTCTTGGAAGAGGCCCACAGAGCTTGTTTCAGAAGCTGGGCTCATCTGAACAGGTGATTTGTCTTTTTCAGGTTTCCCCTCAGAAGGACTTTCATAATCTCTGGTGGGAGACTTTAAATCAGCGCTCAAAAAGGTATCATAAGTGGTCTCTGAACCTATCAGTGGAGGACTCCGCAGAGGCGAGAGAACCTTTTCAATAGGAGATTCTGAATCTGGTACGGGCTCATCCATAGGGCTTATTCTGCATTTTGCAGACTCGTCTTTGTCCTCACTGAACTCAAAGCTAACAGGAGCTTCTGTTGACTTTTCACTGGTTTCAGAGGGAAGCTGACTGGACTTTTCATCAGTGGGAGACTGATAATAAGGTGTGTGGCCAGCACTACCAGCAGCAGACTGTGACGGAGATGCTACTTCTAATGTTTTATCTTCAGGGCTTGCGCAGTGCTCTTCAGCAACTTCTTGGTGTACGTCAGGCAATTTAGCAGTGGGGACAGACTCAGAAGGAACCTTGATCTCATTGGGGGTGAGCGAAAAGTTCACACTGCGTTCACTCAGTGGTGTTTTGGCAACAGGTGATGGAGGGGACAAACTGTCAGCTGGACTCTTGGCTGAACTATGTTTTCCACCATCTTCTTGATAGGGTTCTTTGATTTCTAATTTGTCAGTGCCTTGGATTTCACTTTCTCTTTGCCGGTATACATCTTGGAATGCAGATTTGCAGAATTTGTCTTCTTCTAATGAAGAGGGTGGTGAGATGGTGGAAGCTGAAGCATTATAATCCTTACCTTCTGTGGCCTCTGTTTTGGATCCTTCAGATAACCCATTAAAAGCATCTGGAAGTGGAGAAAGTTTAGCTCTGCTGAACTCTTGAGAGTACAGTGTTGTCTCATACTTGGTAATGTTCACATACTCCTGAGAGGGTGACTCACTTTCCTCATTGTTAGTTTCATCACTCATGACATCTCGGGGTGTTGACATTTCATCCATTGGAGTTGGCTCACTGGATATTTCAATGGTGGACTGTGTGTAACCTGAAGTAGCAGTGAATTCCTCAGGTTGATCTTCTCTATTTTCTTCATCAGAAACAGTGGCTTCACTTTCTGAACCACCAGGTAGTGTCTCATCATGGATAGAAGAAGCTGGTTCAATCACTGGAGACTGAGACTCTGAGCGTTTAGTTGGTGTAATTATGAGCAAGCCATATTTATCCTCGGCTTCACCAGATTCTGCAGCTTTGTCTACCACAGCCATCACATAATCTTCTTCGGCTTCTGTTTTTTCAGTTTCCTCTTCATCTCTGATGTCTTCTGCTTTATCTTCTTCATCTTCTTCAGTCTCTTCAGTTTCTGCCTTTTCTATTGCTTCTTCCCTGTCTTCTTCAGCTCGTTCATCAGATGTCTCATAATCTGCCTTTTCAATATACTTTTCATCTTTAATGGTAGTATCTACTTGAGTCATTACTTTTTCTGAGCCACATGGAATTTTTCTTGATTCTTCCATATATGGTTTTGTGGCATCCAGTTGTGTTTTTTCTACTTCATTTTCATCTCGTTCTTCAGCTTCTTCTGTCTCTGCCTTTTCTTCATAATCTGCTTCAGATGATTCTTCCAAGCCAGTTCCCTCATCTTCAAACTTTTCATTGTCATCAACCTTGTGTTTTTCCACCGGTTCCAATTCTTCAGGTGTCTGCTCACACTCACCCTCAGCCTCTGTGGTAGTTATGCCTTCATCAGATGACTCAGCAGGTCCTTCATTATCCAATTTTTCTTTTTGTACTTCAAAGGTGTCTTTTTGTACTGTGCCAGTGAGTTTCAGATCATCCTTTATAAGTGCAACTTGAGATTTTGTTTCTTTTATTGTTTCTACTTCTTCAGCTTTTAATTCCTCAAAATCCTTTGTTAAATCCTCTGGTGAAGACATAAGGGATCTCTCTGCTTCAAGCTCCTTTCCACCTGCTGTAATTTCTGCAGCTGCTACAGTTGCGGCTCCAACTGCTGCAAGGGCAGCTTGTGCTCCACTGACTTTGAGATCCTTCTTCACACTTTTAACTTTTCCTTTTTCCTTTGGCTTTCCAGCAGGTATTGCTTCTTTTTTAGCAGGTTCCTCCTTCTTTTGTGGTTTAGGCTTTGCTGCTGGCTTTTTGGCTTCATTTGAAGGAGTAGCTGTCTTCTTTGTTTCTTTAGGAGTTTTCTTGATGTCCTTTTTGGCTTCTTTGTCTTCCTTCTTGATTTCCTTCTTCTCTTCTTTTTTAGCTTCTTTTTTACCTTCTTTTGTTGAAGCTTCTTTCTTTATTTCCTTCTTAACTTCCTTCTTGTCTTCCTTTTTCACCTCTTTCTTAACTTCTTTCTTGATCTCTTCTTTCTTTGTTTTTTCCTCTTTTTTGATGGGTGTTTTCTCTTCTCTTTTAGAAACCTCTTTCTTTGGTTTTTCTTTGTCCTCCTTCTTTTCTTCAGGTTTTGCTTTGACTTCCTTTTTCACTGTCTTCTCCTTTGACATTTTCGGTTTTACATCTGTACTTTGTTTTTCAGGAATGTCAGATTTCACTAGTTGTTCTTCCTTACTTGCTATGTCTTTTTCCACCACTATTGGTTTGGTCTCTACTTTTGCTGGTTTTTCTTTTTTAACTGGAACTTTTTCTTTGCTTTCCAGCTTCTGAGGCTTTTCTGGTACTGGACTAGGCTTCACAGGCTCTGGTGTTTCTTCTTTAGATTCCTTTCTGACGGGCTTATTTGGTGGTGTCTTTGCAGCAGGCTTCAGACTCTCCTTGCTATCTGTTCGTTGTTTCAATTTTGCTTGTTTCACAGCTGGACTAGCAATGTTCCCAGTTAGGTCTTTTTGTGTAACCATTGGTTGTTTAAGGAAGTCTAAGTGTTTGAGTTTTTCTAGTCCCTCTAGAATATTATACTGGGTGCTGTTTCCAGGAAAGAGAACTCGGATTATTTTTTCTGCAGGATTAGCTGGATGCCACACAATCAGGGATGAGACAGAGGTGAAATAGGATAACGGAATGTCTATCTCTTGGCCATTTGGTAGCAGGAATTCAGCTTTATCTTTGTTAGTACCACTCCACTGCTGCAGAAAATATTGCATCTCTTTGCTATTTTTGACAGGATTAAGCACATACATCTCAAGTTTGCCAACTCCCATTTTCTGAAATAAAATGATAGGGTCAATGGTATTTCCTGTAGTTCTGAAAAGAGGTTCTGGTTTCATAGACAATTTATTTAAATACTGGAGAGTAAAACAAGCTTCTTCTACACTCCTTTTTACTCTAAAATTAGGATCCAGGTTCTTCAGGTTCTCAGGTACATTAAGAAACACAACTCCTAAATCAGGTGAGATCAGATTTTTCATCCAGTCACTGTTGGTAGTAGATCCTTGAGACTGTTCCTCTTCTAGTTCAGCTATCTTTCGCTGAAGCATGCTATTGATTCCTGGCAGATTGTCATCTCCGATGTGAGTGAGCAGAATGGAATCTACCCTGTCCAAGTGCCGGATAAGTTTCCAAAAACAAGATTTTCTTTCGGATCCCCCATTGATAAGCATATTGAATCCATTCACTGCAAACAATGCAGAGTCCCCTCTTCCTCCTGGGAAAATGTAACAGCAGGGCTTGGAGAGCTTCAAGAAACCTCCTGAGGTTGGAGGTTCCAAAATGTCGAAAGGTGATGGCACTTCTACTGATTCTGACAGATACTCTGTGAATTCAGAGAGTCCTTCCATCTCAGGCAATATGGAAGCTGAGTTGAGTTTAATGTTAATGAAGTCTTGAAGGTTGTGTCTATCAAGGTTGGAATTTTTCCAGTCCCCTTCCTCAGGGCAGAAAAGAGTTAGGCTGGCTTTGTTGGCAGGGTGTGTGGTGCTCAACAATTCACCAATCTAGGGTTATGAAACAAAAACACAAGAAGATGCACACAAAGTTATTTTTTAATGACAATTAATGTCAACACGTATTTCCTGATCAGATAGATAAAACCTTTTCCATTTGCTTCTGCACTGGTGTGTTGCCATTGTAGATGCTAAATTAACCTGGTACCACAATTATTTTACTGCCTTATTTTTTTAAAATACAAAGGAGGATATACTGACCTTATTTCTGGTCAGTACTGCCCAAAGGACAGCAGGATACAAGGTTCCCCCTTCCCTCCTCCATACTTTACAGAAGGATGATCCTAACTATTATACTGAGAGGGTAGAAGGACTGTGGGGATAATGCAGCCTGAGCTGCCACTCTATGTCTAGCGTGGGCTCATGAGTCTCCCAGCTGGTCCAGCCCATCCAGCAGAGACAGCCAAGTATCTAAAGGACAAAGAACAACCTCTTAACAGGCAGAGAACAACTGCAACACAGAGGAGGCCAGCATCCTCCCAGGGGCAGTTGCCATCCTTTCTGTTTCTCTCATGGGATATATTCCACCACACTGCTGTTCGTGCAGGTCTTTCTGAGAGCTGGCTCCTGAAAAGCCAATATTGCTCCTGGATTTATCAAGATTGATAAATCCACAAGATTGATAAATCTCTCTGCAGGAGAGTTTTTCAGAACAGTGACCATGAGATGGTGGAACTCAGAATCTTCTGAGGAGGAAGCAAAGCAGTAAGCAGGACTAGAATCCTGAATTTAGACCTCCTCAAAGACTATTTGGAGTAATTCCATGGTTTAGGGTTCTAGAAAATACAGGGATCCAAGAGAGCTGGTCAGTATTCAAGCATCCTTCCTTCAAGCTCAAGACCAGTGTATTCCCATGAACAACAAATCAGCCAAAGGAGTCAGGAGACCTGCATGGATAAGCAGAGAGCTTCTAGTAAATCTCAAATGGAAGGAAGAAATTTATGGGATGTGGAAAAAGGCACAGACCACATGGAAGAACTATAGGAACATTGTCAGAATATGCAGGGATGTAACAAGGAAGGTCAAGGCTCACCTAGAATTGAGTCAGGTAAGGGCTATTAAGGACAACAAGACATTAGCAGCAAAAGGAAGAATAAGGAAAATGTGGGGTCACTGATAAATCAGATTGGTGTCCTGGTCATGGAAGACTTAGAGAAGGTGGAATTTCTGAATGCCTTCTTTGCCTCAGTCTTTACTGCTGAGGCCAGCCCTCAGATCTTAGAGATAAGGGAGGCTGAAGAAAGGATGTTTTCTTGGTTGTAGAGGGTTGCATTAGAGATCAGCTGAGCAGATTTAACATCCATAAATCTATGGGTCCCAATGAGATGCACCCACAGGTGCTGAGGTAGCTGGCAGATGTTGTTAAGATACTCTTTGAAGAATCATGGAGAAAAGGAGAGGTGGATGATGACTGATGACTGGAGGAAAGAAACAACTCCTGTATTCAAAAATGGGAACAAAAAGGACCCAGGAAACTACTGGCCAGTCAGCCTTACTTCCACTCCTCAAAAGGTAATGGATCATATAATTCTGGAGGTCATCACCAAGCAAATAAAAGAAAAGAAGGTCATCAGGAGCAGTTAGCAAGGATTCCCCAAGGGGAAATCATGCTGACCAATCTGACAGCCTTCTGTGATGGCAGGGCAGGACGGGTCAATGAGGGGAGACAATGGATGTTGTCTGCCTCCACTTCAGCAAGGCTTTGGACACCATTTCCCATAACATCCTCGTAAGTAAAGTTCAGGAGATGTGGGTTACATGAATGGACAATGAGGTGGATCAAGGACTGGCTGAATGGCAGAGCTCAGAGAGCTGTGATCAACTGAGGAGAATCCAGTCATATTCAAACTGTTTAGCAACAACCTGAATGAAGGGATGGAATGCACGCTGAGCAAGCTTGCTGATGACACTGGGGAGTGGCTGATACACCTGAAGGCTGGGCTACCATTCAGCATGACCTCAAAAGGCTGGAGAATTGGGTGTAGAGAATGAAGTTCAACAAAGACAAAAAAATAGGGTTCTGCACCTGGGGAGGTGTAATCCCAAATACCAGTAACAGGCTGGGGGCTGAACTGCTGGGAAGCAGCTCTGCAGAGAATGACCTGAGAATCTTGGTGGATGACAAGATGTCTATTTGCCAGCAAAGTGTCCCTGTGGCCAAGATAGTCAATTGTATCCCTAGAGGATACCATTCCTGAAAAGCCAGCACCATTTTGTTCCATCAAGAAGAGTATAGCCAGCAGGTTGAGGGAGATGATCTCTATTCAGCCTTAGTGAGACCACATCTGGAGTGCTTTCATTTCTGGTCTCCACAGATCATGAAATACAAAGAGCTACAGAGGGTCCAGCAGAAGCCACAGAGATGATGAAGGGACTGACACATCTTGCCTAGGAGGTGAGAACATGGGAGCTGGCCTGTTTAGTCTAGAGAAGTTGGAGAGGTGTTCTTGTCAATACATATGAAATATCTCAAAGGAAGGTGTCAAGAGGATGGTGCCAGACTCTTGTCAGTGGTGGCCAGTGACAGGACAAGGAGCAATGGCCACAAGCTAAAACGCAAGTTCTACTTCAAAATGAGGAAGAACTTCTTTATGTTGAGGATGGCAGAGCACTGGAACAGGCTGCCCAGGGAGGCTGTGAAGTCTCCCTCTCTGGAGATATTCAAAATCCACTTGGATGTGTTTCTGTGTCAACTGCTCTGGGTGACCCTGCCCTGGCAGGGGGCTTGCATAATCTCCAGACATCCCTTCTAACCCTAATGATTCTGTGATTAAGAAATGAGTTAATACTTCAGCTATGGAAACAACTGTAAGTTTTTGGGCCCTTTTCTCCAAGGAAGACATGGAGGAGTGTGAGCATGTTGAGAGAAAGGCAACAGAGCAGGTGAAGGGCCTGGAGGACAAGCCTGACAATGAGTGGCTGAGTGAGCTGAGGTTGTTTAGCCTGGAAAAAAGTTGCTCTCTGCAACTGCCTGAAAGGAGGGTGTAGGCAGGTGGGGGCTTGGTCTGTTCTTACAAGTAACAAATGACAGGATGACAAGAAATTGTTTCAAATTGTACCAGAGGAAGTTCAGACTGGGTAAGAGGGAAAATTTCTTCCCCAAATGGGTTGTCAAACACTGAACCAGGCTGCCCAGGGAAGTGACTGAGTCACCATCCCTGCAGATATTTAAGATTTGTAGAAGTGTGGTGGTTGGGGGCAGAGTTTAGTGTTGAATTTGGAAGTGTTGGGTAACAGCTGGACTTGATGACCTTTGAGATCTTTTCCAGTCCAAACAATTCTGTGAATTTGTCTTTTCCAACCTTAACGATTCTACGAGTCTATGATTCTAAGTTTTGTACTTCTGAGATTCCAAGGTCCAGAGCCAAAGAAAGATCAAGGAAAAAAAAATAGGGTTAAAAATGCTCTTGTCACTAGTTTGATTTAAAATCCATGGACTACAAAATTGGAAATCTAGAGTAATCCTATTAATTTTGACAGTATTACTTAACATTCTAGTACCGAAACCAACTGCTGCAATAAAGGCACAGAAAATATGATTGTCCATGCCACAGTACAAAGATGCCACACACATTTTTTTATTCCAGGGTTTTGAACTAAAATCCAGTATTTGATGGTCCCAGATAAGTAGACAAACATGAAAAAGTTTGACATACTTTACCTTATCTCAGTCCCACAGATACTTTCATTTGACTTTTTTAAACTGACAATTCAGTTAAATGTAGCTTATTTCTGTTCTATTTGCCCTTAACAAAGAGACCACCAAAATTCTACAAAGAAGTAATTCAGATATAAAATGTCAGTGGAAAATGTGTCAGTACATCATCATGCAAAATATCATAACCTTCTTTGCAGAGATTCAGTTGTCAGTTCAAGATTTAAGAACATTTTTCATAAGGTTGATATAGATAACACTACAGCTGAATAATTAGGAATTTTTGGACCACAAGCTGTATCAACAGAGGAAATTAATACATAAAAGATTAATGATGTTTGATTGTGTTGGATCTCTTTAGGCCTCTCTGTGTGTAGGTCTCACTTTTTTCTTTGTGTTACATAACTTATTTCTTAGCATTTACCAAACACAGAACTCAAAAAAGACACAGTGGCTGTTTTAAAAATACCAGTCCAACCAAGAGATAAATAAAGCCCAAAATAAATATTTTCTACCTTCCTGTATCATTGTTACTGAGTATCTAAACCATTTGACAGGAGTATAAATAAATCTCACCTATATGTCAAATATGGCCCTATCTGAATGACAGCAAATGAAAAAACAAAGCAGAAAGAATAAATGGAGAAAAGGCTGAAAAGGCTGAAAGATAAGGACAATAGGGGAACCATTACTGTTGTTTATTGCAGAATTAAGAAAAGAGGGGCAGCATGAATGACAGCTTTGAAATGGATTTAGATTCTCAAGAATACTCTTTATGATATGTCTCTGATCAGGGTTGAAAACACATTATTAGGAGAGCCAAATGTAACAAAAATCATTTCCTCTGAATAAACAAATCCAAGTCTGTTGCATGCATAAGGAAATAAAACTGATGTTCAGACTGTTTCTCATAAAGGGCCAATTTTCTGTCTAGATAAAAAAAAATTATATAGCCATGTAACATACTGGGCTAATGACTATACTGTGTCAAGGTTTGGGGTGAGTCCTCTCGAGTTTATGTTATACCATGATTGGATTTCTGACTTATTTGCTTCTTAAAGTTGGCATGCATAATGAAGACAGTGTTAAGCCGCTGGAAGCCCAGGCTAATGAAAAATTAAAGGAAGTTTATTCCAGGCACAGATTGTGTTTGTTAGGAATAGCAAATTCAGTCATGCCTCAGAAAAAAAGTATTAATGGATTTGAATTTCAAATGGTGACACTAGGGATAGTAACACAAAGATGTAGCCAGTCCTTCTCTTCTTTAAATTCAAAACCACTGTGTGAGGAAATATACCTGTAAACCTGAATAAACCTTTTTAAACATTGACTGACATCTGTTGGGGAATGCTG
Organism: Urocynchramus pylzowi; assembly: GCA_013397555.1. Taxonomy (NCBI): domain Eukaryota; kingdom Metazoa; phylum Chordata; class Aves; order Passeriformes; family Fringillidae; genus Urocynchramus; species Urocynchramus pylzowi. The sequence continues at coordinate 1,399,470 of VZRH01002310.1, read as the reverse complement.
GAGTTTTAAAGGTGTCACAGCTAGTGAAGACAAACAGTAAGCTGGCTGCTCAGAGAAAACGCAGTTATTACTTTCTACCCTGAATCACAAAGGTACAAAGAAAGACTTTCCTGTTCTAGCTGTTGTTGCAGAAGCAGTGGAATGGGACATTTTACACCTTCCCATATAGGATAAATTTGAAATCCTGCTTTTAGGCTTCTCCTGAAGAGAGTTCTGCATGCTAGAGACAGATTTCTGAATTAGACTTTATACGAGTATCTCCCCAAGTGTATTTACTTATTTGCAAGCACATTCCTTGACCTTAGTTCAGGTTTGGCTCAGTGAAGTAAAAATGGGCAGAGGCCAGAAACACTTACTCCCACCTTACATGGTCACAGAATTGTTTAGGTTGCCAAAGACCCTTAAGATCATTGAGTCCAACTGTAAACCTGGCAATGCCAAGTCCACTAGGATCAGGACAGCGCAGTAATTCTTTCATCTCGTCACCACACAGAAAACCAGTAACCACTTTTTCTAGACCTTTTTTCCTAATTATTTTTTTCAATTTTTAGAAAATGTTGCACACATGAACTGCAGTATGACAAACATGATCTTTCTTTGGTTCTGTGAAAGCTTGCAGACACACTAAGACCCCGAGGCTTCAGAAACAATAGGCTGGAAGCCAACACTTGCTTAGAGCCACGCCAGCTGGCTGGTGAGCACACTGCCAGCCACAGAGATGAGCCAAATGAGCCTTACTCATAGCCCATGGGAGTGTGTCCTGAACACCCACTACTGCAGCAATCCCACAGCATCTGCAACTCATGGCCAACCCCCATCCTTCCTCTTTCCAAGCAATAATTTTGTTTCCTAATGGTAATGGTAGCATTTGCCCCTAGTTTTGCATGTAGTCATAAAATAATTATGTGTTGCTAATTAGGCAGACATAAGGAACTTGAGTTTGTAATTTCATAGAAAAGTAACTCTGAAAAGTGCCAGTGAATTTTAGGTGCCAGGACTGTCTCAGAGAGCAGGAATCCAGCTCTTTCCTCAACCATTTGCTGAACAAAGAGGCTTTTAGAATAGATAATATGGATACAGTAAGGTCAAACTAGAGCTCACACAAACTATGCTATTTCAGTGCTGAACTTTCAAACCTCAGTCTACTGACATGCTTCTAATTAATAGTGGAAACTAAATTTGTATGGATGCAGCCATACAGTTTATTTAAATATGTGCTTTACATGGCAGCCAAATTATGTATGACAGCTTGTTTACTATGGATTCCTGCCCTACAGGAGCTTTCAGACACCGTGCATTAAGGAAGAGAGCAAACTAACAAGTCATGAAACAAATGGTAAATATACTGGTATATTTAATGCTTATTGTTTGGTATGTAAAAACCACAAGTTTTACAGATTCACTGGCCATATTTTAAATACTATTATAAAAAAGTTAAGCAGGTAGATGGTGCAAAAAATAACAGTTATTCTAGCAACCACTCTCTGTCTATTAATGCCACTTGCTAATTAGCCACAGGCAAGAACCTGGTGTCAAGTTCAATTCGACTACTTTGTATGTGCACTTTAGATTAACAACCTGTGTATTTTAAACACAGCACTATCTCCTCCCATTGTTAAGGGTTCCTTGATTCTTTCTTTCTGACAGTTGCAATTTAATTTCCCAAATTAATATTTAATTATTTTGTTAGGCAATTTACATTAAATATAAAGTAAAATAAATTAATGTTTTGCAAGAAAGCCTATAATAAAGAGTAAAGAGCAGCCCACCAGGCTGCCCAAGACAGACACTTAGTTTTCTAGGAATCTGTGTCAGCATGTAACAATGCATGGAAGATACTTTTCTAAACCTACTTTTCGAAACATACCTCTTGATCTGTGAAGATCTCAATGAAGTTCTGGAAGGAGAAGGACCCTGACTGAAGAATGAGCTCTCCTGTGTTTTCAAAGCACTGGCCAGTCAGAACAAGGAGCTTGTGCCTTGCAGCATCTGTGATCATTAAGCGCACCTAGAGTAAAGAAGAGAAATACATCAATAATGGGAGTGACCACATGTTTCAACAGTGCACTGAGAACACACACTTTATCTCTCCTAATTTACAACCAGTCTCTGGAACAGGGCTCACAAAACATTATGGAGTTAAACTGCTGTTTACAAAAGACAATGAGAAAGGGGAAAACATGAAAAAAAAGGAGGGGCAAGATGTAGTTAGAAAGAAGGTCTGAAGAATAAACCAAATTAATGACATGGAAAAAACAGCAAGGAGCAGAACAGAATACAACTTGAATGAAGAAATCATTATTTTAACACCAAACTTATTCATAGTATAGTTCCTGGTATACTTTCATGGAACTGTATCAGGACAACCTTTGTAAACTATTTATGAGCACATGCTTGTTACTTTACTTGACCCTCACTACAGCTAGTAATTGTTCTTGCTTACCACTCCCAAGGGGAAGATTTATGTGCATGCTAAGAGAAAGCCATATATTCTAAATTTAGGAACAGAACTAAACAAAACCTGTGTAAGATTCTCTACTGTTGGGTAAATGCTTTGCAAATACTGCAAAACTCTTACGAAACATTGAAATACCAACTCAGTCTATGGTAAGCTATGAATTTCAAGTGCATTAATTCCTCTATTAAGGAAGAATTAAATCAAACCAGAACAGTGATTTCAGAACAAGGCTATCCACATATTAAACTAATTGAGCAAATGAGCGGAGTCCATCTGGGACAGCTCCACATGATAATGCATCCAAGCTCCATCTCCATGGAGATGACACAATCAGCTCAGCTCTCCTAGCAAGATATTCTTCCAAGGTTTATATTGATTGTTAAGCAATCAATTTTTCTAAATAACTCTTGTGAATGCTGGGAGGCTGAGCCAGGGAGGCTTAACCTGAATCTCTGCTGAACAACTCACGTTTCCAGTACAATGAGAAAATACACACTTGAGAGTATGTATCTCAAAGAAGATTCCAACTGTATCATGTCTTCACTGCTATTTTATTACATAAGTGACCCTCATACTGAGCAGCAGAAAAGTCCCTTCAATTAAATGTAGGACTAATGCTGGTCTGCCACTAATTGCACTAAATAATTATAAATTCAGAAATATCATGTATGGATTTAGTGTATCTATTTCTATTTCAGACAAAAATATAGATAAGTGCAAACATTTGTCTGATGTGCATTACTCAAATCTTCTCTGTTTTCACTCTATTAGAACTGTATCAGAACTGGTTTCCTCTTCTAAGTGTTCTTTTGTTGCTGCCAGCAGTGCTTATCAGTCTGACAACTTTTGTGTAAACTCATCAGGTTTTCCAACAGTAAAACTACTTCCTTGTGAATCACTGATATTTGACTGCCATACAATTCCCCTTCAACTTATTTTATTAATTGACAACAAAGTACATTCTGCAGAGTTAGCAAACTATGCCAAGAAAGTAAGTAAATAAATATTTGCAGATTACAGATCATAATGTGTACACATGGAAGTTCTTAAGAGACACATAAATTCTGTGTCTGGATATAAGATAAGGTTTTTTGAAGGATGACCAGAAATATGTCTCCCGATTTCAAGACCACTTAATTTTAGAAGAAATACTGCAAGGCGATGATTCCATTCAGCTTAACTGCTGGTAAAAGTTCAAAACTTGTTGAAGAAAGTGCACAGCAAGATGTAGGCTCAGTCAAAACAGAGATTAAGATGGAGTGTGAACAGAGACCAGCACATCAGCAGATCAGTGGTTTCCCATGATATGGTACATATGATATGGTACAGTCACAGGAACATCAAAGCAATGGAGTGGGGACTTCCTAAAAAGGAAGTAAATGCTCATCAGGGTTTTCTTCAGGAAACAACAATCTCTCTCCCTTTGTGCCTCTTTTTTATGGGAGGTGTTTGGCATTTGACAGAACATGACAGGAGCTTTGGGCACCATCATGCACGGTCTACAACCAGGTAAGGCTATTAACAGCCAGGTTACCAGGTATATTGTATTCCTTTCTAATTTTTTTTTTTTTGTTTGTTTGCTTGTTTGGCTTGGTTTTCTTTTCTATGCTGTTGTTTTACTTCGGTAAAACAAAAAATAAAAAAACTTTGGTTTTTGTTTCTTTGTGCGTTTTGTTTTTTTCCTCAGTGAATAGATTCCAGTTCCTCTTCTGGTGAAGTCAGAGCTTCATGGTATATGTCTGTCTCTCCCAGATCCACCTGGGAAATCTCTGATATATGAAATTAAGTTTTGTATTTGCCATAGCGAACAGAGAATGTCTACTCCAACCTCTGATTTAATTCTGCCACCTCTTTTTGATAATCTCTTTCTGAATTGTGTCTATTCAGAGCCATGCTAAGCCAGCCAAATTAAATCTCATCTCTCTGACTGTGACCAGTTTGGCAGGATGAAAACAAAGATCACTTCCCACAGTTTTGTGAGATGAAATTTACAGTAACATAGCCAAACATCTTCTAGAGCACCAAGGGAGTAAGCCCAGGGATCAGAAATCATTAACGGGTGTCAGATCATGTTCTTCCATGTAGTCATCCATCAAAGGAATGACAAGCAACAGTAACAGAAAGAGCATTTCCCAGCTTTTGGCAGTTTTTTGTCTCTTCCACCCCTTCACACATGCACACACTTGATGGCTTTTTACTGAGAATGAATGCATAGAGTTGCTATCCTGGTGACCCTCTTGTCCTTACCAAGCACCTCTAATGGCTTGAAAGAGATTTTCATGCACTGTATTTTAGTAAGTAAGTTCCCATTGACTAGGGTGGCTTTTAAACTTCTACAGGTTCAGAAATTCCATTTGTTTTGGAGTCCTTTCTTCTGTTTGTGTTCAACATCATTTAACAGCTGACAGCAAAATAGTTGTTTTCACCAGTGACCACCAGCAGAACTGCTTTATCTCCCAAAAGAAATTAGACTGTGGCAGTGCTTCCCAGCACAGACCAGCAATGCAATTATCCCTATTATTTCAACCTTCTCACTAGCTAAATAATCAATTCTGTCTTTGAGTTACACAATCAGTTCTTAGACTCTGCTGACTCCATAAGGAATTGGCAGTCCTCTTATGGGCATTCTCCACGGTTCACTAATCATGTCACATGCTTTTTGAAGATAGATCAACCTAGAGTCACCACCACATAGTTGGTAATTCTCTCAGACCCAAATTAGTCCCTGGGCACCTTCAGACACTTTCTTCATATGTAAAAGTAGGCACCTAGAGCTACCAAACAATGGCAAAGCTAAAGAAAAGCTTAACCACAGCTGCCTCCACTCCATCAAGAAGAGAATTTGATGCATTATGAGAAAAGGAATGCTGGGATCAGAGGTGTGTTTCTGTCCCATGCTTCTGACAATTTGTTAGGAGTCTGGGAAACCAAGGAAAAGATCAAGGGATGGGTGACATTTTTCATTATATTTATTCCAAATATACCATTTTATTCACAGTCAGGACCTGCTCTCATCATCTGCTAAGACTTTGAAAAATAGTATTTGAGTTTGTCAGCCTCTAAGCTAGCAGGCAGTGACTGATGCTCCATAATCACCTTAACTACAGCTGCCTCAGTGCCCTCATCATGTCCACTTAGTGGAGCTTTCATGACATGTTCAACAAAGTATTTCTTACTTACCTCAGTACTAACTGCTTCGTCTGAGGGATTGATGAGGACTACAGTTTCTAAGACATCACTTCTGTGGTGAAGAATCTTCTGACCTGCAAGTGCAGAGAAGAAAAAAGAAAAATTAAATTCAACTGTCACAGTATAGACTAGGACTTTCCATGAGTTTGCTGTATATTTCACTGTGTGACAGCCCTCTGGCTGACCTGTCTGAAGGAGTACCCATAACTCACCTTGTTCTCACAGAGCTGGTGCAGGTAAGAGAGTAACCATCTTCAGCTGACCATCTGGCCCTGACAAACCAAGTGAAAACTAGAACCCATGCTGCCAAAATGCTCCCTTCAGCCTTCCACTGGTATTGATTAACAATGGGACACTGCAAAAAGTTCCCTATGGGGATGGTTAGACATTTGCCATGCTGCCCTTCTTTATCTCACTCCGGCTTACAAAAGCTGTAGCAAGCAATGTCAAGCAACAAGAGTGACAGGGCATACAAATAACATCTAGATCCTGAATTAGTAAAGTCTGGGCAAGTTTGGAGCAACCTCACAGCCTACTGGCTTTCATACTTAGTCTGTCTCTGTATTTAATAGTGATATTCATCTGACTGGGAGTGAATGCCAGAAAAACAAAATAGGACTGTTGATTCCCCCCGCCTTATGTTAATTGGCAAGTTCTTATCAGGGTCTCTTTCTGTGAGAATTGCAGTGAGATTAATTAGCACTGGATTGTCATTCAGAAATCCAGACTGGTAATTAGTCCAAAAAACCAGAAGAGCCGACCCTTCTGAGCAAACTGTTTGGCGCAGTATTAATCAATTAAAATAATTAATTAGACTTAAAAGGGAATACGGGACACAGACCTATTTGCCAACTTAGAAAACCTCCCCTGTAAAGAGACGTAAATTAACAAGGCTGTGGACAGTTAAGCTGAAAGGAGCTCCACATGCCTGAGAGTATCATGTGAGAGAAAGGGCAGCCAGCCATTCCCACAGTGTTCCTGGCTGGGGCAGGCTTGGTGCTGCCCTACCAGCCCCAGCAATGCCCTCTTGCTTCCTCACCAGTCCTGCCTTCTTCCTCCTCCTTGCCCCCTGAGCTCCCACTGTGCTGCATCTGTCGTTGTTGCTCTGGGGAACCTCTACATTTATAAGCATCTGAGCTTACAGCCAAGTGATAGAAAGTAATGGAGAAGGAGAATAGTGTTCTCAAGCAAAATGTGAGATAGGGTTGTAATCTATTCTCTTGTGCGTGACAGTGCCTAGAAACTTAGGGATAAATATCTACTTTGTTTGAAGAAACCTAGTTTTCTTAACATATATTCTTTCTGCTAAACTTCCTTGAAAAAAGGATACAAATTATATTACGAGAGGGGAAGAGGGCAGGTCTCACTCCCTCTGCAACACCCAGTTCTGATATTACCCTTTGCAATTCAATTTATTTTTAAAGTTTTGCTTCCTTGCCTACCAGAAATGTACATATAAAGCTACAGTCAATAAAACATCCAGATGGTTCTGTTACCACAGACTCCTTCAGAAGATGCTCTGTGCTCTGATATTTTAGTTGTTTATCAGATTTTCCTTAAATGAAGAGATTAGCGGAGTTTATCGAATCTTATCGTTAAGAAAATGAAAGGAACCCTTTAGTGGACACCAAAATTTCTTGCTTAATAGTGGGTGACACTGAGCACATACTTTGCTTCAGGCTAGACTAAGCCTCATATATCTTTAGACATGAACACATTAAACACAGGTAGACAAGAAATGCAATTAGCCACGTGCAAAGTTAGACAAAAATGCACATCTTTCATTGGGATCAAAGCACATACTTTGGACTTAACTGAAGCTGCTCCAAGTCATGTGTCTGTGTAGCTGGGAAGGATTTTACCTGAGAAGTCACAACTCCTGCTGACCAACACCAGGGGTGGTTACTTACATCCTACCAGACACTCTGCTCTAGTGGTTGTGTGAGTTCATGGGCCCTGAGACTGATCTCCAGAGGCACACAAGTTGTCTGCACCATGTGCATGGTGCCCCCTCAGAGATGCATGTGTGACTGTCTCCCTCTTCAACTCCTTGGGATAAACATGTTACTGATTACCATACAGGGTGGGGACCTGGCCCTGGCAGGGTGAGTCACTATGAGGGCTCCCATCCCAGGAGCACTTGAGAAGTTTGCAGCAACTTGCTGATGTCAGTAACATGGTCCCATGTCACTGCCTGACAAATAGGAAATACTTTGAAAAGCTATTTGCAATTCTGTAAGAGTAACACAGGCTTGCTGCCCAGATTGATATCCTGAGATGCTCAGCTGGAATGAAGGAAAGTCTCCCATGGGAATAGTTTTATCAGACCGAAATTAACTATCACAGTATGGGAGCAGAAAGCAGCAACAGCATTTCATAAATGGGTAAGAGACTGTGACTTACTGAATTACAGATGGGAGTGGGAGAATCTGAGACTTGTGTACATCTGGGGTTGCTTTACTGATTTTTGCAGCCTCTCTCTACACATGACAGATAATTTCTGAGATTTGACAGAGGAAGGAAGGAAGAAGCTTCCACATTGCATATGGTTGGGTAGATAGATTTTACCTGCTTATAGTTTCTAGTAAGCAAGTCAAAGCCCCTTCTAAATACTTTAATACATAAATATTATTTGTTTTTGGAAGAAATCCAAGTATCTGCCTATCTTTTGACTTTATTAATTAAAGCTCCAAATTAAAAACTGATATGAGCAAAGAGTCTGGCAGCTGTTTGATTCAGAACAAGAAAAGAGAGAATTAAACAGCATGTGAAAATTGCTTAAAATTGCACTCATCAACCCAGTTTCTATGCCCATAGGATCCTAATGCCCCCCTACTCATCCAAATATCAATGACATTTATTGTGTGACTATTGAGATGAGGACAGTGTTAGTCACATTTCCTAGAAAAGTGACAGAACAGTTTTCTTAACTTACACAGTCAATTTTTTCAGTCCAATCAAGCAGCATGAACATGAGGGACACTTTTAACAGTGACTATGGTAAATTTGTGCAAACACTAAGTGCAAATGAATGGCAAGGGAAAGAAATCAAGTCTTCATTCAAGTTTTGTTTAACCAAGAGTCACCACTGACACACTTTTTCCTGGGCATGCCTGTACAACCCAGCCCACGGGTGTGCCTGCTGTAACAGGCTACTCAATAGAGGGGTTTCCACCAGCTTCTCCTGACACTCCAGGTAGACATCAACATTCACTTGCTCCCTATCAATTCCTGCACAAAGTAAACACAGAGGAAGCAGGCAAATCATTCCTGTGGTAGTTCTTGAAATTCTCCCTGGAATTCTCCCTGCAAGTATGCCTTCTCCCTGAAGATGGTAACTGTTTGACACCTGATCTGGCACTCAAACACATTTCTCTGGCAAAACACCTCTCATTTTTCATTGTAGAGAACTTCAAAGTCTCATTTCACCACCAGAAGACATGACTGTGGCTGTGTTACATCAGCCACTGTTCTGGGTGTTATTAACAGATGGCACAGCTTGCCAGGCTGGCTAATGGAACTTGCCACAGCCATGAACATGCAGTGACCTCTCTGCAGCTAGAAACCTCCAGTGCTCTGCACTTGAGAGGAGCTTCAATGCCCAGGTTCCTCCAGCTGCCCCAGTCTTTGGAGGAAATTCCAGACATTGAGGGGAGAAATCCTCCAAAATGAACCATAAAACATCCATCCCTAAAATTCTAAGGGAAGCTTAGCCTCTTGAAAGACAGTATTGGAGCTTGTCAGCCACTGTGCTGGGAAGCAATAACTGATGTTCAAGAATCATCTCAACTACAACCTGTTTCAGATTTACCATGTCTGATGAAGGTTATTGGAAGTTTATCATATCCCTTGCACAGTATTCTAATAACTCATACATTTTAAGTAACTTCAAACTGCTCACTATTTCATCTGCTATTTCTAGTCTGGACTTCAAATTTGTCCTCCAAAAACAGATGTGTTAACTTTGGGCCCTTTGTGGTTGTTCTATATTATCAACAGAGCACTCAAGTCTGGACAACTGGTCATCTGATGGTTGCTATGTCTTCTACTAACTGAATGAATCTATTTTTCCTTGTTTTCAGTGCAAAGATCAATGGGCATAAATTGTCAAATAATACTGTAATTGTGACCAGCCCTAAATATCCTGTCTGCCTGGAGGCCCTACATTGCAACAACAATTTCAGACCATGGAGAAAGGAGCAAGATATATATATTTTATAGCAGACTATCAATTATCTGAAGAGATCTTGCATAAATTATATGGAGCACTCCATCCTCTTCACAGTCTCCAGCACTGAGCAAGGTAGTGATTTTGCAGAGTCACCAAAGCGAATTCTGATGCTGTAAAACTCTAGAGTTCTGTATCTCCAAGTAAGAAGAAAATGATTTGCAGATCTGATGGAGAAATAGCTGTCTAATATCCAGGCACTGGACTACAAGAACAGGACTTCAGAAAGCTCCTTCCAGGAAATGTCTGAAAGCCCTGCAGGCAATGCCCAGGACTGTGGAGGGTAATCATTCTGTCCTGTAACTAGCTGACACAATGTGCAGCACAGGTATTACTTCATTTATGCCAGAGAAGAGGGATTCATGGCCTCCAGGGCTCAATTCAGCCCAATGGCTCCTTAAATTTAGCCTGTCAGCAAGGAAGGTATAATTATTTTTTTCCATCTATAACTCCTATATATGTACGAATATCAGAATATTTTACATGTTTCTAGGTGAAAATAAAATCCCACTAGGATGCCAAGCTGATGTGACAGCTGTGAACAAATCTAATAATGAGTTAAAATTGCTGAGCCCTTGATGGAGACAAAGATTTGGAAGAATGACTAACTGCACAATGAGACTGTTTTCCTGCTTGCTCTGGACATGATGGTAGGTTCATATTAATATCTAATGTTACATGCTTTTTATAGGTAATTATGTGTTATCTCTGCAAAGTTAAGTTAATCTTCCTTGCATATGATCAGCTGGAATACTGAACTGTGTTGTGACTATCCAGAAAGCATAAATCTCTAGTTTATTTTCACCCTCTCCCCACATAAATGGAGTTTCATTTAGTTCAGCTGCAGCCTGGTGATAGTTAAACATTTTTCCTACCCACATCTGACTTTGAACAATTTATTAACTACAAGTCCTGAGAAGCAATGTCCTGCATCCTCCTGCATTGTATTTTTTCATTTTTAAGCTCACATTTATTTAAAGAAATAAAGCCCGTGCATACAATTTCATTTTTGTTTTTGGATAAGTCCTTATCTGCCAGATCTCATTTGGGTTTATACCTCCACATAATGACAAAGTCCTGAAAGGGGGAGGCTAGACAGAAGATGATTATGCAGTCTGAACAGTGACTGCAAGATTCAGCCTCCAGTTACTGAACACAAACCCAGTTAACCAATCCTTGCTCAGGACTCTTAGACAGTAGTGAGAGAATGCAAGTCGACCTGTTTGCACTAATTTTCATAGCTGGATTCATATTTTCTGCCTCAAACTTCAATCTCTAATACTTGCAGACTTAAGAACTGAGCTGTGCTAGGACCTGTTGCAAGAACTACAAGTGATTGCAGGGACCTCACTGCTTGGTGAACATTTGCCCTGAAATATCCTGAAATTAATCCAAGACATTGCATCACCTTTTTCACACCCTGTTGATCAACAGACTAATTGTGTCATCTTTTAATGCTAAATATTGGTTTCTTCCATGTCTGCCACCTTTGTGTGACATCTAATCTGCTGTGAAAATACAGCCATTTATCAAGTAGTAGCAAACTGCCTTTTCACTCCCACCTGTTAGTGCTCAGCAAATTAGTACTCTCAACTCTCATTTCTCACCTTCAGAAAATGGTGTTTTTCACATAATTATTGATATTTTACAATTTCAGGACACTATGAAGTACTTCTAAAGCATTAAAAATCAAAGACTACCCTGAAAAGTTGAAGCAAGTAAGTCTAAGTAAAATAACAAGAAAAATTTACATATTATAATTTTAATGTCTACTAAAATAGATTTATCTCCCAAAAGAGGGAAAACTGAACCAAGTAGCCTAGGGATTTCATTATTGGTTTCACTGAGTCTCTGGACAGAAGTGAAATTTAAAACCAATACTTCTGAAGACCTCAATAAAATCAGAGTCAAAAAAACCCCACTTGCTGTTTATATGCTGAACTTGCAACAGTAGTGGAATCCAATGCCCAATAAATGGGTTCACCTTCGACTTTGCTTAAGAAAAAATATACCAATTAGTCAGTCAACAGCATCAGTTTGTTCAATTAGTTCAGTGACAAGTTATTGCTGTGGAGCATTAAGATTCACTACCAATGGAAAAAAAGACCAGCCTGTTTGTGAAATGAGTGGCAATCTTTGATTGTTGGAGTACTTCTTGGATTAGGAAATCAAACATTCTTGATCTATCCTACGACAACAAATTATTCCCAATACATAAGATTTTATCCTTCTGGGGAAACTATGCCATATCCTACCCAGCTGTGGAGATAACAGATCCCTGGCATCAGTCTTTGCTTTTTGCATGGCTGTCTCTGAACCCTGTAATTTCTCTTCTTCCATCGACCTGTACAATGTACAATCCACATGACAAGCAAAGCTTAAATCCCAGTAGCCTTGTACACAAGTATTTAGCAGCACTGTGATTTCAGCAAGAGGATAGCAAGCACAGGACATAAATATGAACAGGAACACCTGGAATTATGCTTTCCAAAAGGAGCGTGCAGCTTTATGATCCTACTCCAAGAAATGATCTTCTGTGATTACAGAAAGAGGAAAAAAGGAGTGTTTAGAGAAGAGAGTAGTTTAACATCAGGGCAGAAAGAGAAGAAAGAGTGATGGGTGTTTATTAGAGGGCTAAGCAATGCTCCTAGTCAAGAACTGCCTTAGCCAACATCATGGCCGTAGTCAGTGCAGTTTTGAGAAGACAACACCTCTTTCCAACTCAAATGTCTGACATGGGCTTTCACCACAAATCCATTTACCTGAAGCCACTATCTCCCTCATGAATCACTCCTCTAACCTTGAAACACACAGCTTCAGAGATGCTACAGGACTGCTCAATTAATAATTGGTTTGCCCTTGGATCCTTTCTGTATGAATTATACAGCATTTTCCATTATTTTCAAGGCAACATATAGCACTTATTAATGCTCCAGATGATTAAAATTTAAGATCTTCCTCCAAAACATTCACAGTTTCAGAGTGGCTTCCCTAAAACATGTATCTTAATTGTGTTGTAGAATATTTCCACATGCTGGTTTTGTAGATATAACTCTACAGACAGTGTAATCTCTAAACAACTGCTATTTATTTTATCTTTAGAATGGATCTGATAAGTGTAACAGAATTTTAATCCCATAAAATACATATAGGGAAACAATTTCCAAGGTCATATGGAAAAAGAAACATGAAGCTTTAGAAGCCCACTAGAGTGCTGCAGCTAGACAATCCTTTTGGTTCTGCAAGTATGTCACAATTTTGTGTTTTTGAGAATACTGAATATTTAAAAAACAAAGCTACACATAATGGATTTTTTTAGCTACTGTTAGCTACTTCCCAGAGCTGAAATTCTTACATAAACTACTTCCCTGACTGTTAAGATATCAATATTATTTAACACTAACAATGTTATCACTGCAGACCTTGAAACCCTAGCTTCAAACAGCAACAGAAAACAACATCCAGTGAACCTTGCGAGGAATTTGTCTGGGACTATCTAGAAAAAAGCCTAGCGTTTCATCTTTTCCTCTTGCAGATTCTGCATATCACAAAATTGAGGCAGGCAGGTAGATAAATGTGAGATTCTCTCTAAGCATTTGTTTTGAGTTACATATCTCTATATTACAGAAGTAATAATTTTAAGAAACTCTTAAGAGCAAGATAGTTAATTAATGGCAAATATACACGGTCAGCCCTGTATTTTTAGGCTTTTTCATTGTCTCTCATTAATCTCTCTCCTATCCTTAAATCTAAATTACATAGAAAATAGCATTGCTCTAGGATGCACTGCAGAACTGGTCTAGAGATTTATTTTTCAGCAGCACAGCACAGTGCCCTAGTACTGCATAGAAACTGGCAGCCAACACACACCGTGATGGGAGACTGCAGTAATGCAGAGCTGACTCATGAGTCCTGAAGGTCAATAGAAGTCCTCAACAGAAACTGCATTTGGGAGGGTTACTAACCAGGGAGAAAAGGAGAGGTGCGCAACATCAGACCTCTTCCGCAACCCTCTCTGTCTAGAAAGAAGGAAAATTTCTTTAACTTCTGGAAAACATCTTGGACCTAGGAATTAAAATAATAATTTTGAGCAGAGCAAACCACTTCCCAGTATAATTTATTTAAAATAGTTTCTGCAATGTGATATTTAACTTTGGTCAGTTATTCAGAAAAGGTACCTCTCACATCTCAGTTATAGCTAAATAAAATCTTATTTCAGAAAAATGCCACTTTTTTCTCAATACCCCAATCTCATATTTCATGGTTTATTGAACACATCATATTTCATAATTCACAGGACTGTGAATTATGAGACTGAATTATGACTCCTAAGAGCACTTAGAAGCTTAAGTGTTCTTTTGTTATACCATGTGACCCATATATTCACATTACAGACAAAACTGTTAACTGGTCTGTTAAAGATGCTAAGCAGGTTTTTTTGCACCAAATATGCTTGGCACTTTTTCCAAGGGCTACTTTTTATGGGAAAAAACCAAACCCAACCAACAAAACTATCAGACTTACTTTAACTACTTCTTAAAACAAAGTACAATTATCCCAATCTCCATGAACTATCTTAGCATCTAACTCAAATCCAAATGTACTCCATAGGAATATTTACACTGAGGAATGGAAAAGGTTCTTTGATTATAAAGATCTGCTTTTGAAATCAAGATAGGAAACATCAGCAATTATGGTTGTCCTTACTGGTATTTAACCAAGTAGCCAAGACCCTTCTTTTATTTCAAAAGAATACTCAACAACCTCAGTTAAATTTATTTTATTTCCTTTCAAAGGTTGCCATTACTAAAACCTTTTATTTTTACATCGTGTCACTTTACCTCTCTGTGCTGCAGTGCCTGGATAGATTGTTCAACCCACAACATCCTGGCTGCCAGGGGAGGGAAGCTTTTTCCTTTCCTCTGCAGCACACTCTGCAGATGCTTCCTAGCACTTCACTGCAACTCCCACTTTCATAAGGAAAATGGAGCACAGCAGCATCAGGGAAACTATGACGTAAATTTAAAATGTGTTACAAAGGGATAAATACTGAAATAAGTATTTCAGAAAAAAAAAAAAAATTCAGAAGTTTGCCTTTCCTCTTCCCAGACATCTCTGAGTACATTTTTAGTCTTTTGCATCTCCTTTGGGAGAAGTATCTGAATTTTGATCTCTTCAGAAGGTTTCTGTTAATGTTTCTAAATTGCTGCAGCCTTCTTACTAATGGGCTTTCATCACTACAGCAGCTGAAGCCAAAACCAAAGCTCCAATTAAAATCCTCTGGAGAATATTTCTGGGTCTTGGTATCATTACCTTACATGCAATTAAGTTTTAAGTTCATCTGCCATTCCTGTTGAAAATCTGAAAAGTCAATACAACCTATAAGGGCTTCACACATAGGGAATCCATTCCTTCCCTAGAGCACGTTTTCTTTGTCATGTATTTATTAAAATTTCTCAGTTTAGATACAATTTTTATTCTTCTTCCTAGTTCAAATCAGAGAGGTTTTCCTCACCTTGACAGTCCATGAATAATGAATGACAGATCTGTTTGCAAGCAGTATGGCTGTTCCAGGAGCCTTGCACTGCAGATTAGACACTTTACTTTGCAGTATTTTAAGATTACTTATGTTTGAATTTTCCTATGGTCTGGGAATCGGTGTATTTTCTTGGGAAAAACCCCCACAGTTAATAATCCACCCTTGATCCCTGTATTGTAATGTTTATTATGTACCAGAAAACACCTACGTTGTTTGTCAAAATATCTCCTTAAACATAATTTACCTAGTGGTGCTCTTTGAAGAACTGTGAAATTCTTCTTTCTCAAGTAACATCACAGCTTTATTGCTATTCCCTGAACAAATCACAGAATCATCATGTGGAAAAGTTGTATTTTTTTATACTTGGGTTTATTTTTGTGCATTTTAGGAAACTGGCATTCTACTGAATGTAGCATTACTATCAGAGAATTTGCCAGCTGTGGAATATCCCTGAGTCTCTTAAACCACTACAAAATATAACAAGATGCTCTGTTTGTAAGCCTTTAATGAGAACCAGGTATAAGCTTTTCCCCTGGCAGCCATCCGGCTTCCCGGCTCCATAGCAAAACTTGCCCAAAGCTTTTATTCTGTTTTACATATAAACAGTGTTGCTAATCAATTTCTGGATTAAATTCGCTGTCCCTTTCTAGCAGCAAATACTTTCCTGGTCTGAAAGAGCAGAACAACTATTCCACCCCAAGGTAGAGACAAGAGAGAGCCTCCAAACCCCTTCTCCCACTGATTCTTAACTGGATGTGTGCAATTCTTCACTGTGATGGCTTTATACAAACTGCAAATGTAATATGAAATCGATTGCCTCTGTGTACAATACAGGCAAATATTAACTAATGCTAGATTTTACAGAGAAGAAAATGAGAAGGCACACATATTTCAGCACAAAGGGAACATTCTTCTGGGTTTCATTTCTGTAATTAAAACAAGCCATTAAGTAGTCCCTCTAGTCTCTGGCCTTTAATTTTTGAATGATGTGCTTAAGTACAACCAATTGAACTATATGATAAAGCAGAAAAAGAATACTATCCTCTAATTAGATTATCAAAAACAGGGAGAGGCTTTTTGTTCATCAAAACCAAAAAGCCAGCACGTATCTTCAGGAAATACAAACCCATATTCAAACATTACATTGCAAAGGCAATGTCTTTTCATACCTAACCTCTTAAAATTTCACCAACCAATTACCCTTATCAGTGGTTGAAACTGTAACAACAAAAAGCAATGCATGAACAAGAAATAGTGATAGCCCATATCCGCTGATACAAGAGAAAAATAGCCACCAACAGAGGTCAGAGGACTTGCAAACCAGAAATCAATGAACCAGCAAGTGTGACAGCAAAAGCTGGCCCTCTAAATGACAAAGCAGAGTGATTCCAGAGGTCAGTCAAGCATCAGCTTGGTTGATTTAATTTCTTTACTGGCCCTGTATCCTCTCCCTATACCAAACTCTGTACAGAAGGATGAGTGAGGAACAAATCTAGCTCTGAAAACAGCTATTTTGAACTTCAAATGTTTAACTTGTTAAATTTTCTTCTTAGGAAGAAGTAGATACCCCCAGAAAGAGTTCAGGCAGCCTCTGAGCTGAGGAGAAGATTACTACTGTTATGGACCTTAATGGGAGGATCCTTTTTGATTAAGCAGCCACAGCATTTACAGAAGGAAACAGAACTCTGGTGCAAACGTTTACACCTGTATATGCAAGAACTGCTGTGGAGAACTGTGTCCTCTCTAACCTGATAAAGATCCATCAAACTTCCAGAGAGGCCATGACAATGGCCATGACAGCACTTATCAAAACCAGTTACTTTAAAATGAAAAAAAGCAAAATCTCACTCTGTCACAGAAAGCGAAACATTTAATTAAATATTTTTAATATTTAAAAGGTTTTGTCTCTTGCCTTAAGTCTTCTTACCTTTTACTAAATCTTCATTGTTTTTTTGGAACCCCTTATCACCTTTTATGCTCAAAACCACAAATCTCTGAAAATACTTAACATCATCCAGTAGGAACAGCCTCACAATTTTGGCCTGGTCCTTTGTGAAACTCTTGGAAACCTCTAGCATACCATGATTGCTTAAACTTCCAAGCTTTATTCTCCCTTTTTTGTGCGTACTTACCTCCTGTTAATGCCAATGAGAATTATGTGCATACAACAATGAAAGATTAAACTCTCTCATTCTCTAAGGGGTGCTATCAGCCCTGTGCTGCTTCAGTGGAAAAAAAAAAGCCCTCAAGGATATTGCAAATACTATGGGGAATTAATCTCATTACACACTACTAATAGCATTTGTGGCAGTGTTTGGTTCTTAGATCAACCATAGGTGACCACCTGGTGCCTGGTAACTAGAAAGCTGCTTCCACAACAGATGCACAGACCAGGCTCTTCTTGGGAGACTAATCTGTAAGCTGCTACGGCTCTAGTCTCCTTACACTTTCTCTCCCACTGAGAAGAACATGTGTTTTTATTTTCAGTTTGAATATTTTTAAGTGAAGGACAGAGCTTTGTGAATAAAAGTGTGTTTTTTTGAAGAATCATGGGTTCCAATACAAAGATTGTGATGATATATTGTGATGATTTCCAGGGCAAACTTCATGTAGGCTTGTCTTCTTGAGTTACCAAATGATTACATGATCATCTTCACCTGGTCCTTTCCAAAAGTAAAATTGCTGCAGGGCTAATTTTAAGTACTCTTCAGGAGAACTATCAGTGAAAATAAAGACATCTGTAAAAGAGAAACTAGGATACTGACAAACACACGAGATGTTGCTTTTATTGGTCAGCATTGTCTTGTCTGTAAGTATTGTAGAAGATAAGTATTAAATTTACAAAGGTATTTTAAACTAGGTTTTCTTAAGTGTATACCAATTAAATCAGCAGGGTCATGACTTGAAACAGCCAGTGACCTAGCACACAAATTTACTGCAGATTTGAACAGAAAGGACACAGTCACTAAGCAACTGTTTGCAAGTACCAACTGAATAATTAAAGCTGGTTTCATCATACAGACGACACATCATGCTGTGAAAAAAAAATTACCTCTGGCAACTCCCATTTCTGTATCTGAAACCTAGAAAACTTCGGGTTAAAGCACAAAGAATGGTTTTGGTCACCAAACTTTTAAACAAATTTCAGATTTCTAATTACATCTGGCAATTAATACCAAGTAGCCTCCAGCAAAGGACTGCCAAGATGACACATTTCTAAGTGTCAAAACTGAAATTTTAAAATGTGTTGGGAGAGTATTTTTAATAGAGCTGATGTGCTGACACAGGCATATAGCAATGAGGACTGCAATTAAAATACAGTTCTTTTATTTTGTGTGTTTTAAAAGATGTATTGTAACCATATTCCAGCTGGGGACTCCACAGACACTGACAATTTATTTTAGTGGCATCTCCTGAGCAATACAGAGTGGATACTGGAGATACAAAGGTTCTATTTAAATCAGAGGATTTAGAATAGTTTTTGGGCCCTCTCCCCAACAAGCTTCCAGCTCTGCCTTTGCCTCTGTGCACAGACTGCACCTGAAAATGTGCTCCTGGGGTTCTGAAGTCTGAAGGTTCTCACCTGTAGCCCCAAAGGTCATACTGTTGAAATTATCCTAATGATGTATCTCCCCTGATAAAAAAAATAAAAATTGGGGAACACAAGAGCCAGAAAAAAGAACAGGTCTTGGGAGTTTCTTAAAGGACAAAATCCAGATAACATTGAAAAAATGCTCAGCTCTCACATAGTTGAGAATGAGAGAATGTGGTAAATTTGGTAGATAAATGGTAGTTTTGTGGAAAAATTTAAAGTATAAATTATCTATCACTAATGAATATCTACATTATGATTTATCTAAGTCTCAAAAATTCGTGCAGGCTTTCCCTTCGAAATTTCTGCAGAATTTAAAGTGGCAAAAGTGGGAATTTTCTAGCATTTGGCAAGACTTCATGATGATATTAAGAGGATTTAATAGGGTGGCCTTGGATAGGCATGCACAAAAGGAAGTCTACTTCAACATACTTTGAAGGAGACTTCTAGAAAAAGCAAGAGAAAAACTTCTTCCTGACTCATGCATGATGGCATACCATTGTGTACTTTCCAAGAACAGATGAGTACATGACAAACAAAGGAAGTCTAAAAGTAGCACTAGGACAGTCAACCACTGTACAAATTCAGAATTCATTTGCCTCAAGCTCTATCTCTTTTACAGTGAACAGTTTGCACTAGGTCTGCACAGGTGGCAGGGCACAAGGAAAGATCACCTTTGCTCAAAGGGTGAGATTTCACTGTGCTATCTGAGTATTTTATATTGCCTGCCTTCCTTAATCTAATGGCCATTTTGGGAGACCTCCTCTTCAAAGTACAGTCACTGTTTTTATTCAGGTTTTGTTTTATCCCCAGCTGATACATAAAATTATTGTCATTCAGTTTCTAGCTCACACTCTGTCACAGGATGTGCTCCATATCCCATTCCCCTCACTTCTATGCAGTCCTACCTAGGCTGATGAAAACCTCACCCAACCCAGATAACCTGTACCTTCCTCATTTGCAAAAGTACTGGCACTGAAACAGCTGATTTTTAAACACCCAGAAACTGTAAATCCCCAGTGATTATAAAAAGAGCCATTGGTTACAGTGGCTGTCCCCACATAAGCCTAGCCAGGTGGCTAAATCCCATATGCTGCTACTCAGTTTTTAATAGGTCACTGGGCAAAATTTCATTCATTTTTTATGAATGCTAAAGTTAAAACTGAATGTGACTGCTGGTAGGCATGTGGTAGGAGATGGTATATTTCCATAAAGAGGTTTATATATTCTCTGCACATAGCTAAGAAAGATACAATGAAAAAAATATATATATATTTATCCTTTCACTAGGACTGCAGTGCTGGAAAAATTCAGTGCTTATCCTAAAGCTGCTTGTATACACCCAGTTAAGAGGACAGAACCAGAAGAAGACCCATTTACTCATCTGCATGTCATGGGGATTTTAGAAACACACTAACATCACCCTTGATGACAGCAGATACCACCCAGACAAGACAGGTCTTTGGTACTCTCAGGATTTACATCAGGAATCTACAGGGAGGTTGCTCCCCAGTTTTGGGACCCATCCTCTGTGACAATCAGCAGATTTGCTAAGGTGAATTTACTTCCCCCTTGCTTCCAGGAAAAACCTGTTGGGCCAGACCCATGCTTTCCAGTGCTTTAGGAAATCGCTAACAAGGTATGAATAAATCAGATTTAGATTTCAAAACAATGTCTCTGACCCCCTCCCTAGCATCCCTTAATCCACACTTTAAGGGTCTCAGCAAGACTGCTGGATTTCCAACAGGTATTCTTTGGCCTCTTTTCTCCAAATAATGTGAGAGACTGACTATGTCTATATATGTTGTTTTTAATATAGGTGACAATGAAGCATGGAATATAGTCCAATCAAATTCTAAACAAAAATATTGTCTGGTATGAGTATTAGACCCTGACAGTAATATTTGCTTTGTTCATCAATAAACCCCTCATAATGATATTTACAACTGAGGGAAAGGGTCCTCTTTTATATGCCAAATAAAAAAAAAATATGAAAGGATCTCCAGAAAACTGGCACATTTATTTGGAAACTGTCCTTGGACTGGTTGCTATAAAACAAAACCACATATTCTTTGGCATAGCTCTCATTGTTTATAGATTTAATCTATTTGCTGTTTGTGATTATTGTATCTTGATCTGCAACTTCAAACAAATCCCTGCTGTTCACCGAGGTGAAAGCATGGAGACTTACATTTTATATCATCAAGACTCAGTATGTTTGCTCTTATTACAAAATATTTATAAAGCATCCCATGCAACTCTCTTTGGAATTCTATTAATTGCTTTCATTTACTCAGGGATACTGAGAATTCAATTGGCATTGCAATATTTCATTCAATGCAAGAAACTCTCAGAAACACCTTATAATATTCAACTGAGACAGAGGAGAGTTCTTGAAATATTAAGGGCTCGCTTATATCTTCAGAGCCTATGTCAGTTTTCAAGTCACATGAATTGTATATGCACACCAAGTGCGTGGGAAGGACATATTCATGAGCAAAAAATCAATTAGTAGGTCTGACCTTAGGTTCTAATTGCACTGATGCAGTTCTCTTTTTCCTCATTTGACTTCTGTGTATTAACACTCCTATGTATTAATACATCTATGAGATGGTGCTTCACTCTCATTTTCTCTGAATGTTGATGTGCCAACATTAATATGCTCACATTTTTCCCACCCATTTCAAGTATCTGAGTACTATCTACTCCACTATTATCAGACTTACTGTATATGACATTCTTCATCCATATGCATACTTACAGTTTCTATAGTGCCCTTCTTTCTGTTATTTTCATCTCCAAGAAAAACACTTATTTCTTATCTCACCATCAGATAATATATTAAACAATAGGTTCATTTAAATTTAAATTATGGATTGCAGTATATCTCCACAGTTTGTGTGGCAGTAAATTCTAAACCCTTCTGAAACATGAAAGATCTTATTTCTGGCTCTGAGCAACTTAATTTCAGTGTTTAAATGTTCATAAACCCAAGATGTGAACACCAGCTACACAAACTCCACCACTGAAGCACAGTCTGATGGCCTGCAAGGATCTGTCTTCACTTGGCCAAATCCACTGCTGGATACATGCAGCTTCTACTGGCTTGGAAAGAAATAGGAAAGCAGTAAGAAACCAGATCTCCTGGGCAGGTTTGGGTCTCTGACCTTTTAATGAGGAAGAGTTGTCCTGTCCCACTTCAAACCATGGAATTTTATTTCCTTTGCACCACCAGCATCACAAAATGTTGAACATGTTTGTGCTGATTAATTACAAAACTGCCCTCATTTCTTCACTCATTCCTTTCTCTTCTCGATCCTTCCCTCCTTTCTGTCCAAATCGTAATTTTCACGGGCAAGAACTCACATGAGAGGTAAGTGAACAGACACAAACATGCAATATAAACAAGTAACACAAAAGTAGCATGAACTGCCCATGAGCCCAGCATGCATTAGGCATGTTGAGGCTAAGGAGACATCCAGGACATTCTCTACCAGTCAGTCATTCTCTGTCAGTCCCCCAGTGGAGTGGACGTGGGCAGCATCAGCACGTCCGGCCACAGCTGCCGCTACTACTTGTGGCCAGGATAAGTGCTCATGCCTCAGCTGTGGAGACTTTACTCCTTTTACCCCACTCTGGAATACCCTAAGGGAAAGAAGACCTTTGTGAAAATGTCCCTGATACAGCCAATCTTATGCTTTTTTGGTAAAAGCTTTTAAACGGAATTAATTTTTTACACCATTTCAATTTGGAAATTGTGGGGGCAACAAAAAAGAGGCAAGATTTTACATGTTTGCTTACATCTGAAAAATCCTGCACATAAAGAAAAACAAGACATTTTATCAAAATGTGAATTCTATTGAAAGGACATTTTCAATTAAAATATGTTTAGCTTTGAGCAGCTTTGCAACTTTTATTTTCAGTAACAAAGGTCAAAATTATACTTTTGGCTTCCTTCAAGTGTGCCTTGCAGCTCACTCCCTGAGCTCCTGGGAGCACTTGCTTGCTTTATTCCTGACAAAACCCCTCCAGGCCACAAGGACAGGGGGCTAGTCCCAGTGTGTGCCACATTTACATTTGGAGTGAGTGTCTCACAGCTGCAGCTGCTGGCCTATCGTTTCTGTCATTATTTGCATTTCAAACAGAATCAATGGAAGCAATGAACTACAAAACAAACTGAAGTTCTACAGAGAAAACTAATGCCTTTTTTTTATCCTGAATCGGCTGCTGGAATACTGAAAGACTGAAAACCTGGTAAGACTGCAGAGTCCCTAATACTGAATATCACATCAGGTCAGACCAACAGTACTTATCTGTCAAAAACTGTAATTTAAAAACTTCTACAGCGGGTGGTAACCTAGTTTTTAATAAGTAATCACCTATGTGATTAAAGGCTAGCTTAAATACTTTAAAATATTATTTCAAAAATATTATCATAGAAAAGAAATTGAGGCTAACTAACTCTTTCCATTTTCTTCCCCCAATATCTTATGCTGCTCTATGTTTCACATGCTATAAAAGTCTGCATTTCCTGCCTGGAAGTTTGATTTGCGGTTCCCAGACTAATATCTATCTCAGCCCTACTGTCATATCCTTTAGGTTATTTCTCACTTGCATTGATCCACACTCTGAAAACTTGCTTAGGAGGCTAGTGTCACATATAATGGAGAAACTGCAGGCAGCTATAAATCTAGGTTCTGCAGGGAAATGGAAAAGGCAGGAAAGTCAGAGAGAATACCCCATAACAGTCTCAAGTGTCTAACATTTAATCCTGTTCATTCTCCCCTACTTCCAAGCAGCACTGTCATCCATGCCCTGCTGTACCTCCAAATGATACATATCGTGTCCAAATACTAATGAACGTTTCTGACAAAAAACCCCAAACCACAACTATTCCCTGGTGAGCAGGGCAGTGAGGGAGCACTGGGATTTGAATTGGCCACACTGCTTCTGTGTTTATGACATCAGACCTCTAAAGCTGATGGCTGGGACACTAATAGCAAGAGTACTTTGTTTCTTAATGGACCTCTGGGTTCTTCAGCACACCCTTAGTACAAATAGTTCAGCATTAGTCCTTCCCTTGGCTCCTTCCCTTTTTTTCCCCTCATCAGACCAGACATAGTGTTAGATAAATAATCTTTGCAGAAAGTGGCTGTACCAAGGTTACTATTTTATCTTCCAGTCCTTGATAGTGAAAGTTCAAAGGATTGCTAGATCCTGCAAGGACTCATCTCTTCAGAGATGTCTTACAAAGATGTCTGGATGCACATGGAAGTGTGGTGACTCCATGACTTTTTTGTCTCAGTAAGACACAAAATTTCTGTCCACAGAGCACCTCTTGACATCTTGCAGAATAGTTTGTGTGCTGCAAATTCCTATCCATAAGCAATTTGTTTTCTGCCTACTTAGAATCTTCCTGGCTAATATGTTTGCTAGTTTTTGTTATAATTTTCTGTGTGCTGTGAAAAAAATTGTCAAACAGCTTCACTTCAAATAAGGCAATGTCTGTTTACTGTTTACATTTTTGTTTGTAATGTGGTAATACTTGCATTTTATAACTTCCTATGCAACTGGATCTTTGTTCCAGTTATAGCTATTGTACATGATTTGCAATAATGAAAAAAATATTACTTATATGCCAAATCTGAAAAGAAGTAGAAGTACTACAGAAAATAAGATTATAGAATCATAGAAGGATCTGAGACTATAGAATCATAGAATGTTTTGGGTTGGAAGGGACATCCACAAGTTCTCTGGGCAACCTGTTCTACTCTCACAGCAAAGAACTTCCTGCCAGTATTTAATATAAACCTACTCTCTCCTAGTTTGAATCCATTCCCCATTGTCTTGTGCTCTTGCATTCCCCATCCTCTTGTGAAAAGCCCCTCTCCATCTTTCCTGCAGGTACTGGGAGGCCTCAATTAGGTCATCCTGAAGCCTTCTCTTTTCCAGGCTGAACAAACCCAATTCTCTCAACCCTTCCTCAGGAGAGGTGCTCTATTCCTCTGGTCATCTTGATGACCTCCTCTGGACTTGATTCCAAGAGGCTGTTCCAATAAAAACTGGCAAGAAATGCCCTTCTTGTACAGAGAGCTCAGAGCTGGATTCAGCACTCCATGCGGAATCTCATCAGAGTGGAGCAGAGGGGCAGAATCTCTTCCTTCAATATTTATACAGAAATAATTTGACTGTGTACATTTCTTATGCATCATCTATCTCATGCTGGAAACCAAAGAAACATCCTAAGTTGCAGAATAAAGGCAGATCCAACTGGCCTTTAGACAACAGATGTTTTCTTCACTGACTTCGGTGGACAAACTCACTGGATTATTTAAAAACAACACTTGAAAAATGTGTCTTACAAGATAAAAAGACAGATTTTTCACTCTGCTAAAAGTATTTTAACTTGCTCATTAGCAAGCCCAAAGAAACTTGACAGATTTTAAACAAATTAATATGTTCACTGTGCACCACAATATGAATTTTCTTTTTACTTTAAGAATAAGTTACTTTAAGAATAAGTGACTTGGTTCTTGGTCTGATATTGTAAATTCAGACAAATTATTCATTCTCTCTCATATACTTCTATATTCCATTGCAAGTTACATAGAAATTGCCTCTATGGCACAGATTCCATCTGATGTATATTGGCACAGCAACAGGAAGTTCACATCCTATGTTTAGCCTGCACTTAGCAGGAAGCCCAAAAAATTCTGCTTGAGAATGTCTTTATCAACTAAACAGCCTCTGTGAACTGAGTTCTACAACCTATGTGTACAGTGGTGGTCCCAGGATAAACTCTCTGGTCATACTATCAGATGGATTAAGAGCTGCTGGGAACAGCTGAAAGAAAAAACAGAATTTCAGAAGAATGTTTAAAGCCAAGTTAAATTAAAGGCCTAGGTCTAATTCTACTAATTTAGGTCCAGGCACCTGTTGATGTGTCATTTTTAACCATCTCATTCAAACTCTTCACAACAAAATCAGATTAAGAAGACAAACTGGAAGACAGAGGGAAAGTTTAAAAAAACTGCACACTTAAAAGTGCTATTTTTTACATCTCTGTGAAAAAAACCCCAAACATGAAAATACAAGCAAGCATTTACATCTTTGAAGGACAGGATCGAGCCAAATTTCTATGACCATCGAATGAGTCACCTGAGTAAGAAGTTCAGAAGTAGACCCAACAATGTAGTAGCAAAACTTTACTAAAGTTATAGGTATAACTTTGATAATAAAGTAATAATAAAAAATTCAGAAGACAATCTATTAAATTCATACCTATTCATCCCATTTATTAGCTTTTTATTGTGTCTTAGTTTAATGTTGAAAATGCATTTTAAGGAAAAATGTTTGTGAAGGTGCTAATTATTTTAAAACACTACATTTGAACTCTCATAGCTTATTTATCTAAGTGTATGTGCAAATCAGAACCCAGATTTGCACCCTTCTTTGGCCCACAAATGCTACCTTCTACTTTGTGCTCTCTTCTGCTGTTGAAGACAAATCCAATCATACCATATACTTACCCAGTGACAACTTAAGGACAAGTGAAAGATGAAAAGGAAAGTTATTTCACTTCCCTCTCTTACCTCCTAGCATGTCTGATTTTATTCATGCCTGTCTTTTGTGATCTCCTTTTGTACCACACAGAGCTTATCAACTGACACAAAAATAAATGCGTAACAAATATTTTACAAGATCAGACAAAGGGATTTGCTAAATATAAAGAAGATGCCTGGTCAGACTTCTACTCTTATCCCTAAGGGTAAATACTGTTGCTTCTGACATCTCTCAAGGTTTTGCAATACCACCTCAAGTGCTACTGGCAACCAGTGATTAGTCTAGTTCTCAGACACCTTGAGGGTCAATAGAGAAAAAAAGGCAACAAGTCCTACAGATTACCTTAAAATCAACTTGTGAAACTGGAATGCTGTAATGGACAGCTAAAAACACTTCAGGGTGCATAGGCAAGGAAGGAGAGGCTTTTGGGTAGCCCGGCAAGTTAGGAAGTGTTTTGATTATATTGAGCTTAATGCTGGTCACAATAGGGTTCTGTGTTTATGGGTAAGAATCAGGGGGAAAGCCAACACAGGAGATATCCTGGTGAGAGTCTGTTACAGATCCCCTACCAGGATTAAGAAGCAGATGGAATATTCTATAAGCAGTTAGGAGAATCACTGACCCTTGTTCTTGTGGGGAACATCAAATTAATGGATGTCTGCTGGAAATGCAATACAACAGAGACGAAACAGCCTAGGAGGCTCCTGGAGGGTGTGGAAGATAATGTCCTGGAGCAGCTGGTGAGGGGGGCAACCAAGGATTGTGCCCCAAGGAATGTGCTTGTCTAACCTGATCTCCTTCTGTGACTAAGTATCCCACTTAGTGAACGAGGGAAAGGCCATGGATGTTGTCTAGCTGGACTTCAGCAAATCTTCTGACGCCATTTCCCACAGAATTCTTCTGGAGAAACTGTCTGCTCATGGCTTGGATAGGTGCACTGTTTGCTGGGTAAAGAACCAGTTGTATGGCCAGAAGAGTGGTGGTGCATGGAGCTTCATCCAGCTGGTGGCTGGTCACCAGAGGTGTTCCCAGGGCTTCGTACTGGGACCAGTCCTGTTTAATATCTTTATAACTGATCTGGACAAGGGGATCGAGTACACCCTCAGTCAGTTAGTGGATGACACCGGGTTGGATGGGAGTTTTGCTCCACTGGAGGCTGTGAAAGCTCTACAAAGACATCTGGACAGTCTGGATTGATGTACTGAGGCCAGTGGTGTGAAGTTCAACAAGACAAATTGCCAGGTAATCCTTTTCAGTCACAACAACTCCAGGAAGCACTACAGGCTGGGGCAGAATGACAGGAAAAGGACCTGGGGGTGCTGGTGACAGCAGCTGAACATGAGCCAGGGTGTGCCAAGAAGGCCAATGGCATCCTGGCCTGTCCCAGCAATAGTGTGGCCAGCAGGAGCAGGGCAGGGATTGTCCTCCTGTACTCAACACTGGTGAGACCACACCTCAAATCCTGTGTTCAGATCTGGGCCCTTCACAGTAAGAAAGATACTGAGGTGTTGGAGCAGCTCCAGAGAAGAGCAACAGAGCTGGCGAAGGGTTTGGAGCTCAAGTTTGACGAGAAGTAGTTGAGTTTTTTTGCATTGTTATCTCATGTTCACTCAGTACC
The DNA here is from genome assembly GCA_013397555.1 of Urocynchramus pylzowi. Taxonomy (NCBI): domain Eukaryota; kingdom Metazoa; phylum Chordata; class Aves; order Passeriformes; family Fringillidae; genus Urocynchramus; species Urocynchramus pylzowi. The sequence goes on along the minus strand of VZRH01002310.1, from coordinate 1,371,283 downwards.
ATATTTCTGCATGATTCTTCTAAAAAAATCCTGGCAACCTTGTATAACAATACATTAGTTTATATAATAGTTTAAGAGTTTATATATGGTTTAATAGTTTATACAATAGTTTAAGTAAGGCTTGCATGTGGGCCTATCATGAGCTGCCATCTCTGCTTTCTGTGTGGAGCAGGAACAAGTATAAGACAACATCAGGATCCACAGCAACATACATGAAGTGGTCTAACAAAGGACATCAACAGAATGGATACAAACATAATACAATTTCCTAAAAAAAAAAAAAAATAAAAGAAATTGTTTTCTTTTATTTCCTCCTGGGATCTGGCTATATTTCTAATCAGAATCCATCTGACATTCTAAGATAACTTGCAGTGTACCTGTCAAAGCTAGGTCATAACCATATCATAGGAATGGCCCAAGAGTTCAGACACAAGACATTTTCAGGGTTTTTATTCATAAGGTTGTTCTGAGTGTTTTACCATTTGACTACAGTAATTTGCTTCCCTTAGGAAAATAGTATGGGAAGTTAAAAGTCTATAGTACCATTTTGAAATGCAAAATTAAAATTGACAAAACCACTGGTTTTCAGCTACATTTCTAGTGCTCAAATTGTTTTTGTTTCTTCTATAAATACAATAAAAAATGAAATCTCATTTAAAATTACCCCTCTCAGTTTAAAATTTTCCTATGAATCATCTAATTCTGGCCTTTACAGTAATCCAGTGGTCTTTATGACAATTATGTATTTCCTATGCTGATGGGCTTAGAGTCTTAACTAGATGGGAAACCCTCAAAAGATGTGGAGCAACATAAAAAACTTATGAGCAAATCCAAGCAAGTGTGACAAAGGGAACAAGGGCAGATCAAACATACAGCTGGGGCTCTTTGACTCCCTGACCCATGCATCCAGAACAAGGCCACACCTGGATGCTCCATGGGGGAAGTTAGCTCTTGTCCATGCCTTCATCTCTCTTAGTGTGCTCTACACTGTGGTCCACACAACCATATGGGCCACATAATAGCCAATGTGGCAGCAACAGAATTACCTTTAGATAGAATGGCTTGCAGCAGCACTGACTAGTTGTATTTGGTAACACATGGACTATATGAGTTCCTCTGATATTAATGAAAATTTTCTCAGCTTTCTTTCTACAGAAACTCAGAACAGAGATCTGTTAATATAAGGCACAAAGGCATGACTTCCCATCTCCTTTGTTTCATTAAAGAGGAAGAAAATATAATATTAAAATAATTTTTCACAAGGGTCTTGTGTCAACTTTAGCCCCTATATCATTATGCAAATTACACATACACGTACAAACTGCTAACTGTTCATGCAGACTAAGCATTCCTGTGCACATATGGTCTCCCACTTGGGGACTGATTCCATATTTGTGCATTTTATTACTTTGTTAACAAATGTACATATCTTCGTAATTAAACAGACTATTTAATGTTCTGAAGTATGTGACCATGTCAAGACTTGGTGATGTTTATTCCCAGTTATCAGGTACATACTGTAGAAGAGAGCTGTTAACAAAGGAATGAGAAAACAAAAAAAAACCCCAAACCCAACTATAAAGAAACACAATAGTGATGAACCTTTCTCCATCCCCATTTTTTTTTTTTGCTGATGATTCATCTGAACAGGTTGTATGAGTAGTGAAGACCCACTCACCTGGTAAAATTAAAGATTTAAGCTTTGCAAGAATTCTCCTTTAGTACTGATTAACCTCAAATTAATGTTTGAAGACGACATGTAACATAAAGCATATAATGCACTTTTTTCTTTTCATGGGAACACAAAAGCTATTTCCAAGTCTGAATTTCAGCATAGACTATTAATAAAAATTGTCTGCAGGGGAAAAAATATATATTACTTTGGAGATAGCAAGATTTCCTTTGATGTAAGAAAATAATGGGCTTTTTAAAAGTCTAGATTGATTTTTTTTACTGGCTTTAAAAAAAGGGAAAAAAAAAGTAAAATTAAGGCAATACTAGTTACACTGCGCTTTGATATAATCAATAAAACATTTTTGCTAATAATTAATAAAGCCATTGAGTAACACCAGGGAAAATAAAGTTTCCTCTACTCTCCTACATCACCTGCTTCTCCTCCTCTCCTCTCAGTCAGCATTAGAGCCATTCACTTCTAGGGCTTGCTGCAGTACGAATGGATGTCTCCAATCCAGCACTTTGGGATGGTCTTGTTTCAAAAGCCATCTCAAAACAAAGTTGCACAAGAGACAAATCCAACCCTTTTTTGCAACATCCAAACTGATTCTAGAGCTCTTTTCTTGCAGCCTTACCTTGATGATTTTCAACCATAAAATGCAGAAAAGCAGTTGGCGAACTTGGCTCTCAATTTTATGCCTGTGTCTACTTTGGCTTTTGTGCTCTGTACTTACAACTGAGAGAGCAAGAAAGCAGCTGGTAGCTGTGAAAACCGAGGGGGTCTCTGGCCATCCCCATCTTAAGGGTTGGCCATTCTCATTCAATGCTTGAGCCTGTCAGAAGGTATGAGCAGGTACCACAAGAGGTCTGAGCAGACCACAGCTCCAGCCCCATGGATTGGTGCCTGGGTGCATTTCGATGGAAAGAGCACATTAACGGGCAGAAAATAAAGGAAAAAAGGAAAAAAAAAAGCCTCCCTCCCTCTTCAGGGCTTCTTCCAGCAGCAGCCACAAAAACTGCATATAATTAAACCTTAAGGAACTGAAGGACATTCTTTCAGCCCATGCAGAAGCGAATGATACGACAGTAAATTTCTGTCATTTCATTCTTTTATAGCCAGGGGGGACATTCAGAGATGGCAGAGAAGGTGAGTAAAAGCACCTAGTCTGTCTGTTTACCACTGATCTCCCCCTTGATATATTCCTCAGTCTCTATCGTTCCTCCCCTGAGAACTGCTGTCACTAACACATCACTCCTACTCTGCCTGAGAGGATGGTGTCTGCAGCCTGAGAGGCTGTGCTGGAGCTCATCTATTCATCATCTGGCAGACAACCCTCTCACAGGCAATTCCATTAGCAATATCCATCTCAATGACAAAGTACATCTTTTACGTGTCTGGTTTCCAACCACGTAGTTTTAAGTGTTATTCTGGGACCCTTTTTCTGACATTGGAAATCACTGACATAGTGCAAGTTGTGTTTATTGCCCTCTTTCTTTCAAGCTGCTGGACTGACAGAAGTTTTCCTTTCAAAAATGTCCTATATGTTTTGGTGGTAAGGACACTGCTCTGGCTGGACTAAGAGAGCTACTAACAATGAGCTTTCCATATAAGGCCCACAAAAAATAAAATTAAATTTATTAATGAAATTTATTTGAAATGTGAAGCTGCACTTCAAAAATATTAATATTTCAAAATTAGGTTAAGAATATTGGGAAAGGATCCTTGTAAGTTATTTGAGCTCTGCACTTAACTTCACATTATTATTGTTGTTTAAATGAAAAAAGTAATCCAGTGAAAATTAAATGAGCAATTTTCATGTGAAGACCTCTGGGCATTATTAAGATTCACAGCACAAAGTATCATGCTGCTTCATAATAAATTGATCTGAGTAAGGTACTAAATATCTACTGCCTTTATAACTGAGAAAACGTTTTGCATTACCAGTTTCTGAAACAAACTGACAACCAATTTTTTTCGTTAAATACACAGCCATGTGCTCCAGCATCTTCCAGTGGCAGCATCCATCCTCCTATACTCTGGCAGGCAAAATAACCCTGATTAAATTAATTACTGTCTTCAACTATTGTTGAGCTCATTAGCAACCCTCTAACATTGTATGTTCTGAAGATATATGCTTAAGTGCAGTAATTGAAGGTATAAATTAGCAAGTATGATCAACATGGGTTATCAAAAACATTTTTCATGCATAACAAATAGAGCAAATTGCTAAAACAATAAAAGAAATATCTAAGATGTTCAGTAGGTTCATCTACACGCTGTAATAATTTGCTAACATAATTAGAAGCAGATTTATAATAACTTAATTTTCCACCTTCTTTAGTCTAAAGGAGACCAGGGATACTGTCCTGCTTTCTGCAGAAAGTTTGTGCCCTGGCTGGCAAAATGTCAGGTGAAATTAAGACTGTGCAATGAAGAAAGTGTTCCTTTAGATGTGATAGACTCCCTTTAGAAATCTTGCTGACTGCACACAGGCTGTTTAATTACGGGCACTTGTGAACTGTACTTCATTACAATGACAAAGTGTTGGCACTGGTGAGACACATAAACCCTCCCAGTATTACATGAACACAATTCAAATACTCTTTTAGAATCACCATAATGATTTAAAAAAAAAACAACACAGGGACATGCTTAAAGAACAAGGTAACAACATAGTTGCACTTTTCCCCCCAAAGATTAAAACAAGGCAGTATTTATTTTCTCCTTCTTCGGCAACCGAAATCTCATGACTTTTAATATTTTCTCTTGACTAAAGAAATGTAAATGTTGCCATTAGATTTCCACTGGAAGCTTCTGTTCTTGTGTATTATAGGCAGAGTTGCAGTATTTTCATCTTTTCCATATGAACCACAATACATTTTAAGTTTGGGGACTTAATTTTCACTTAATTTTCACACTTAATTTTCAAAAGGGAATTACACTAAAAGGAGCACTCTTACCAGATGTCAATGAATGCACCTATGTCTGATGATAGCTCTAAGTTGTAGAGGTGAACAAGTACTCTTTGTTAGCTTAAGACAAAAGTACTTACCCATGGAGAAGAGAAATAAACAATGGAAGGGTTGACACTGCCTTCATTGGGATCAAGCGCAAATTTCTGACAGATTTCCAAAAGGAAAAATTTCCCACAAGACTTGCTACAAATACAATTTATATTTGAAGGCTCCAGCGAAGAAAAGAGAGATTCATCTATGTTGTACTAGTCAAATCAGATGTATCTGCCACTTTGAGCATACTTTTTAACTTTCTGATTATGATCTTTACTGTATTTTGGCTACACTTACACAAAGTTACATTACTGTGTAGTTCATAAGTCATTAACTGGAGAAATGCAAATTTAAAAATAGAAATATTTCTACTATACAGTATTACAAACATACATTAAATAAAGTCATACATAAGGAAAATGCACAAAACTAAGTCTTTCACTTTGACATTTTCTGCTAAAAAGTTTTGATTTATGGCTTCTGTTTCAAGACCTTTGTGAATGTTCATAAATGAGCAGAATTCGCCTATTGTTCTAACATGTTCCTGAAAGGGAAAGCTGCTTCCCTTGCAGAAAACACTAAAATTAATTTGAGAAGAAAAATCATGAAAAGAGAATGAACAATGACATGGTCATGCAAGCTTTCCTCCTTTGGCATTTACTGTATGCCTCTGTAACCCAGCCACTCACATAAGTGTTTAGAATACTAGACTATGTCACACTCACCTTTCAAATACAATTTGGATAATCAGAATAAATTTAATGGAATTATGTTGAAACTTCTTCCCAGCACAGTGCTTGCAAATTACTCTACAGCTACATATATTTGCATCTGGGCTTTGTAATTTTTAGCCAATGCCTTGACTCATTTGACACCCTCCCACTATGCTCTGCAAGGAAAGGGCAGCAGTCCCCAAACCCAACTCCCTCTATCAAACCTACGTATCAGATAAGAATAGCAAAGCAGAGGAATGCAGTTGAAACTAGAGAGCATATATGGTCAGTCGTTATATGGTTAACCCTTTTTAATATTCCACTTCTCACCAGAGAGGATTTAATTGTTTCTTAAATGGCTCTAGGGCCTCTGAATGAGCAAACCTGTCCAACAGAGCAGACATTTCTTTGAAAAAAAAAAAAAATCTCTGTAATAAATATTGATCTATCACAACCATAGATCATTCTGGAGTCACAGCAATCTCTTCTTGACTAATTAAACTGTTCTAATAAGAAAATGCGGGCCAGGCCCATAAGGCACAACAGATCTGAGGGAATGTGGAAATGCCTGGAAGTTGGAAGCTCTGGGCAGAGAGGCAGAAAGGCACAGGAACTGTGCCTGCATGCTAATGAACTCCACCAGATCGTAATCCATACAGCCGCAATTTAAATTCCCTTCCACATCCTCAGCCTCAAATTCTCCCAATTAACCCGCAGCCATGAGATAAGCAGCCATGCAGAGGTGGGGGATGGCTCAACAGAGGTGACAAACGGCAAAAGACTACTCCTTGCCACTTCTCTTTCCTCAGGATCTGAAGGTTGTGTCAATCATTAAGCCAAACTCAGAGGGGTAATCAAAATGTCATTTACTTAATTTCCCCGTGACATTTTAACTTTTACCTTATAAGCATCCCTGGATTTAGAGCTGGCAAAAATCTAGCAATCACAAAACACACACTTCCACAACCATGTGGCAGCACTTAAAAGTATTTCACTCCCACTTGACAAGCAGCTTTGTTAAAGAATTCAGGCAGTATTTCACCAGCATGGCTTACAGTTTTTGTAGAGACACTCAGCTTCCTACAGAGGTTTAAGTCTAATAGAAGTCCATTTGTTTCCAGCTCCAGCACCAAGCAGACTGGCAAGGATACCATAGAAGAGAACTGCTATACTTTATTTCAAGTGGTGTCACAGCAACCCAGCAGTGTTGCATGTTACTACATGTAGAAACCTGTTACAAACCATATTTCCCTCAGCCATTTCTCTCGAACTCTCTATAGATGGGATCTACAAACTGCAGTTCTTCACCAGCATTCCTAGGATCTAGAAACTGCAATTCTTCAACAGCAGTCTAATGCTGCCCTGACACCTAACAGGGTAGATCTGGAGAGACCTGTCTGTTTTCAGTAAAATTCCTCATAATTTACACTCATTCAAAAGCAGAATTTGTCAAAATGTTTTTTAGTAATCACAATAAGAAAAACTGCTGTCTATGGTTTTGGGCATTTTCTGGGTTATTTTTTTGTTGTTTGGGTTGTGGTTTTTATTTAATGAGTGGTAACAAAGAGTTGCTTTCAGTAAGCATCTAGAGCCCTGCTACTCCACTGCAATTAAAAGAGATGAAAATTATTTGATTGTCCATTTACCACTATTTGCATATATGAAAAGATTTTGCCCATGCAAATGCATGCAGGTGTTGTTTAATAAAAAGGTTCTCATATGTTCTTTTTTTAATACAACTCAGAAATCTGAAGGATTTACACAATTTCACAAATGGCTAATCTCAGCTTTCCATCTCTATTACTGTTATTTTCAAATCAATTTGAGTGATCCCTTTAGTGTTTACATTTAACATCTGGCTAGGATCTTACTAGCTTACTTGAAGAGAGTTGGTGTCCTCATTTTGAATTTTAATGAAGACCACACTGCATAAATCCCTGACATTACATTCCCTACTGGTACACTTGGCCTTGATGGAAAGCTGAAGCAAGACAAAAAGAATTAAATGCCATTACATTACTGCAATTGAATAATCCGATTCATGGGTCCTTCACAGCATCTGAGTATGACTGCCACAGTCAGTCTTTACATAGTTCAGGGCAAAATTAATTAGCAAACTTCAGGGCTCTTGATTTATGATATACCATGTGTTCTACAGTCACTTAGAAAGCTGTGGTGTTTTTTTTTCCATCTCTAATAAAGGAAAAATGTCACACTGGAAAAATGTCACAACTTGTACAAACACTTAAAAGTAATTTTAGACAGACAATACTGATTTGCTTTGTCAAACTACCTGCCACTGTACTCCTATATTCCTAACAGAAAGTCATAGCACAGACTGAGACAGGGAAAAAACTGAAATATACTAAACTTGACAAGTGAGTCAGACTCTACTCGCTTAGGTCTCAGGTCCTTTTTTCCATGCTGGGCTCTGAGAGAGAGACGGGGGCACTACTCCAGGTCCTACTGTGGTTTATATTGCAGCTTCTAAACAGGAGACACTCAGGCCTCTTGGAATTATCCAGAAAATACAGAGAATACATGATCTGTCAGGCTGATTTTCTCATCTGTATCTAGAGATGTGTTAATTTATGCACAAATCTAGCTGCGTGTAATGATCTTGCTTTATTCCCTACTAGCTCTGCAGAGTTAATGTTAAGCCTTTTCATAAAATGATCACTATCTGTGGTCTTCAACCTGAGGAAGTTTTTGACCTGAATGAGCTTTTCCTTCATTGACACTGAGATCTGAAGTTTGCTGAGCTCATTTCACATTGAGCTCATTTCATAGTCAACAGAGCTGAAGTCTCTGAAATTTAAACTCCCACCAAGATCTCAGAGAAAAATAGAAACATATGTCTCACATTAAGAACTAAGACATAAAAACATTACTGAAGTGTTCATACTGATTTTAGAATGTGATCGTTCACTGCACAGCAGTGGGCATGGGCATTGAGAATGCCATCTGCTGGTAAAAGCAACATGAGGGAGCACAATTCCTTGTAAGGCAACTTCCAAAAATGGGAAAGGTTAAGAAACATGATGTGGATGGTCAGTTGTTTGGTTTGGGTTTGTTTGGTTGTTTTTTTTTTTAACTGCTAATTTAAAATGAAGGATTTTTTTCAATAAACTAGCTTTACCTGCATGATATGATAAATTTTACATAGAAACTTAGGTGGGAATGGATTTTGAACCAGAAGAGTACTATACCTTTATTTTCCACTGGAAAAGACCAACTTTTGAAAATCGTAACAATTTAAAAGACATCACACATGACAAGGAAATATGAATATAGTTGAAAGACTGATATTGCTTGTACTTTCTTGTTCTTCTGGAGGGGAAGCCATACAAGGAGCAGCTGAGGACACTTGGCTGTTGTTCAGCCTGGAGAAGGCGGGACTGAGGGGAGACCTCACTGTGGTCTTCAACATCCTTGTGACAGGGAAGCAGAGGGATGAGCACTGATCTCTTCAGTCTCATGACCAGTGACAGGACTCAAGGAAGTGGCATGAAGCTGAGTCAAGGGAGGTTTAGGTTGGATATGAGGAAAATGTTTTTCTCACAGAGGGTGGCTGGGCACTGGAGCAGGATCTCCAGGGAAGTGGTCACAGCATCAGCCTCATAAAGTTCAAAAAGTGTTTGGACAATGCTCTTGGGCACATGGTGTGTGTGGTTCCTTGGGTGTCCTGCGCAGGGCCAGGAGCTGGACACGGTGATCCCTGTAGCTCCCTTCCGACTCATCAAGTTCTGTGATTCTGTGATTCTCCTATTTCACAGGATCTCAAAAGTAATTCTCAAGATTTTATGAACTATTTGGTGAGAACACGGAAAGTCTAAATCTCTATAGTAAAAACTGAAAAAAAAAAAATCAAACTCAGCAGTGAATCTATTTGTTAGTGCACCATCACCTAGAGCAACTGATTCCAAGCTTTCCGTGGCCAGTTTTGATTTGACCACAAGCAGCGGACAATACCTGTCTGGTAAACTCCACTTGCAATATAGTGACTGTTGTCATAGGACTACAGCAGGGCAGAGCCACAGAAGCCACATTTCTGCTGGTTTCAGAACTATTTCTGCTGAGTTGAAAACATATTTTCTTTCTCTTTTTTTTCCCTTCAATGATAATTGATGAAGTGTTTTATTGTGTCTAATTCCACAGCCAACAACCAACCTAAACTATCCAACCAAGTTACATAAACTATCTAACAAAAACCAACTGGTGTATTTTTGCTCTAGTGTTTTCTGAGAATGTCCCATCTTTGCAAGCCAGTCAGAAACACGGGACAGTGCATGGGAGAAAGAATTGGTGGGGTTCAGCAAGGACTTTGGTCCAAATTTAATTTGATTACTGCTTAGACTAAGTTAACAATCACTGACAAAGAGATGTCCATCTGCTCAAAAGTAAGACCAACAAAAAAGTTGGAAGTGACAGATGTCAACTCCAACATATTTAATAGCAGAGGGAAGCCAGGAACAAAAGAAAAAACTACAAAACATAATTTGTGAGCAGAGTCATCCCTGACCACAGCTTTTTCTAAACTCATCTCTTAGAAAGTACACATTTATTTATTGTCAGCTGTGGTGCGGCTCCAAGAAAGGCAGCACACCTGGAAGATCCAAAACTGACAAGATGCCATTCACATTTTACCACTAAGTTACCATGATTTATTCTGACATATAGGAAGGTTCCAAGAGGAAGTGCATGGGTAAAGGAAGGCAAGTGTCATCTTGGATGAAGACAAGCTTCTCTCAAGTCCTGAAAACATCTGCTAATTTAAACCCGGCATTTCACCCATTTCAGGAAAGAAGGGAATAGGATACAAGGTTTAAAATAAGCCTAAGAAATGAAAAAAATTAAGGGAAATAAGAAAAGTAGTTTTAAAATTAGTGTCACAGAACAAACCCTTTGATCTATACTGTGTCCATGCAGAAACTGCCCTTGCAGGGATACCAAAGCTGTCTCTAAAACAAGGCAGTAGAGCCCTGTTAACTCAGAGCTATGGTGAAGCTGGTGTGGTGAGACTTTCCTGATGGATCTTCTGAGAGGCCCATCACTGGCGAGATCATTCTTCTTCAAGGGACTGAAGTCTGGGGCTGCACTCTCCTGGGTGGAGGTACCAGCTCATCAAGCTGGCTGTCAAGCTAGCTCTACACAGGACTGCTCTGCATACCACTCTTTCACTTCCAGTTGTGAAAGAAAGATCTTAGGGTGCTCCCTTCTTTTAACATCGTCCCTGGGGGTTTTTTGTGACTAAAAGTCTAGACACAAAGGCAAAATTGATCTGCCAGGACTGGAATATTGCCCTGAGTTAAATCTGCCAGGACTGGAATATTGCCCTGAGTATAACACGCTGAATACAGCATACAACTGCTATCCTCGAGAGCAGCAGGGACTGTGTTAAAAACTCACTTGATTCTCAGAGCACTCTAGGAATGCATGAGGACAGAGGTAATTACATAGATTTCCAGCTGTCTCCTGACACTGAATGAAAACATACTCCAGTTAGAAATGAAAGTCAGAGGAGCATCAACTCTTCAAGTACTTAACATGCTGTGTGAAACTCAAAAAAAGTAGAGACACACAAAATAAAGTGAATCATTAAGTGTTTTCCAGATTCTCTGCAAGAAACTGATTCCTTGGCCCAGAATATACTTTCAATTTAAAGAAATTTAATTACAAAGGGATCACATAGCCCATGAAACAGTCCAGAAATGAAAACAGTACCTTTTTAGGTATGCAGGGGTCTAATGAATGGTTGCATTATACCGTTCAAGAGACTGAACAGTAAGTCTATAATGTTTAAGGAAATCTGCTGGTCTCCTTCCTCTGATTACTATCAGAGTCTACAAGTGGCTGTGGAGAACCCACAACCCACAACAATTAGCACAACCCAATAAATGAGCTTCCCCCACTCAACGGCTCCTAACAGATTAATACTTTAAGATCCTGCTATTCATCACAAAATTAGTATGTTGGCAAAGTCTCCTTTCACATGATAATCCGCTGCTTGACATACAATGACACTATCCCACCAAAGCTGAAGACAAAATGTGATTCTTGTTATAATTACAGGCTTTAATAAGTACAGAGGGTTGTTAGGTGCAGAGCAAGTATTCTCACTAGGGAGTCTTCAAGAATACAATCGGTGCACCCAAACTGTTTAGGCCATTGAGACGGCGCTTTGATCAAAGATGCCCATCCCTACTTTTTAAGCAGTAGGTTTTAGATAGATAAAATAGCAGATTGAAACATAAAATGAATGGAATTACTGAAACAGTGGACAGGAAGATTAAAATATGTAAAGTTGGGAAATGGTAAATGCACAAAAGCCTAATTAGTATTGAAAAATATTTAAATCTTCCATGTCTAATGAACTTATTGAGCTTTGCAGCTAGTAATGTTAGGTTTGAAAAAAATCAATAGCACTATATAAATTATTATGAGCAATGCCATTAAATTATTAGTTTGAGACAAGCATTAAATCCTACCCCAAGATACTCTTGAAGGCTTGCTTTCTATATCTCTTTAAAGTACTGGCCACATACAAAATACATATTTTTCTAAAAGATTTTCCAAGAGCTGTGCAAGTTCTAGAAGACCAGGAAAACTACAGGACAGTCTGAGGTTAAGAAAGCATGCTGGAGAGCCATAATACCCATGACAGAATGTGTGCTGTTTCCAAGCCTTAAGATCAGAGCAAGACACCTGTAGTTGGCCTCTCTTGGGGCTATGTCAAATTTCATCCCCTTTACTTTGAGAAGTTAAACAATGGTGTCAGAAAAAAAAAAAATCTGACTGGGACACAAATACCTGCATGCAATGACATGCTCAGCAACAAAAGCTAGAATAGAGGAGGAAGGTGGGATTCTTAGTTATTAGGGTGGGAGCTGTTCAGTGACTGGCTGGGCATTATTTTGCCTGTGTGAGGTGCTGAGCAATTTTCTTTATTGTTCTAGGTGGTTTGGTTTTGGTTGTTTCTTTGGTTTTGTCTTCACCTATTGATTCACCTGTATCTGGACCAATGAGTCTTCTTACTTTTGCTCTCTCCAGTCTCTCAGGTGTGGGGGAGATACTCAATCCACCTTAAAGAGCTTACAAGAACTAGGAAAGCTTATTCATTACTCAGGACATGGGAGCCAAAGCTGGGATTAGTCTTTCCTTCAGAAGAGCTACAACTGCCATAACACTGGCCCAGCTTCCAAAGGCAGCCTTTGACAGTGGGGAGTTGACTTCCAGGTGAAAGTCTGCGTAGTTCCTTAGAATCACTCAGAAATCACGCAGTCTAAGAATATGGATAAACTTTTGCAAGGTTTTTTTTTTTGTTTTGTTTTGCTTTGCTTTGGAGGGTTCTTTTGTGAGGTTGATTGTTTGTTTCAAATAGCACCCCAAGTTTTCGAGAGTTGCAGATGGGCATAAAGTCCCACACATAGCTGTACATGAGACAGGGGCAGAGTGACACAGGACAGTGACTCATCTCACCATTACAGACAAACTTCGTAAATGTACATAAAATTGCAACACCAAAACAATACTGAAATTCACACGAGTTTGTTTATGAATTAGTTATTATTTTAATACTATTTTTACACTCAATTTTGTATTTTATCAGCAACTGGTTTTGCATCAGAAACAGATTAGTATCTGCAAATCCCGGTCACCAGGAGTGCTGCTTTTCTTCTCAGCTCTAGGAACAGATTACCACCAGAAACTACAATCCCAAACTAACCATCTTGTCTTTTTGGTGGGACCATCTGGGCAGCTGATGCAAAAACATGCACCTTTCTTACAGAACTATCCAGCTTTCTATTTGGGACTGACTGCAGTGCTTAACTCGCCTACTCATAGGGGCTGTGAGGTACTGTGGAATACTCCTGCCAGTTAGGATCACATGGATTTGCAGCCAGCATGGATGCACCTCTTGTACCTGTCTCTACAAGGCAGATGACAGCTGTGGCACTTGCAAGGTTGATATCAGTAGCCACAGTGTCAACTCTCATTCTACAGATGGCAGTGGGAATAAACATGAGCTGCCCATTCCACCCACTCTGGATACAGGGAGTGTCTTCAACTCTTCTTACTTGGGTCTGGCTCTATTTCTGAATACAGTGGTAGACAATTCACTTCAAATTAAGTAATATTTTTATCTTTCAATAAAGAAGATAAAATGTTCACTTTTTTGCTAATTATGGGGTGCTTTTGTCTTTGTTCTAACTTCAAAATACTACATAGTACTTCCTCTAATCCAAAATCCAATCCAATTATTTCAGAGGCTTTTGGATCAAGTCTCTTCTCATTATAAAGTCCAATTAAAACCTTTAATATTTCTCTCAAGTAACTGATAAATTAGATGAGAAAGTAACAAATTCCACAAAAGTAAAGTACATAAGTCTTAACAAAATTAAGAAAAACAGACATCTGATAAAAATGTTGCACATGACAAAAAAAAAAATTAGATATTAAAAGTGGCAATGATATTCTGGTTACATTTTTATCATAAATCCTTGATGGAAGAGATGAGAGGTAAGTCATCTGTAAATGACACTGGGCAGAGGTCAGAAATAAAACACTGTTGAAATTTTTAGTTTCAGAAATCCCACACAGACAAAATACGACAAAAAAGATTAAGGAATCTCACAAGCAACTTATTAAGAATTATAATTCTACCAGATAACCCTTAACAAAGTAACCTTTTTGAATATACCTATGAATATAATAAGCATATTAATTAAGGATATGCTTAATTTTCATTCTAATAAAGAGGAATGGAGCTTCAAATTTCATAATGTGGTTAAAATGCTATCATTATTCATAACTAACTTAATCCCATGCCTTTGGTAGCTGCCTCACACAAGCCAAAACCTGTTCCTGTAAAACAGGGGCTATTCTATGGCGATTGAACTTACTGTATTTAATTTTGATACAAGGCATTTAAAAATAACCTCTCACTAATTTTGCTGATTCACACTAACAGCTTAGCATCAGCAGGTACCAGTGTTTTGGCAGCAATGCAAATGCATGCTAATTTTCTTTGAGATCTTTCCTAAAAAAAGCAGAAATGGAAGTCAATGCCAGAATGATTGTCACATAAGTGCAACACCTTACTCATTGTAAAAAAGATGATAAAGAGACTTGTTAGAACATCTCTGGAATTTTAAATAAGTACTAAGAAAAGAAGGCTTTGACAATTCTTGTATCCAAACACGTAGGCTGTTACACTGTAACCCTCTCCTGAACCACCAAAATCCTAGCATCTCTCCACAAAAAGCTCAGGAGCAGTCCAGTGCATATGCTCCCATCAACATCCTCCAACAGGACCCAGGGGCTCCTGGCTTTGTGCTGCTAGGCACCTTCACGTCTGCAGCCTTGGACCACTGGCAGCAGCAGGTCACCCTGCAGGGACACCATTTGCAGCCACTGCAGTGTGAGTCAGCTCAATTACCTTTTTGAGTCTGCCTCCATTTTCTTTCTTTCAATGCGCAAATACTTTGAGACACAAAGCAAGTCTAGTAGCCAACTAAAATTAACTTCCCACTCAATAGCTATTCCAGATATCATCACAGCCTCTAAATACCTGAAGAATCATATTTGTAGCATGTCCCTAAATGTGCATACCAGGCTACCTGAGATCTTAAGCAAAATTAATTCCTAGGCAGTTATGGCATTCTAATAGCGCCTGAAAAATCTGGTCTTGACTTCCTGTCTCTTTTCCCTTTCTTTCATTTCAAATGATAGGTTTAGCTCAAGTACGTATGTCCTGATTTGAGGAATTTTGATGAACTGCAGTTTTCAAGTAAATCAGCACAAAACCCATGCTGTTCAGGGTTTTATTAGTGATCCACAAGTTCACTTGGCAAGCTGCTAGGTGCTATGTTAACTGGTTTTAGATCTGCTTTGACAAAGAGAATGGGACTATATACCACTTTGTCAAAGTATGGAGCTGTGCACATTGATGACCAAAAGTCCCAGATCCAAAAATTGTCCACAGGTTATGAGCAACCCAAACCAGTTACTTTTGAAATGGCAACTATCAGAAGGGAATCTGTTAAGACTTTACAGAACAATGACAGTATCATAAAACAAAGACATTTTAGGAAGCCTGAAGAAGGCAAGCCCATTGCTGCTGCTGATGCAGGTAGCTGCCAAGAGGAAATAAAGCTTGTCTTGCACTTTGCCAAGATCCCCTTTGGCTGCAGGCAGGCTGGCAACAAAACAGTCCTAGGCACAGGTAAGGAAGGACTCACTTAAGTCAGCAGTTGGCGTCTGCAATGGCTAATGGGCAACAGGAGGCCTCCTGGTACTATTCAGATAGGAAATGCATAGACATTCTTGATAACCACAGGACAAAGCACAAAGCAGTCACAGTGCATGGCTTGAGCAGTATTTATTAGAAGGTTGGGGATGAACAGCTATTTAAATAAGATGAATTTTATCTAGGCAAAGGCTTGAATATGCACCAGTGCAACAGTTAAGTGTCTCCAGATGGAAACTGACAGAAAAAATACAAGTGTACAAGTCTTACAGAAAAGCACTCACAGCTTCACTCTACCCCACCCAAAAACATGGTCTTTTGTGAAGCTGCTTTATGCAGCTGAAACTTTCTTGTTAATTAAGCAAAGACTGGTAGGTACAGCTGCAATTTCAAATGAGCTCTTTCCAAGACTCTCCACTTGTTCTGCCTCACTACCAGATGCACATTTCCTTTTTCAGCTTGTACATTGTTTGCTTTTTTTTGTCCTTTTCATATTACCATAAGATGGAAGTTATTAGTACATGACAAAGAAAACAGAGGCACCACTGGTATACGCCTTTAAAGTCATGTTGCCTGTTGTCATGGCAACCACTTAATTAGTTGTGTTACTCATTTTTCACCAGCACCTGGCAACATCACCTCTCCAAGATCTGTTATTATTAACGAGACTGCTAACTCAGCTGCTTTACAAGACAGCAGAAAAGATCTGCAGGCATTTCCATTTAAATCTTATTTCTCAGGAATCACAAATCACTCAAAAATTGCCCAACAGCTGAATACAATGTGCACAAATACTACTGTGACAACCCATCCCCTTGAAAAGAACACAAAAATATGTATTGGGATCTAATCATGCTTCCTGCAGTACCAGTATCTACATTGCTATTAACTATACAGGGAGGGCCATCAGACCTTAAATTCAAGTGAAAATACACAAATGCTTTGACAGACAATTTCTTGCACGTCTTTCTTTTGACATCATAGGCGTATGGCATGGGGACAGGATTGGCCCCATTTCCTCCAAGCTTCCTCTTGCAGAAAGATTCCTACCCTTCACATTGTTGCTGTCCATATCCTCAAGCTGTTCTGAGAAGCACACAAGCACGTACTGAGCCACCACCACAATTACCATAATTAAACATCTAATCAAACAGGCTCCAGTCAGCCAGCAGTCGGACCTGAGAAAACCAGGAGCCTTCCTCAAGAGTAAACTGTCCCTGTATGTGTGGTGCACAGAGACTTCAGACTCAAAGGGGTGAAAAAAAGAGGTTCTTTAATTACATTCCACAGACAACTCCATCACCTTGGATGAATAATTCCCTTGAACAAAAGGTCACGTAGTTACCTAATTTCCATTTCTGAGTTTGGGACCATAAAGAAAGACATACTTACAATCATCTCTTTGAAAGTCCACTGTTTCAAGGGTCGAACACCCAAAGTTTAATATTTGGGTGCTGTAACAAAGTAAATATTCTGACATCTTATTAGAAGGTGGCAACAAAAAAGCCTTCTCTCTGCCAAACAGCAGAGAGGATACAAAGGAGCCTCATACAGAATTCAACATCAGAGAACAGCAGAAAGAAACTAAAATAATTCTCTGATCTGTACAGTGGGATTCTGGAGGTACAAATGTGCTTCTCCACAAAATTTTAGATGAGAAGTTGGTCAAAACGGATAGCTTTATCCCTTGATATTGCCTTTATTCAAATTTCAGGCTCCCTTAATGCTTTTTAAACACAGATTTTGGCAGTTTATTGTTTAAAGATTGAGCAGTAGTGAAAAACACATTCATTTCTGCTTGTCAGAGATGTTGATGAATTCCAGTCACATGCAATTAAGCTAGAATTCAACACAATGACAGATTAAATAGCAAAGTCTAGACAAACAAGGGGGAAAAAATCAATCAAAAATACAATTCCCAGAGAAAAATTCCTTAACAATTCTACATTCTTTCTGCTGAAAAAGGGGTGCACAATCTTATCTTATTTATCATATGAAAGTAGAGTATTTGTTTTATTTTAATTCACTCAGTGGTATTAGAACGTATCATCTAGAAGAGGAAGTAAAAATACTAGTCATGCTGTAGTATTTTTGTTACAGGAGCAACATAGAATCTTGACGTTTTCAATGTAAAACATAGATATGCCAAAAGTGGGACACACTCCATTTTGCATTTCTTAAATTCCCCCTCTGTAAAGCAAAGCAACAAATGTCACTGAGAAGTTGAATTGGCTTCATGACATTTAAAATGAAATTAAAAACAAGTATTCTAGGCCCCAGTTTACATCCACATAAACAAGGGGCTTCATGTCTTTACTCAAAAATCTTTGTGCTGCGTATTGTTTTATTAATTATGTTGGTTTTCAAATCAGAGGATGAATCATAGAAGTATATTTTTTCTTAACCCTGGCAGTGTTTCTCTAGATATGGGGAGATACAGCAAAAACTGCTTTAGCATATGCTGCAAGAAGAAAAAATTAGTTACAGAAGACATTTTTCTACATTACTTAAAACCATCAGGTCAGTGCTGTCATGCTAGCAAGGCATCAGGGTCTCTTTGTCATACATGTATAGCAACTGACCTCAGGAAGGTGATTTAGTAGCACAATACAGAATTTCATAGCCCTTTTTTACCACACATGAGAGATGTTCCAGAAGCTGGAATTTTTCACACTTGTCAATACTAGGTTGCACTGTATGACAGCACTCAATGTGCATATGGCCACAATGATTTCACCAATGACAGAAACCTCTACCACTTTGGAAGGTTCATATATGTTCACATAGTTTTTCTGATTAAATTCATTCATACTCATTCAGCAAAAGTATTAAGAGTAATGAGATCTTAGAAAACTTACCAAACACTTGATTCTCATGAAGCCAGAACAAACCCAAACTTTAAACTTCACAAAACTGGCAAACAAAAGTTTCAATTTATTGAATGATTCCTCTTAAGGAAAAATGGGCTTGGAAAAAAGGCAGCAAAAGAGATTTAGTCTTACTATCCCAATACATTTCTGATTTCCTCATATAAGCCAAAGAAAAGTTCCTGGGAGTGAAGGCAGACTCACCATAACTGAGCTTCTCATACCAAGAAAGATAACTAAGTTCATGTCCTTTGGGAAGAAAGACAGGGCTTGAGCTGCAGTAGTGCAGCAGCTGTGACATCAGTTCTGGCTCTCTCAAACTACAGAGCTAACCTTTCCTGTTATTGTTTTGTATGTACACCACCTACCACAATAAGCTTCCGTCACTGGACTACTAATTGGTGCCACATGAAGAACCTGTTCAATCAAAAGGTGAGTTTTCTTAACTTTAAAAAGACCCTAAAACTAATGGGCCAGGCAATTTCAGAGTGTAATTTAGCAGTTCTGATCTTAAAACTCACCTCGAACTTCGGGAGAGAATCGAGCTGAATGGCGAGACACAAAAAGCTTCAGTTCTTGATCCAAGTTGCATTCGACCAAATTTGTGTCCCATGATCGGATTCCTAAAATTCAAAATACAAAACATATGTAGCTTGACACATGAGCACTTGAAGTTTTAACCAAGTACTTTTCTATTTGCATTCAAGCTATTTGTATATTTCCAAATTCCAAGCCCAGCCTCACTTTCTTCTAAGGCAAAAAGCTATTTTTTAAAATGCATTCGGAAGGATTCTGACAGGAACCAGAAAAATACCATCTGCCTTTCCAAAGGGTGACCATTCTTTAAGGCTCCAGCTTTAGAACTGCAGTAGTAGCCACTTCACAGTAAGTGACCAATGTTCCTGACATGACTTTAAAATCCCAACACACAGATTTACAAAAACAGGAGAGTGAATCACCCAGAGGGACACTTCAGTCATATTGCCCTTTTGAGAAGAAAAAGACAGCATTACCTAGCATGTTGCTAATTAATATTTAAATACAAAGTATTAAATTGCTGACTTCTTCATTCAGTATCTTTGAAGCATACCATATTTTAAATTAAAATTTAAGTGATCTTTTATTTATGAAGTGTCAGAACTCTAGTTTTGAAATTTGAAAGTGCTGTGCTTGATCTTTTTTTTTTTTAAAAAAACCAAACTGCGTATCTCTGTTCCCTGCTGTTTTTCCCCCAGCTACTTAAAAAGTGAGACACTTGACACTTATATGACCAAAAAATATATTGTTCCAAAGTAGATTTTTAAGGACTGAAATTTGACCAGGAAAAAAAGTCATTGCAGCCAAAATACAAGTTTCTACTTTTCTTCCATAAGATTTCAATGAACAATTTGGCAAAATAAAGATAGAATATGCTTCAGATTTTCATATAGTTTTGTTCTGAAATTGTTCTGAAAATCTTATTCTTTTGAAATAATGAGCAGCCAGTAACACTATAAGTAAGTCTAGGCACTGCTGCAATTTTGAAAACTAAAATTGCACTCATTTTTTTGAAGTGTTTTAAAAAACCATCATTACATCTACACAAATAAACTGGCAAACATAAAATGGATTGCTGGTGAGGAAGTGTATGGTGGCCCCTCCCCACATGACCATGCTTTTGCATGGAATTATTGGATTGAACCACTTCGGGGTTTGACAACAAGATGCCTGAAGAGGTGTGTGTCCAACCACTCAGAATGAGTCTAGAATTAACACTTCTCTCAGGGTTTCAGGCTGTGGATATTACTGTCAATGCCACTTCCCATGCTATGTGTATCTTCTGTTTCAAGGCAGCAGAAATGTCAGAACTTAGACTGGCAGAAGCCATGTTGCAGGGATGAAGCATGAGGAGAAAAGAGGGAATAGCAGAGAAACCAGATCTGCAGTGCTCGTCTCCTATTGCAGCACTGAGTAGGTTCTCCATGCAAATATGAACATCTGCATTTCAAGAGCCTGAAGCCTCTGCAAGAAGAATGCATCCAGGGCTCTTCCGTGTCAGCATCCAAGTAAAGGTAGTAGCAAGCTTACTGTAACATGCTACCAACAATTAAGTAGCTACCATTTGAATCTCAAGAAAAATTTGAAAATACAGTTGCATATGTGTTCCATAACCACTTGAGAAAAATAACTGAGCTATAACCAGCCACCTCCACTTCCTCTGACTGACGCATCATTGTTCAGAGGCACAAGCAGTAAGACTCTTCTGCAAGTCTCCTTACTTTGTTTTCTCAGAAAGCACTTGGCCATATGGTTCATTTTTGGGACAACTTTTGGCAGGCAAATACATCTAAACAGGCTTTAATTTCTTCCAGGTGTTGGAATATTTGAGAGCAAGAACACCAAGATGATATAATACCATACAAATAGAGCACATATGAAAACAATAACTATTAAACTGACATTGATCACAAAGCTGAAGTACACCGAATGAATGAGTGCTGAACTTCAAGAAGCTTGAAGATAAACAGCTCCCTGGCCTATGACACCAAGCTTGGGCAGAGAAACTACAACGCTTTCTGGAGGTTGGTTAAACAACATGGACTGATTCATCAATGCTGCTAATGAAAGGACTCGTCCACCATCCCTAGCTGCTGTAGATGCAATCCTAATTTGCTGTAGGGATAAGATTCTGATTAGATGTAGACAAAATTGCTCAATCATTGCCTGATTGAGCCAGGCAATGTCCAAAATACAGGACTCAACACAAAAATAGGAAAATGAAAAAAGCTAAGGGGATAAAAGCCTTTATGCCCTATGCATGCAGCAGTCATAGAAGCTGAAGGTGGAATTTGGGTAGACTATCCAAAATATGCAACTGCATGATTCAGCAATCTGGATGCAAAAATTATGCATGTGTATTACAGCGGAGCAAAATGTATTAAATGAATGATATCACTAAATCAGGTTTTGGGTGGAACAAAGGTAAACGTGGAACTAAAATCCAAGGTCAGTCCAATGATGGCTTAGCAGTGTGGACATAACTGCTGTAAACATGGCTGAACTGGAGCTATTCCTTTCTTTCTGCAGTCTTAGGAGTGCAATGCCACTAGACACAGGACTAATCAGACAGCAGGGAGGGCACACCCAGTAGCATCTGCTAAATCAGTGGAAAAATCTTGAAGCTTTCTCTTCACTCCCCTCTTCTCTTCTGGTGGATGGTGGGTTGGAGAATTGTCCCCTCAGCAAAGTCACATCCAAAATGTAATTACTGAAAATGCGTCTTGCCACACCATTCCCTCCCCATGATATATTAAGAAATGACTCTGCATTCCACCAGGTTGCGTAGCATCACGCCACTGATGTGTTATCAGCAGATGTTTTCTTTGACACGTTGCTCTGCAGTTTGGCGCATGAATCCACAGTTTTCAGTGATGGTACTCAGGAGATGTACCAGAGAAGACAGTAAGGCAGACTTATCAAGAACCAAAATGCATTTAAAGCTCTATTGAGAATAAAGGCAGAAAGAAGTGGGGTTTTTTTCCAAACTGCAGCAGACTTTTCAAACAAAAAAATATTAGCTGAGCCCGCAATTGCCTCACACAGACAAAGCATCAGACTCCCCGTGTACTCATCCAGAAAAATGTACCTCAAAATTTCACCAAGGAGTTCTCTTAGCGGGCAAAATCTCAATCAGATGGTCTGATACTAGAAGCAGCAAGGTGACTTCTAATCCAAAACGATGAATTAAAAGGCCAAACATTCCCTCTGAACACCTAAACCTGTAAGTGGGTGTTATGCTTAGTGGCAGGAGATAGCAGCAGTTGAGCTATGCAGCAGTGACTGTACAATAGGAGAGTCAAGAAGAGACTGGAGAGCATTTCTTCAGAGGAAGGGTATTAGCTGTCTTGAGGGAAGAAATTTTACCAATTTGCTTTATAATCTTTGTCAATTTAATTAAAATGCAGCCAGTTCTCTTCTAACAGAACTGAAAATTAGATAGAGTTAAGGAAGTCTAATGCTGAAGAAGCTCTGAATGACAAAGCACCTGCCTCAGTAGCTCTCCCCAAGAGACAATGGTAGCAATAAAGATGAACAGGTTATGATGAAACTGGTTAGCTGAGATGAGGATGCCTTTTACCTCAAACAGTAACGAAAAAAAAAATTCAGAGAAATAACCAACTAAAGCAACAATGGTTGAGAAAGCAACAATAGAGACACAGATGAAGTCCTAGCTGGACTGCTGAACCACACCTACATGACAAGGCTGCAACCAATTCCCCGTTCCAGGATCTCTTCTCCACTGTTAACAATGGCAGTTCCTGAAATCTTTGTTTTCCCCAGCCCAGAACAAATAATACATATTATAAAATCAGCTATCACCTGAGTTTAAGTAACTGTAAGGTCCGACAATAATTTTCTTCGTGCTTTATTCCACTAATACTGCAACACCTTGTTGGTTTTTGTTCTTTTTTTTTTTTCTCTCCTCTCCGTATATACACTGCAATCCATTGTATCAGAAACCACAACGAAAACTTAGAAAACTGTCATTTCACTTGCAATACCACCCTGCATCGCCGCCTCAAGAAAAGGACAAATAAACGCCGAGTCAGAGGAGCCCGCAGTCGGACAATAACGAGGCTGAGCCCTCGGATAACAGCCTTGTTACTCATATAGGTTTTCTTTATTGGAATATATACGCGGATATAGAACTTAGGTCCTGAAAATTTGTCCAGACGACAGAAAAGTCCCAGCGCCCAAAGTTAGACACAAAGGCGCGGCTGCGCTCCCGCCCGCGCAGCCTCTGCCGCCGAGAGGGAAAACGCCCCGAACCCCGCCGGCTTAGCGTGGGGGTGGGGGACGGGGGACTGCGGGCGGCAGCCGCCTCGCAGCCCCAGCCCAGCCCATCCACCCCATCCCCAGCCGCCCTTTGTCCGCCCCGAGCAGCCACCGGGACCGCAGTGCGGACCGTGCCACGCCCACCCGCCGGTGTCTCCGGGCANGGGGCAGGGCGCCGGCGGGGGTGTCGCGGCGCTGCCTGCGGCGCCCCGGCTCCCGCCGCCTCACCTCGCTCGATATTGGTGATGGCCCGCCGCAGGTGCTCCTCGGTCACCAGCTCGCCGATGACCACCAGCAGGTAAAACTTGCTGTCAAGGAAGCGGTGGGAGAGACTGGGCGAGGTGGAGGTCGGGTTGGGGATGCTGCAGGAGGGCTCCGAGTCCACTTCCACCACTACGGTGGCCATCGCCTCCGCCCCGCGGCTCCGGGGCGCTGAGCGCAGAGGGGCCGCTCGGCGGCAGCTCCGCAGGCGGCAAGGAGGGAG
>VZRH01002310.1:1333022-1347361 GCA_013397555.1 Urocynchramus pylzowi | reverse complement strand
CAGGCTGCAAGGAGGGAGTGAGGGCGGGTGGGGAGGCGGCGGCGCTTTTATACGGAGACGGTGCAGGGCAGGGACCTGGTGAGGAGGAGGAGGAGGAAGGGGGGGAGCCGGCGCATCCTCCGCGCCGCCGCCGCCTTTCCAGCATCCACAGCTGATGTCATCTGCGGCAAATCCTCCCCGCGGCGGCCCCCGGAAGCAGGAAGGACGCGGGGGGCGAACAACGCCCCGAGGGGACGCCAAGGGGTGCGCCCCGCGCCTGGCGCCCGGCCCGGCCGTGGCACCCCTGGGCCCGCGCCCCTCGCGCCCCTCGCTCCCCCTGCCCCTTCGGGGCATCACCCTGCCGGCCGGTCACCCCGAGGCCCGTCCCCTCAAACAGGGCGATGAGGAGCCGCAGGTGATGGCCTGGCAGACCTGGGGAGCGCGTGTGGGAAAGCCGGCATCGGGACTCCAGCAGCGCTCCAGAAGCGGATTAAAAAAGCGGTGCCACTGCCCAAAGCCAGTTGTCCTCTCCTACATCTTGCTGTGCCACTGCAGCAAAATTTGAGTCATACTTAAACACACACCCTCATCCAACAATCTAAATATTCTTGCCAACTTTTAAAATTTGAAAGCAGTTAATTTGATAAGATACTTCACACACAAAGCCCTTCTGCACATACTCAATGCCCACGGATATATGACACCAGAAAAACACTGGTCTTGGACAACATGCTGAAACCCGTAGTCTTTCCTTATTCAAAGCTGCAGAAATTCAAAGGGCCTTGATAAGTAATGTTGACCGAGCTCAAGCATCTCCAGGGTGCAATGATAGCAGAAAACTTGTACAATCACGGAACCAAAGGTTTCATTTCTCTTCTGCAGATATTAGTATCTACACCCCAATATTCAGTGATAACCACCTCTGAAAAGTGTGTTACTCTCTCCTAACGAGGGACAGAGAAATCTGTCTGAGATGTTCCTCTCACTTTACTGACATAGGCAAGCCACTCGTTTACACTAAACCTCTTGTTTATAGGGCTTAAGTGATGTGGGATAAATTTCACTGTGACATAGGAAAGGATATAAACTTTTATAGCTTGTTTTTTAAGATAACCTCTTGTCCCTGACTGAGGAGACACTTCCTCTGTCTGCAGCTTCTTACAGTGCTGGGTGTGCAAATTCTCTGGCTACTGCTCAGGAACAGAGTGCTTGCCTGGATGAACCAGTGTATCAGCCTTGTCTTCTTCGTATTTTGTTCCAGGCACAGTGGACTAATTCACATGCATTTCAGCTTGTCACTACTAAGTTTTTTCTGTCTTACTAGCCTATAGGCTACAGTTTCAACTCACAAAGGTTAGAACAGGGTCATTATAAGTGCTGGTCCATAGTGTTGTATCTGTCTATAGCACCTAGTGGTTTTGATATGAATAGCTCCTCTGCATAAATACAGCACTCAGAGCCTTGGCTTACACAGCGTGGTGTGTTTGGATGTTGCATCCAAAGTAGACTTTCTCTGAACTGCCCTTATTCTGAAGGTTGTAGAGTGCGGACAAGCGTTTTCACAGCCATGTCAGGCGGCTGAGATGACACAGTGGTAAAGAGCAGCAGTGCTCATTCTTCACTGGAGCTGACACTGCTGATAGAACAAATACAGTAGCATAGATGCAGAAGAACTAGCAGCAGTTTTGCAAGGTTTGCAAGGTATTCAAAGGTGCAGTGTGTTGCTCTTGGGCCTGTTAAGCTGGGCCCCACTGTGACTTTGCTGTTTCCTGTCAGTTTCCATGGGATGGTGTAGATGCCTCCTTAGAAATAATGTCCATCTCCTGTAGCATTTTCCTTTATGACCCCCTTCCTAATAATTTATTATAATTATAGATGCCTTCAAGACTTGCCACTTGTACCCACTGGAGAAAGCCAGCTTCAGGCTTCTGTCACTGCAATCTGTAGTTTTGGGGTATGCCTTTATGTCAATCACCAGCAAGAGCAGCTAGTCTCTCAAGCATGGAAGGGGCTTGCCAAGGAGTCTTGCCAATTGGTTGCAAAATAGACAGATGCTGGTTCCTGGACATAAAGGTTAAACAATTACTTGTCTCACAAGCACAACAGGTTAAATGTGATAGTCAGAGAAATGCACACCAGTATGCAAAAGGCACTGTGTGTGCTTTTAAGCACTTTCTTATTTTAAGGAAAAGTGGAAACATCCATAGCGGGAAAGATGCCTGTGAATTTGAAAAGTAAGAGCTGAAAAGAATGCATTTTGTCAGAGAATAAAATGCTTACATACACATAGGTGATACAGTTACATTTGAAATAGTCTGCTCAGGTAGTCCTCTACTTTATACTGCCGTGTAAAATAACATGCAGTTAGAACATGGTATGATAAAAGATGAACTGTTTCAGTCAAACTGTCATGTGGTGGGTGATGCATCACCCATTAAAACCCTAAGGACAAGAGGTTGTCTTTGGAAAAAAAACGGTCTTGTGCTAAACTCTTCAAAGGATGCAGACCTCTAGCTTTGTCTATTCACAAGCATATGCTACCTCATCTGAGATGGAAGGTAGATGAGAAAGGTGCTTTATCCTGCAGAACATACCTCTGAGGAAGCTGCAGGATCCCAGCTCCATAGCCACTGTTCACACTGTGTCTTTCCCTGTCAGTATCTCAGTCAGGTAGATTTGTTTGTCATCATCTTTCCCTATCTGGAAATTAATTTACATTCTGCAAAATGGAGCATCAGGTCCACTGCTGAGCGAAATGTGGAGATATGCTGCACAAAGCTGACTTAGTGTCCTGTGACCCTCACTGTTTGAGAGTGATGCCACCTGCCTATCTGCAACTAAATCACGTAGATAGGCCCCTTCAGTAGAAGAAACAGCATTCATGGACTATGGAATATATTTTACTGTTTCAAAGAGACAATGATTGAGAGCTGCACCTGTCTGGCTTTTGATTGTCTTGGTTTGATTTTGTTGTTTTATTATGTTCAATACCAAATTGGAATCCCACAACTGAATGTGGTCAAATAGTATATGCATAGCTGTATTTTTTAGATGTTGTGTTTTTTAAAGAGGCAGTTTAAATAAAGTGCTTGAAGTTTAAAACAAGCTTCTTGGTAGTATGTGCCATTTGTTATCCACTAATATTCGAGCTTCATTCAAGTCCAAACTTCAGATTTTAAAAGAAGTTTCAGTGATGTACAAGCCTTTAGACTGGCTCTTTGTCTCAGGTCAAGTGTCATCCCTACCATAAAAGAAATACATATCCATATGGATTGCTTCAGACCAATAGACATACAGACTGGAAAACAAGAGGTTGGAGGGCAGCACTGTGGAGATGGACCTGGGTTTGCATATGAGTCAGGCAGCCAGGAGGGCCACCTGTGTCCTGAGGGCACCAGGCACAGCATGGCCAGCTGGGCAAGGGAGGGGACTGTCCTGCTCTGCTCTGCACTGGGGTGGCCTCACCTCGAGTGCTGGGGGCAGTTCTGGGTGCCACAGTGTGAGTGAGATACAAAACTACTGGAGAGTGTCCAAAATGTCCCTTCACCTCAAAGATGGTGAAGGGCTTTGAGGGGAACCCTTATGAGGAGCAGCTGAGGTCACCTGGTCTGTTCAGCCTGGAGGAGAGTGAGGGGAGATCTCATTGCAGTTACAGCTTCCCCATGCAGGGAAGAGCAGGGATAGACACTGATTTCTCCTCTGTGGTGAGCAGTGACAAAACCCAAGGGAATTGCATCAAGTTGTGTCAGGGGAGGTTTAGGTTGGGTATTCTAAAAAGGTTCTTCACCTAGAGGGTGGCTGGGCACTGGAACAGGCTCCCCAGGGCAGTTGTCACAGCACCAACCTGACAGAGTTCAAGACGTGTTCAGAAAACACACTCGGGCACATGGTGTATTCTTGGGGTGTCCTCTGCAGGGCCAGGATTTGGACTTCAGTGATCCTCATGGATCCCTTCCAACTCAGGATATGCTGTGATTTTTTTTTTAATTGAAGAACTTTACTGAAACAAAGTGTCTTCATTGAGAGAAACGCCAGTCTGAGGATCCCACAATATGTCATGAAGGGCGTTCCTCACATCGGTAGGATTTCTTAAGGATAGGCAGGAAGGCCTAACTTCCAGAGATGGAGATTTGCCAGCCTAGGCCTGAGGTGACAGATTCACAGAATGGCTGGTTGGAAGGGGCCTCTGAAAGTAATTTTGTCTAATTCCCCTGCTCAGTTGGATGGTAGGTTTCTGAGAGCTATGTTCAGTGGGGTTTGAATATCTTCATGGGTGGAGACCACCACCACTATTCTGGGCTACTTCTGATGCATGATGAAGTCAGGAATATGCAACCAATACTGTAGCAGATAATACCTATAACATTGTGTACCTTACCTGATACCTTCCCAGTGTGACCATCATTCTCAATATCCCCACTCCACCTCACCCCCCATTTTCTGCAATCAGAAGCTCTACCATCCCCATGTGGTCCAGCCTTTATGTCTCAGAGTCTCCTCAGTGAATTGTTCCTTTGGGGAAACTCAGCAGAGCATGCAGCAGCAGCAGCAGCAGCACAGGTGCAGAGGGACAGTCAGCATGTCACCCTGACCCCAGCAGAGCAGAGGTGTCACCCTGCAGCTGCTGGCCATGGTGTGATTAGGCATGAGCCCTTCCCTGCCAACACCTGGGAAGTCACAGGTTCATGAAGTTGTGTGGTTCATGAAGGCAACTCCTGCCTTCAACCACTTTTTAGGCAGGGAAGCATCTTCATCTTTAACATCCTCAAGCTGATGCTGCCAGAGGAGCTCCTCCTACAGCAGTGATATGGCCATAGCCAGGGTCACCAGAGAGAGCTGCACCTGCATGAGCAGACAGAGGCTTGGACTCCATAAGAGACTCTTGGGAAATACTTTATGTTTTAGGATGGCAGGCTTTGTCTTTAACTACATGGAAAATAAAAATTACTTGACTAACATTCATTTCAAGTATTTTAAAAATATTACTTCAATTTTAATGATTACTTTTTAAATTTCAAAGGGGAGAAAGCTTCTATTTGGTTATGGTGAAATATCCATTTCAATTGGTATTTCATTTGTTTCCCACTCCTTCCACTTTCTCCACAGAAAAGGAGAAGTTACATATAAAAAAAAAGTGAAGAAAGCAACACTATTGCTTTTAAAAATAACATTTTTCTCACTCTTAGCTTTCTGTCTTGAAGTGAGAGAAAAAATAACACCAAGTAACATTTTGCGTTAGTTCCCAGTGGAAAAATTTATTATTTTTTATCAGAGTAATTTCCCTCTTTTTCTTTAGTGGAAGAAAATATTAGAAGTGAAAAAAGAAAAAAAGTACTTTATTTAACTGCAATGAGAACTAAATGAAAAGAAAAGGATTTTCCACTGGACTATTTAAAAGAGACAAATTAAAAATAATTATTTTGCATAATTTTATCCTGACATTTGCTATGAAAAGAACATGTAGGTTTTCATGAAAATAAAATTATTGCTTCTCTACTGTTGGAGGGAAAATACAGCCATTTTAAGTAATTTTTACTAATTAGGATGGTGCTTAAAATTCAGCAATAAATGATAATAAAAGTATTGAAGGCAATGGTACTCATTGTGCCACAAAGCTGGATGGATAATTAAAACATCATCAGCTGCAAAAACAATGGTAAGACAAAGTGGTTGGCATCAGGCAGTAGTTTTGAGCATCCTTTGAGCTCAGGGTTCAGTTTTCAACCCTTCTGAACAAGAGAGAGAATGGTCTATCAATGTGGGATATAGTTAGGGTTTCAGGATCTGAGTTTGTCAGGGTTTTAATTCTTATTGAAGGACTGCAAGTTACAGAATTTCATTTGGGTGCTAGGGGTAAAATACAAATTATCTCCTATCACACCAACATGAAGAACCCTATGGTCTGCAGTCCCCACATGTTCTTCCTTTCAAGCCACTTTTAGAGCTCAGACTTGACTTAAGAGGGGAGAAAAATCAAGCCATGGGTTTAGAAAGACTACATGTACACTATCATCTGCCTAATTTGGGGGCAGCTGGAAGCTGAGAGTTCCTGCACTGGGCTGTTGGCTGCTGTGACCCCCACGTTCAGCCTGGCCTCAGCCTGCCCAAAACCTGTCTGCCTTGGCAGCACACCCTGTCCATGCTGGAGGACCATCAGCCAAGCTGTTAGTCCCTTAAATAACTACAGGCACAAAGGAGAAAAATATCAATGAATATGAAAAATATATAAAAAAAAAAAAATCAACTGTTGGCCACATGCTGCTCCATCCTAGATACTCAGGTGGCAAAATCACATAGAGGTGCTCTAAAGAAAAGGGTGGGGTTTTTGTTTGTTTGGGGTTTGTGTTTTGTTGGGGTTTTTTTGGTTGTTGTTGCTGTTTGTTTGTTTTTGTTGTTGCTGTTTTCTCTCCAAGCTGAATTGTCTAAAGCTGCCTCTGGGAACCAAACAGCAAGTAGATATTTTACATAATATTTTCATGTCATTTTAAGACATGCCTTACAATACTTTCCAGAGGTTACCTGCCAGCTCTGCAAGTTCTGTAGGATTTAGAATTGCTTAGAAATTACTATTTTACTAGGGTCCTGTTCTCTCAAGCACACTACAATAGAAATGACAAATCAATATGCACAGAGGCTAGAAAGCAAGAAATCTAGGCAAGCATAATTTCTTATGGTGCACTGACAGGTTTCCAGGCACGGAATCTGGGAAAATGCTCCATCTTCCTACTGGAAAGGTCCAACAGACCCTGGTCCTAGAGTGGAGGCATCACAACTCTCCAAGGCAGTGACAATTTCATGTATTGCCCATTGCATAGCTGCAACCAGAGTAGTGCATCATTTTGCACCCTTGCCCAGGGCTTTTTGTGCATGCAAGGATCTTGATGCGGCCTTTCATTCTAGTGCTCTTATTATGTTGAAAGTTACTATTAGTCTTATTCCTAAAAGAATTGTTTGTGACTCTGATACTGCCTGAACAGTGTTTAGCCATTCTACTGATGTAGCCTTTAGTCTTTCTGTTACAATCATCCTGTCCTTTAAGTGTTTCAATTACCACAAAGCCTCATACTTTTTTAATAGAACTTGATACTTGAACAGCATAAATGGTAGAAATAGTTAACTTAATTTCATATGTATCTCAAAACAAATTCCAGAGTTGGAATTTGTAGGAGACCACCTACATGACTGACCATCTGGTTCCTTTCCCCTTTTGTGCACTTTATTATTTTGGCTTAATAGCAATGTTACTATTTGTATGATTTTGCAGCATAATTTTGACTGTTTGTTTGTTTTGTTGCCCTTTGTTTCCTGGGGTTTTTTTGGGTTTTTTTTAATATTTGTCTGCCCCAGGCACTCCAATAGGCTGACACAAAGTGCAGATGATTTAAGGGTGCTCTTTAAATTAATAAGTCATTCCTAGTCATTGGTATTTTGCAGGGATGTGCTGACTAAGAGTTGCACTGCAGAATTTACTGAAAGGCCTGAGTGGAGGGTGTACAGCAGGGGTGCCAAGAGAGCTCAGTAAGCTGAGCATTTTGCTAAAGGGCTCCTGTTTCAGGAGTGGACAGAGACCACCACCACTGGGCATTCTATTTTAAGGGTTCACCATCAGAGTTTGCTTTGTTGCCAGGAGTGTGCCTTTTAGTCCTGCCATGGCAGTGCCCCAAGAGTCCTTGTGGAGCTGGAACCATGCTATGGGATAGGCAGGGTCTGCCATGATTTCCTCCCAAAAATTGTCCTGATTTTTATGTCAGGTTATAATGCAACTTTCTTGCCGGAAGTTGCATTATAACCTCTTCGGATAATTCTAGAGTTGTGTTATATTTTTGAAATACAGAGAAATTTTGTTCTTTCTCATTGTTTACAAAGGTAGTAGAGCAATGGTAGAGCCATTGCTGAAAAGTATGAATTCCAATGCAGGAATATAGATCCATGACCAAGTTCATTTAAAAATGCAGAAAAAAAGCAACTTTTTAAAATGTTCTTTTCCAAATATTCATAGTCTGTTTTTTGAGCTTGTCCTGTGCCGGGTCAGGAGTTGGATTCAATGATTCTTTCAAAAGTGGGTCTTTTCCAAGTTAGGTTATCCTATGATTTTATTTAATACTCCATTCAATTTTCGCTAAGATAGCTTGAACTTCTTTAATTGTGGTTTTTTTTTCCCAACTTCTCCTTATGCTGGTTCCAAAACCATTTTGAATTCCAAATTTGAAAGGGTACAGTAGTTCTTCAAAGCTCAAGGAAGGCAAGATTTGTATTAGCCTGACTTATTTTACTGCATTCGTCCTCAGGCATACTTTAGAAATAGCAGCTATTATATTGTCATTATAGTATATATTTGTGTATATCACATAAATGATACAAGAAGAACCTCTTTCTCCTCCGAGTAATACTGGTGATACTACTTTTTACATCTTCCTCCACAGCAGCACAGAAATGTTGTTATTTCTGGGATAACACAAAGTGTCATTGCACTCAGTTTTGTGAAAAGGCATGAATTAATAGATCCTTTCCAAGCAAAAAATCATGGGCATACATTGCATAGATAGAATGTAATCTCCATTTTTGAGTAATACAAAGGCACTGTATTTTGGTAATACATGGTCAGAACTGTTTTTTCATATTTCCTTGAGAAAATCCTGGTTCCACAAACCACAATGTGTTGACTCTGTAATAGGAGGGAACAGTTTTATTTATCTGTTTTATTTACCCCAAGCTCTGTATGTTTCCTTTGTATGATTTTTGTTGAGTAGGTTCAGTCACAGCAAATTTTGTCATCACTGAGAGCACTCAAACAAATCCATGGGTCATAAAATTGTTTATTGCTATATTCCTGAATTTATACATTGTATTTTTAACAGCATTGAAGTCATTATAGTTGATTCATTCAATGAAAACGTTTGCTTATCTCCAGAGGAGTCTCTGATTACTTCTTGCTTTTTTGACATCTCAAGCTATAGGATCAGTCTTCCAGTTTGGTCACATCACTTTCCTTGGGTTCAGCTAATGTCTCAATCTGATTTGATAGTAACAAACTCAGTAGAGAGCAAAAAGCATGTCCACGGCCACTTCTATAGAAAACTAAATTAAAGCTGTGGTAGAAGGACCAGTAAATCTCCACCTAGAAGAAAACTGCTAAAGCCACCTTACAATGCAAAGTACTGCGAAGAGGAATTAATGGAAGAAAAGATTGGGAGACGCTGCTGGTTTTGGCAGAGATGGAGTTAATTTTTTTTTCACAGTAGCTGCTATGGGGTTGTGTTTTGGATTTGTGCTGAAAACAGTGTTGACAAAGTAAAGATATTTTCATTATTGCTGAGCAGTGCTTTCTGCCAAAGCCTTTTCTTTTCCTCACACCGCCCCACCAGTGAGGGGGCTGGGGGTGTAGATGGAGTTGTGAGGGGACACAGCTGGAATAGCTGACCCCAACTGACCACAGGGATGTCCCAGACCATATGGCATCATGCTCAAGATATAAAGCTGGGGGAAGACGAAGAAACAGGGATATATTTAAAATCATAGATTTGTCTTCCCAAGTCACTGTTATGCATGATGGAGCCTTTCTTTTCTTGAAGACAGCTTGCCCATGGAAAGCAGTGAATTAAATGCTTTGCTTGTTCATGAGGCTTTTGCTTTACCTATTAAATTATCTTTATCTCCATGCATGAGTTTTCTTGCTTTTACCCTTCCAATTCTCTCCTCCATCATGCTGGTGAGGGAGTGAATGAGCAGGTCTGTGGGGCTTTGTTGCCAGCTGGGGTGAAACCTGACAGAGATGAAGTGCAAAGAACACTGATGAAGTTATAACAAAATGGGCAGGGCGTTATTTTCTTCCTCAGAATATTTTCTGGTTTTTGGGGGTTTTTTAAGGATGATCAAGGTTGATGGTAAGATTTTTTTGCCATTGGCTTTCCTTGTTAGGAGGCTAGCATGGCAGTCTGGCTCCAAATAAAATTGCTGGCAGGCAAAGCCCATGTTCTGCAAGCATCCAGCACATAAAAAGGGTAAATATCAAGGCTGTGAAATATTTTTAGGAGAAAAAGTTCTAAATAAGAACAACATTAAATCAAAGAAGAATCATGTTTATTTTGGCTGAAAAAGATGCCCCAGATGCTGTGCAACCTAATGTTAAAAGATGTATTCATTCCTCTTTTCAGGCTGTTGCCACTGGAGGAAAAGTTGAGTAAGAGCAAAGAGGTGACTAGCAAGAGGGCCGTGATATTGTCAATTGAAATTGGAAAGTAATTACAGAAATAAAGGATGAGATGATGTAGGGAGAGACATGGACAGATACAGTAGGTATTGAAACAAACATTAAATATGATCACTTCTCTTCCCATGCATGCTTCTTGCAAGTAACAGCATAGGAATTCATCACTTGGGGAAGAAGAGGAAGAAGGTTGGTTCTGGTCCAATTCCCCTTCAGCCCTGCAAAAGCCAGGGCATTGCACAAAGGGTAAGTCAAGGTGTGCACTGGCATCCCCTCCAACAAGCAGAATGATTTCGTGCAGCCTTGGTTATCTGTGTTGCCCATGGAGCAGAGCAGCGGCCATGCAGTCAGCAGTGAGAGGGCACCTGAAGATTCCCATGCAGCTGCAAAGGACACAGAAGGCCCTGCTGGAACCAGCAGAACTGGTTGTGCAAAGCAAGGGCACGGTATCATGTCACAGGGTTGCTGTACAGCATGCTGCCTGACAGCTTCTCTTCAAGCAGTGCCAACATCCTCTGGGTCCAGGGCCAAAAGCTAATGGGGATGCTCTTGTGAGTAAGCATTTCTGGACTGAGTGCACTGAGATCTTCATGAATTGCACATCTTTGGGGAGAAATTTCTCAAGATTGCTTGCAGACCCCTGCCTCCCTCTATCTCTGCATTATGTCACTGGTTAGCCTGTACATCCATATTGCAGCAGCAGCAGCAAGTGCAGAAGGACTAATGATAGGTGTCTAACACATCTCCAGATTGGGGCTGTCTGACCAGGGTAGCCACTAACATTTTCATTCCATTAATGAAATTGTTTTTCAGGGTCTTCAGCATAAATTCCCATTTGAAAGTTTTTCCTAGGGTTTTTGTTCTGTTTTGCTTGGAGCTTTTGTTGTTGTTTTGTTTGTTGGTTGTGTTTTTTGGGATTTGTTTGTTTTGTTGTTTTTCTTGGTTTGTTTTGGTTGGGATTTGTTTTTTTGTTGTTTTGTTGTTTTTTGTTTGTTTTTTTTTTTCCTGAGCATGAGCATGAAAACATGCAGAATCTAATAAATACTGAAAGCCAACCTGGGCTATTTTGGGTTGATGCACTTATAGGGATATTTAGCGCTGAGTATTTAATTAACATTATCATAAAGTTCTCTTTATGATAAATAAACCAGAATAAAACCAGCTGATCTTCCAAGAACTGAATTTGTCCTCTGCTGTTATTGGCAGTAAAAATTAATAAAGTATTATTTTAGTGTGCAGTGTAAGCTTAAATAATTCTCAAAGAATGAAAGGAGCCCACCTGCCAAGAGAAACTATGTATTTTACCTTTGTCCCAAAGATGTATTTATATTAATTCATCTAGTTGGCCCTCATTGTTCTTCTGTTTTCTCATGTATAAACCACAGATTTTCTTGGCTTTGGAAAGCTGTTTGAAAAGGTGGATATAAATTCTTCAAGAACAGCAAAGTAAGAAGTGTTGTTTTTTTTTTTGTTTTCGTTTACATTACTTTTCTCCCACTCAACTTCCTACATGTATATCTTGATTTTAAGGAAGTTTCTGCTAGTGTTACTCAGTTTTTTTGTGGGTCTTTACCTTAAGTATTTATGCTCTTGATGTCATTGATTGGAAGAGTGGGGAGATGTCCATATGCAAGGGAGTGAAAGTGAAATTATGTAACATGCTAGGATGATCATCCTCCTTTTGCAGTCTCCTAACCTGAGGGGTCATCTTATCTACTCTCCAGATAAATTCTAAGCAGGCTGTGATAACATTAACAAAATGAGTTTATCATATTGTGAGTTTATCATTTGCGCAAACTTTAAGATCCAGGCATGCTGAAGAAAAGTCTACCTTAAACTCACATTTTTTTATGTTTTCCTGAGAGAGTAAAAAGTTTACTCTATTGGTATAATAGTATATCCAGAAAAATATAGCAGCATAGCTCTCTTTTTACTTGTGATACGATGCCTCTGGCTTAGTATAAATTCATTATGCAGTACGCCCAGTTTACTGAAATTCTGGAAGCTGATAACAATAATTAAAATACTACATGACAAGTAGTATTTTATTATGCAATCCCACAATGCCTTAGTGAGTTGTTAGGCACACAGCCAAGTGCTTTGAACCACCTGGAAGAATTATTCTTACACCTATCATGGATAGTGTTAGGGAATGATCTGATGGGCTTGCAGACCTGTGGTTATCACACACTAATCACACTGGTAAGATTTCATCTCCTGAGTAACTAAACTGATATTAAGTGATAATGACCAGGGGTGAATATTGCTGCTACTTTAGTGACTGATGGACCTAAACACATGGCCCAAGACTAAACAACAGGCCTTTAGTCAGCAGGCAGAGCCCCAAATGCAGCTGTGGGTGTTGTTATAAGCTAAGACTGGCTGCAGGTGTTTCAGGAGGAAGGGGAAGAAAAAAGCAGCATCTTTGTGTAGGCATAGGATATGCCTAAGGAATAAGGTGTGCATGAGCCAGATGTTGTAAATGTACTTAACATTTCATAGCTGTAAATTATGTGTAAATTTATCTGAGTAGCTTCAAGTCTTTTTTTTTTTTTCTTTTTTTTTTTTTTTTTTTTTTTTTTTTTTTTTTAAATTTTTTTAAAAACCAGCTACAATCTGAGAAAAATGGCTTAAAANCTTTTTTTTTTTTCTTTTTTTTTTTTTTTAATTCAAATTACTTTAACTGTCCTAAAAGGTTAAATTTCCAGAAAATGGGATATCCTCAGTCTGGATACTTCATCCTCTGATGTCCAGTTTAATCAAATATTGCCTTGATTTTCAAATTTATTTGTGTACCTTTCCAAGCCTTTGCTCACACTGGGACTAACCTGGGGCATGATGAAGTCACAGCAAAAATCACAGTTGTTTCACTGGGATGATAATTCTTGTGTAGTGGTTTTGCAGCTTCAAGACACTTCCAGGTTAAAATTTGTAGCATTTCTCTAGTCAGGACCATAATGACTTCATTTCTTTTCTTCATTGCAACCTTAAGAACACAATGATCAGTCCTTTTGTATTGCTTAACTGAACACTGCATTCATGTACATTAGGTAATGAACACATCAGGATTTCCCAACAAGAGCCATGACAAGTTAACTTTGAAAATGCACCATGAGTATTGGGAATAGTCATGTTCTCTAAGAAAGACACTAAATGTGAGTTTCTAATAAGGAAGGATTTTTTTTTATATATATATACCCCTAATAAATCCTTCCTAATTTCTGTTCTGTGTGTTGTCAGGAGAGAAGGAGATGGTGTTCAGAGCAAAAGTCTAACTGGGGTGTTGTGAGAAGCACAGCGCAGGAGCATCCCTTTTCCTGTGCTTGTTACAGTGGGAACTGAGGATGCCGAAACATTCATGACACTAAATTAAATGCCAAAAAAAATAAAAAAAGTTACCTGAGGCTTATGAACGGTATTTCCAAGAGCAGAGCTGGACAAGATAAGTGGAGCTATCTTCTTCCCAGCCTTAGACCTGTCATGAATAGCTATGCTGCTTCTTGCTTCCCTGACAGCTTAAAAGAAATGCTGCCTATGACTACACTGTTGCCAGCCCAACCTGACTTCTCTTTGTTATCAAAACGTTTGCCACAATGTGTAACACTGGAGAGCACAGACAAAACCCCCTGCTTTAAGTTTTAATTTGCTATTTTAACCCTCGGGGAAAATGCTATCCGTGAAGTTTTCCATGAAACATAATATGAGAATGGGTTGGAAAAAAAAAGACAAATGAAGATTTTCCTGCTGTGCTGCTCTCTGTGGTGGTGTGATGGGATTGAAAGCTGGTTTAAAACCAGAGCTCTGCAGGTGGCTGCAGAAGACAAGCACATAAGCACATTCTGTACCACCTAGCTCTGAAGAAATTTCCACTTTGATTGCTTATAAGCAAGTTGCCTTGAAAGGTGCTATACCATCAGCAACTGCTGCCAAAAGTGCTCCTTCTCTGGAAGTTTCAGGCTTTTAGCACTAGGACCCCATCCAACTGAAGGCTCAGCAGTGATGATAAAGCAAAGCTAACAATCAGCTCAGCTAGACAGAGAGTAGTCTCTTTGATGTAGGTAAGGAAAATTGTTTTTCTCTAACAGCAGTGTTCAAGATTTCCTTTGCATTTTTTTGTTTTTCTAGCATTTTATCTGGATCAGAGAAATTGGGG
>VZRH01002310.1:1231292-1327935 GCA_013397555.1 Urocynchramus pylzowi | reverse complement strand
AGCAATCATGCTCTTATGAACTGAGGTCCTGGAAAGGAACATTTTCATACCCCTACCTTTATGGGTACCTTTTTTCCTTTCCTTTTGAGAAAGAAGACAGGCCATTTTTTCATTTTTCATGATAAATTTGAACCATGATGAGACCATTGTATTTGTCCTTTTTCCTTATTTCTTCAGTCGCTATCTTATGGACTTGTTTTCTTTCATCACTGAAAAGGACCCCATTAATAGACTCTTCAGTGGTATGATTGGTTATTCAGTACCAATGTAGTAAAGCCTTTCATGTAGTTTGCCAAAACCCAGAGGTCTTTATTTCCCTGGGTTTCACATTCCTGCCTCAGCTGGCAATGCTGGAAAGGCAATAATAAAAAAAAAAGTTGTATGCATTCAGTGATCCTCCTATAAATAAGAGATCTCACTTGGTTGTCAAAATGGATGATCATATTTTATTTTACTGATAAATGGTGTTTACCTTTTAGATTTAATGCATAATTTTTTTAAAACACTTTAACTTGCAAAACGAAAACATCTACAAAGAAGTGGTGCTTTCTTTCAAGGCACAGGCACATATGCTTCATATCTCAGTAGTAAGACACTGATTCACAGCAACTACAGCTTCTGTGACATGTGTTTGGAATAAAGTAATAGAAAATAAATGAAATGTTTGGATTCCAAAATACTGGCCAGATCTTTTATTTATTGAGTTATGTAAAATAACTTGCTTTTCAGTGGATGCAAGAGGAGGCAGGGAGCAGTTGGATGCACTGGAATGAAACCAATTTACACAGCAGTCTTTATTCTGTCAGAAAAAAAACACAGCCACTGTCTTATTGTCCACAGCCAATCACATCAGTGTGAGACTGGGTACTGCTTTCCAATCACATTGGACTGACATATACTTATTTACTAATCCCATCCCTTGAGCAAGCATTATTTAATTGCATACTCAGACAAAGTTTAGTAGCAGTCGGGTCAGAAGATTCATGAAAGAATCATGATGAGACTGGATTTGATCTTAGTATCTACATCCCTTGTCAAATCTTTATTCATGAAATAAGAAACGGTGCTGAGTTTCCAGTTTGTGATGCTATTCTGAGACTACACTGAGCTGCCAGAAGAAGTTCAGAAAAATCTAGGCTACAGGGCAGAGAAAATCCATCTGCCAGAATTTTTAAAAGGGGCTCTTACAGGGTCTGAACTGACTCTGAGATTTCTGAAGAGCTGACTGATCCCTGCTTTTCAGAATTTAAAGGCTTCAGACAATAATGGCCTTTTGAACCAAGATAATATGCATTTAGCTGTCTGCTATGTTAAAATCTCTTCTTCTTTGGTAAGGAGCCTCTTCTACTCAGTGCCATCTTATTCCATGCATACCCTCCCCCCCACAAAAAAACCCCACCCAACAGTTTGGAGGTTGCACTACAGCAGGTGCTTAGTTTTTGCTTTGATGATGGTTGCATCTCCCAGAGCAGGCAGCTCAGGCTGTGGTGGTACCCAGCAGCAGCTCTCGCTGAGAAGCTGGCACAGAGATCCCACCAGAGGTGTACAGCATGTGTACAGCATTGCAGATATGCAAAGCCTGGGCCCAAGGACACAGAACTGGATGGCCCTGCTGCTCTTAAGGCTAAACAATATTTTAGAAGCAGCCACTAACTGGTGGGTGATGGCTGGTAAATAAATGAGCACACTGTGCTGTCAGATAGCCATTGCCATGTGTTGACATCAAAGCTGGTGGAGCTATTCTGGATGTGTACAGTAGAGAAAAGATCACCATCCTGCCTGCTATGTGGGTTGTAAATATAGAATAGCACAACATATTAAAATGAAATGTGTGTCAGGCTTTTATATACAATTTGATTAACTTCAAAAGGGCTGCTACAGCACAGAAGCCATCTCATTTACAAAAAAACCAAAAAACCCCAAGAAAACAAACCCAAAACAAACAAACACAAAAACCCCTTCAGAATGGAGATAATTTGCCTGCTTCTTATACACAGTACACCTACTTATAATAGTTCCAGTGTGACTCTAATTATAAGAAAAATAGCAGTCCTATATTCACTTTTTTCCCACTGCACATCCATCTTCTGTATTAGACATGTTTTACTCTACAGCCTTTCAAGATTATCCCTTTTTCCTCACCCTCTGGGTTGCTCTGTGTCTGAAGTCAGGCTTGTCCTCTGCTGTACAGACTGAGGAGGGGAAGATATGGAAACATGATCTGTGTTACCACACATCCATACACACAATCCCCACGCATGTCTGGGAGCACAGGAGACCCCAGTGGCTGTGCAGCCCCCTGTCCATCCCCCTTGTACTCATCCTACAGCTGCAGCCAGGCTGGACATCAGCCTTTTCCCCCCCCCACCATGACCCATGCTGAAACTCCAACAGTGTGAAAAACAGAGTGCCAGGCATGACATGAGGTGATCACTGATACATCATATATTGCAGACTCCCTGGATTGTGCACCCAGGGGTCAGTGGGAATTTGAAGTCTAACACGTCCAGGCAGTGTTTTCCTGGATTTTTTTGAAGGCATGAAGCCAGTTCTAGTTTAATGTTTATATTTGTGGGGATGCTGCCCACCCCATGATCTGGGAAAGTTCAGAGAATACATCTATTGCAAAAGAACTGAGAATAAAAAAAATTCTTGTGAAATTCAGCCTATGTTCATAGCCACACAAAAATCATAAACATCTTAATTTCCCAGTCTTCAAGAAAGTCTGCCAGGATAAAGAAAAAATGGTTTACTAATGTAAGAAACAAGCACA
The DNA here is from genome assembly GCA_013397555.1 of Urocynchramus pylzowi. Taxonomy (NCBI): domain Eukaryota; kingdom Metazoa; phylum Chordata; class Aves; order Passeriformes; family Fringillidae; genus Urocynchramus; species Urocynchramus pylzowi. The sequence goes on along the minus strand of VZRH01002310.1, from coordinate 1,325,162 downwards.
TTGTGCTATATTGAGCAGGGAAACTCACACACAGAGGTCACAAGCCTTTGTTTACATTCCACCTGGCTAGAAGCATGTAGCTTCCTTGGGGAAAAAATATGTTCTTGTTGAATTATTCAGTTTTACTTCATTTACACACAGGTATACTTTATGATTACTATCATTATTCATTTGTGTTGTTTTATTACCCACTAGCTCACTTCCAGGGTGAATGATTTGGTGGTGGATGTGGCAGAAATCTTGAAGAAAACAACACTGACTACTTCACACAGATGAAAATGTCCTTCTCTGGCTCAGTCCTGGCTCTTCTTCCAAAAGCATGAGCTGTGCAGAATTCAAGGCTAACATATTTCCACCAATAATAGAATTAAACAATTGATCCAAAGAAGTAGATGCATGAGGAACAGAAGAAAGCAAGGGTAACCTGAGAGGGTGTTCATGTTGATTAGCTGTGTTTAATCTCAATTTAACTCACCATCTGCCTCCTCCTAACCTGATGTTCAAGACAGCACTGTGTTTCAAAAAGGAGTGAAAATTTGTCTGATGCATGTGGATGAAATTGCTGCATCCTGTACAGTAGTTTGTTCATGGTTCTCTTTCTGTCCCATCAGGGTGCCTTTGTTTTAGCCATGCTAAAAATAAACACTGTAACTTGTACTGTGGTTCTTTATGTATATTTTTATATATGTACTATGTACAGAAACTAATATGTGTATCTGCATGGATGTGCTATCTCTATGTGTGCACAAGTATACACACACACACACCACGTTTTTCTAAATGTATTCATCTACATGTAAAAGTTTCATAGGAATAACAGTATTTGAGAGGTATTTTAGAAGTGTATACCTGGACATTCATGAGAGAAAGGGAGCAATAAAAAACCCAATCTCTGGTTTCATCACATTTGTTATTAATTATTATAATAAACAGCTTATCTATAGGGAAAATAGAATTTTCACAGGATCAATGGAAAATTTTAAAGTCTTAATATATTTAATGCATGAGTTACTTATTTGGATTTGTATTAGAAGAAAACAAATACATTGAGTAACCCCTCCAATTATATTTTCTAGTATCTGCTTAAAATAAAATGGTGACTAAAAATGTAACAGATTTTGCCATTTTCCATCTGAAATTTTCAGACTTCAGAACTGGACTCACACTGCTCTCCCAGGAGGAGCTAGGCTTGTGGCTTCTTGGGCAGCTGGCTTCCATAGGAGAGACTTGGGAAAGGCTTGTCCTACCCTGAACAGTCAGTTTGCCCTCTGCCAACCCACATGTCTCTGTCACCCACTAAGCTTTTATAAAGGCTATTCTCTTCCAAGCACAGAGAAGCATCCTCTGAAACATTAATGAGCTGGAAGGATCACAAGCATGTTAGGATCTCTTGGTCCTGCAGATAATCAAACTTGGTAGCCCAGATTTGTCTCCAATTGCACAGGAGCAGTGAAAGTGAATGGTCTTCAAGAGCATGTGGTACCCCAGCTCCCCATTTGCATTTTCATAGCTTTCGGGCTTTTGTAAGCAAACATGATGCTTTGCAATGAGCTTCAAAAGCAAAACACAGAGCTGAATAATTCAGCCCCCCTATTTTTATTACATTTCAGAAATGGCCTCATCTATATGTTTCACTGCTAATTTGTACTCCACAAGAACCCTTTTGGCTACACAAAGGTCCCACAAAATGTAAGGTCACAAAGATGCTGCTTCCAGTTTTTCTGTTATTAGCAATCAAAGGTGTCCTGCCCCTGACACTATTCCCTCCCTAAGGTATTCCTCCATGTCCAAAAAATCTCATTTGAAATCCTGAGAGGGAAAAATATTAAGATCTGAAAGGCTACAGGAGACATAATATCTGCACAGGCCTGTGTGGATTTCAGGTGAGAGCTGGTCCCCTTGTTCATCACTTAACAACAGAGAGGAGCAGAATTCATCACTTGCATATAAATAAGTAGGTGAGCCCTGTGATGTATTGCAGGGACCACCCCCTCTGCTCCAGCAGCCTCCTAGCTGGTCTCTGCCTGCAGGAAAGCCTCAGGTTTTATAAGTGCCACCTTTCTCATCTCTGCTGTTTTCTTCTGGCTGGCTGTGTTTGATTTTTAAATTTTGTTCAATCCATCTTTCATATCCTCTCAGCACCACTTTCTTCTCTTCCCTCTGTTCTCTTTCGTAACTAGATGCTTTTAAGTGTCTTCACCATCATTTCCAACCACTATCTATTTCTTTGTATGTTTACTCAAGAGAGAATGTGAGCACAAAAACATTAGTTTTCAGTCAATCAGGGACTTTCAAAATTGATCAAACCTCTTCTCCTCGTTTTGTAATGATTATTATAATAGTCCCATTTTGCTAAATGAGCTTTTTAACGTACTTTTTTCTGTCTATGCTTTCTAATGGCTTTCTAATTACCAAAATTTATAGAGCAATTTATATTTAATAAAGCTGATGTCTGTTTGCTTAACACAAGAGAATGTTTGCTAATAAGAGGGCACTTAAATAATCAGCTACACAGCCCTCAGAAGCAATGCAAGAAAATAGGAAACTGCAAGTCACAGTGGATCTATAAAGAAACAATGCCCTCCACCCAAGCATGATGTGGGAGAGGAACACCTGAGCTCTACTGAATCAGGCAATGGAGGCCCCACTTGCATGAAACAAAGCCAATAGATAATTAGTATCTCAGGACAAGCTTCAAAAACAAAATAACAAAACGGGAAGATCTTAAGCCTGATGCTACAGCATTTTCCAAGGTAAGGGATTTTCTACTGTAAAGGTTTAGAGCAGATGCTGCCCAGGCAGTTTTCACTCAGTGCCTGGATGCAGCAACACGAGAATGATTCGTGTTTCCTGCCCTACCTTCTAAAGTTTTCTCAGATGCTCCTTCCTCTCATTTCAGAAGCACTGTACTTAACTTTTGGTGTCCTAATTTCTTTTTCCATCATTATATTTTGTGTCATCTCCCAGAATCTTTGATTTGCTCACTTTTTATTGTTGGAGAGTCTTACAACTGAAGTATTTCCAAGAGTATGCCTCACAAAGACACATTAAAAGATAGCAGAACAATTTGAATCTCAACATGCCTAAAGTTCATTGTTGACAAAATTTTCTTATTTTTCCATTTACATTGTTTTTTGGGACATTGCCACCCTCCTCAGAGCCCTTGGCCTTTTGCCATCACTTTGAAAGGGAAACTGCCACAAAAGTCAATGGGAGATTAGCATAACACTCAATGACAGATTTGGCACATTGCAGCTCTAATACTGAATTTGCTTGAAGGGTCATAAGACTTAATAAGTGCTCATATCAACCCCCTTTGGCCATGTAATAATATACTCCATCACTGATGCAGCGTTAAAAATCTGAAATTCATTACACACTGAACCACCCATGGTAATTTTGCTATCACTCACCCTGATGCAAGTCAGCTTTGGTACCATAGATATTGTTTCATGACAGCTCTACAGTTCTTTTTAGTCATCACATTAGGTTGTCTCCATCCTCTTGCTGCTACTGCCTACCTTAAGGTTCTATTTTCGTTACTAATTTTTAAACTCCTGCCTCTAAAACTGCATGTGAAACATACAGATGTGTTTTTCGCATGTAAGTGGGTATTCACCCATTCATTCAAATTCATACATTCATTGTTGGATACTTCCTAGTTCGCCTTTGCATACATACAGAAATGCTAATTCTCTATTAAAGCAGATATAAAGGAAGGTTTAGCATATGTACCTTTGAACTCAAACACCAGTTTGAATCTTGCTGGCATTTTTACCTTTTCCACTCACCATCTCAGACTCAGAAGGCAGAAATGTGCAAAAATAAGAAGAGGGGGAGTCTCTGTTTTCATCCAATATATAAGCAATAAGTGACACTATTGAAATGTGGCAATTGTTTAATCACTGAGAGAATGAAGCTAATTCAGATTGATTTGGGATGAAAACACAAAGTATTACTAATCCCAACTGAAACACAGCAAACACAATTACCATTCATTTGGAGAAGTAAAACTGAAGATATGCCAACATTCTTTTACAGACCAAGGACAACTAATAATTCTACACTAAACTTTTTCAGCTGAGTCTAAATGTACACTTCATGGTGTCCAACCTTTAAAAAACCAGCAAATAACTTCTAATAAAGAGCAAGTAACCTCTCGATCAAGTTTTAAATAAACTCTAGCCTTGTCAAGTGAGTATCCCCAATTAAAACTGGGACACTAATCAGGACCTTCACCAGGGCCTTTCAGCTGTCGTCTGTGGGCTGCTCCTGAGAAAGCTGAATAAGAAAAGCAAGGGTACACACACGCATACACATACATGTGACATTCCCTGGGGAAATGCCACTCCATCACAAAGCAGCAACAAATGCAGCAGGTCTGGCTCTATAAAGAGTGGCCTGCAAGCTCATTTTCAGCTCACTACCTATTATCCCATAGCATTTCAACCTTACTTTCACAAAGGCCCTTGCTACACCTTCCTTTCTGACTTGCCTCACTGTTCAAAGTGTCCACAACAAAAAAATGAGTGTGTGGTGCCTTTCACTGTCTCTGGCAGCATGGAGATGAAAGATGTCCTTTGTAAACAAGAACCCCTGCTGCTGCAATTTCAAACCATTGGGGCAAAACAGAGGCTGACAAGCTTAAAACCCTTTTTCAGACTTCCAGTTCTTCTTTCAGGGTTTTGCTGGCTGAAATGCTGTTTTTCTAGCTTTGTTACTGGACTTGCATCCAATGTTTACATTGCATTACCAATATCTGCTCTATATTGCTTCTGTCACAGTGTTTCAGATAGCATACATTTTCATTTTATAGCTCCTGCTTCCCTTTAACTTATGACCTTTATTGAAAATGAACCATTTGTTTGCAGAATGTCAGGTGAAAGGGTTGAATCACAGGGGTTTGGCATCTGTGAAATGTTTTGCAATCCATTGCAGCTGTATCGGGAAAGTAGTGATGGAAAACTGTGAAATGCCTGGGATTAGAAGTTTATTCTGCAGGACCCTTACTTGCCTTTGGATTGCCAAGCACATTTCACTCACCAAAATACAAAAAAAAAGGCCTGTTATGAATGACTCCCTTGATGCTTCCCTAATACATTTTTTTGTTGTCTCTTCTATAAGCATTTCTGTCATTTTCATCATATCTTAACTGCTCTCAGTATTTCACAGTTCTCCTCAGTGGGCCCTAGGTACTTGCATGAAGCGCTTCAGAAGCCAGATGGGGACTGGGTGAGTTCCAGAACTCAGCAGTGTTTGGCAGCAAGGTCCACACTGCAATGCTGGGACATGGCATGTTACAAAACAGAGGTAAAAACCCATTTTGCTTTAATTTCAACAATTCATTAAACACTAGCCAATCAGCATCTTACATCTGCATTGTTCGCAAGCAGCCTAAAGAATGCTATAGTCTAAAAAATGTGCCTTGTGTTCACAGAGGGGCAGGATGAGCTTTGTACCAGTGCCTCTGACAAAGGAAAGGATTTATCAGGAGGAGGATGGGATGAACATGAGACTACTTGTATGCTGTTGCTGCAGATATTGCTGCAGATACTCTTAAGAGGGTCTTTTCATACCCAGACTTGGAACTAAGGAAGTTCTAACTGAGAGCACCTCTTAGTTTTTCAGGATTTTAGGTGGAACCTGAAACAGGGTTTAGTAATTTGTGGAAGGCAACCGCAGTTAAGCAAATCTTTGTATTACCCGTCTTCTTCCTATTACCCACTACCCCACTGGTAGTGGGGCAAGACTGTATTGGCAAGGTCATGTGCAGTTTCCCCCATCACAGACCACAGATGGATATCTTCATTCCTCTGGGTGCAGCAGAATGAGAACCTTGTGGGGGCTTCCCCTTAATGGGCACAACTTTCAAGACTGGCAAAGGGCTGAAACATGAAAAATGGGCCAAGAGTGGCACAGGCTTTATTATGTATACCTGGCTACTGAACTGGTACTTAGGTTGTCCTGCTAGCTATATTCCAATTACTGACAATTCATACAAGTTCTAATGACCTTGGCAGTGGTCAGAACAACAGCATCTTTATTGATCCTGAAGTTAGAGGACTTTGAGGGCTTGACAGTACGTTTGGAACACATTTCTGGAGAAAAAAAATCAAGAACCACGGGGAAGGAAGTGACAGTGGCATTCATGTGTCATCCATACAACTCAGAGTTAATTTGGCACCCTAGGAAAACATACAGTCCATGCTTACCAGAGTTTACTAGAGGCCCTGTGTAATCCAGCCAATTGAGGTTAAGCAGGGGTGGGGAGAGAGAGGAAACCCTGCTGAAAAGAATTGAACTCAAAGAAAAGCACGGAGCCCTTGGAATTTTTAGAATGGTTTGTGTTAGAATGGACCTCAAAGATCATCTAAAGATCATCTAATTCCAATATCCCTGCAACAGGCAGAGTCACCTTCCAGTAGATTACAGTGCTCAGAGCTCCATCCAGCCTGGCCTTGAACACCGCCAGGGATGCAGCAATGTCTCTGGTCAACCTATTGCCATGCTTCACCACATTCACAGTAAAGAATTTCCCCCTGACATCTAATCCCAATCTCCATTCTTTTAGTTTAAAATAATTCCTCTTTGTTTTATCCCTATCTGCCCATGTAAAATAAATCTCTCCATCCTTTTTATAAAACCATTTTAAGTACTGAAGGGCTGCATACACACAATTCTTCACAGAATCACAGAATATGCAGAATTGGAAGGGACCCACAAGGATCGTCAAGTCCAAATCCTGGCTCTGCACAGGACCATCCCCAAGAATCACACCATATGCCTGAGAGCATTGCCCAAATGCTTCTTGAACTCTGTCAAGTTTGGTGCTGGGACCACTTCCCTGGGGAGCCTGTTCCAGTGCCCAGCCACCCTGTGGGTGAGGAACCTTTTCCTAATATCCAGCCTAAACTTCCCCTGACACAACTCCAGGCCATTCCCTCAGGTCCTGTCACTGGTCACCACAGAGAAGAGATCTGCCCCTCCTCTTCCCCTCATTCCCCCGTAACTGCAGTGAGGTCTCCCCTCCGTGTCCTCTGGGCTGAACAAGCCAGGTGACCTCTGCTGCTCCTCATACAAGTTTTCCTCAAGGCCCTTCACCATGCTCATGACACCTCTTTTGGATGCTCTCTAACAGCTTAATGTCTTATATTGTGGTAACCATCACTGCACACAACTTGCAGGACATCTCAGAAGATGTGCTCATGTGAGCCCCACTCCCTTAAAAAAGAAAACACCACAAAACATAATAGACAATTATGGTATAACTTGCCTTGAAGGGACAGGTATCCTTACCTCTCAGATCATGAGCTATAGCCTTTGAGCATGATAAAGACTAGGCAAGTGACCCACACTGGCCCACTGGCAAAGAAAGATTAAGGTATAAGTAGTGGACAGGATTTCTAAAATGTGTTTTATGCGGAAAATTTTATGTTTATGTGGAAATTTCTTTCTCAGAACTCAGCTGTGCTATTAGGACCAATGCTTAGGAATGATGTAGATTTTTTTTTAAAGGGTGATTTTTCAGTGTTGTTCTCATTCAAAATTTTTTCTGCAGTTGCACAAGATTACTTGTAGGCTATAGCATATTTTGTGATCTTTTCTTGATGTCTCAAATAGCTGGATCATTCCATAGCAAAATCTGACTTCATCTCCAAAGCATATTTATTATTCCTTGCTCTGCAGCTGAAATACCTAAGTTGTATTTTCTCCATTTTTTGGTCACTGTGTATATGATGTACTTCTGGGCAGGCTCGTATTGATCTAAAAAAGCATCGTAAATTTTTCAGGTTCAGATTCAAGTTGCATTAACTGGCAAAGGCAGATCACTGTAAAATGCAATATGCTCAAGAATCAATAAATCTTGCTATCAGAACGGATGAGGGTTTTCTCTGCCTCCCCTCCACTTTCCAGCCACCTCTTCAGAGGGAAGCAGGAAATTTTGCTGTGCAAGAGGAATGGTCACAAACCAAGTCCTCACAGTACCCTCCAGCATTGCTCTTCCCATGGCAGCAGCTTCCACTCTCTGGCTACTGGACTAGGCACAGACCCAGAGCAAGAGAAGAGCTGGATTTGGCAAGTTAATTAAAGTGGTATTGGCAGAGTCTGCTAGTCATGTTCCTGTCTTAATAGAATTGAGGTGTGCCAGGCCTGCATCAATCACTTGTGTGGTCCCTTTTAGCATTCCTCTATCTATTAGCGTTGATTTTTAAAATTTAATGACGCATTTCAGTGTTTCCTATTTTAATTCCCACAAATAATTTTTTTTTTCCTTGCAAATATCTTGTAAATATCAAGAGTAACAGAATGCCTTTTTGATTTTTGTCCTCCTCCTGCATATTCTTCATTGTAAAATCACTATCATGGACATCTGGTCACAACAAAATCTTATTGCAAGGAATGCTGCTGCATTAGACTTGTTGCTGCCTGTTTTGCTGTGGACAGCTTATCACAGAAATTTTATTCTGTGCAGCATTTATTCCAGGTCATGGATCTATTTCCAGTGAGTGAAGATTAAGTTTTCCTACAGTTACTGCAGATACTTTAGTTCTGCCTCTTTTCAGAATACAGAAGATTCATGTAAAGACATTTCTTATTTGGCCTATACAGCAAAAATATCCTGGAAAACTGAGAAATGGTAAAAGAACAGGTGGCTTTTCAGAGAGATTGGATAGGGAGAAATCACAAATTCAAGTGTCTGAACTTGCTTCTGGGTGGGGTTTTAATCAAGACTGTTAAAGCCACTTGTATTTTATTCTTAGCACAAGGAAAACGAAAAATCTCACATATTACCAGTACCATCAGTAAGAAGTTAAATATTTAACCTCAGCTTCTTTGGTCACAGTAACTTCAGAAGTGGTTCCATGACAATGCGCCTCTCTTGCAATCAGGAAATTCCTTAGAAATCCTGTGCAATCTATTCCTTTGCAAGTCTATAATCAGCACCTACCCATGAGGAATCATACGTTGTTTTTGACAGCTGAAAATGCTGAATTAAAGGCAATGTTTGATTTTACTCTTGGTTGCCTTTATCACCTGGGCTAAGATCTGGCATAATCACAACGAATCCCAGCTGAGCATTGGCAGCAGCGCTGAGCGGAGCAGCAATGCGATTAACTCCCATGGAGTTGATGGCATGGCATGGTGGGACTCACCTTTTCTTGCTCCAGCCATCCCAATGAGGCCTTTACTGTGAGGGAAGACCCCTGCACCCAACAGCTTTTTGTTGCTTCAGGGACCAACCAGATCAACCTGCCCTGGATCCCTGGTGCCATGCCATCAGTGTTTTCCCCCACACCTCCTGGATGCAGCCAGTCTGAAAAGTTGATGAGAAAGAACAAAGCAGTTAGGCCAGTGTCTCAAAGGCTGAGATAGCAACAAACAAAGTGGATGGCTGGGGCTCAGTGGGATGCCTTCTGTCTACATGGGAACATTGCCTTTCTTTAAAAAACCCAAACCTCTGGCCTCAGCTTTAGCAACCAGGTCCATCTCATGGTGTCTCATTTTCCCCTGACTGAGCATTCAAATGTTCTGGTGCATTTTTCAATGAATAATTAATCTCATTTTGAGTCTTTTTGCTTTAATCTATTGTTTTCAGCCTTGGTTTTATTTCCAAGCCTTATATTTTTAAGTTTAAAATGTTATTTATCCCTCTTCAAAATTTCTATTTAATGTATAATTGCTCACTAAACCCAGAAGATAGATGTGACTATGAAATCTGTTTATTTTGGGAAGGGGGGACAAGGGAAGGAGGGGAATGGGAGTAGTTAATAGCAGCTTTAGCACTAGGCAAAAAGGAATCACAAAACTCTACAGACTGGCTGGCACCTCTGGAGGTCCTTAGTCCTGATCCCAGCAGGGTCAGGGGCAGCATATTGCCCTGGAGCATGTCCAGGTGAACTTTCAATATCTCCAACAACACCTAACAATACTGCATCATTGTTCAGAAAATTTAAGTATCAACAGAGAGCAACAGTTAGCTATAAAATACTCTTGCTAATTCAGAGTGTTAAAAATTTTTGGCAGTATTACCATGTGAGACAAATAATGTCTCATTAAGAATTTGGGAACTTCCTCTTATGTTACCAGGTTATTTTCAGTTGCATCTTTCCATCTAATCTAAGAAAATTACTACTGCTTTCCTGTTTTCTGATGGTAAGAATTAATTTGTTTTCTGGATGGGGCATTTTAACCACTTTCATGAGAAAAATTTCATGGCAACTAGAATATTTTATAATCCTGGGTATCTCTTTAATAACAGGTGTATCAGATTTTATTGTGAAACTTCAGGAAAGAGAGCTTTGGGACATGATACCTTTGGGTTCTAGCACCTGCAGGCTAGTCCCATATCCTACAACCTACACATTCATAGCAGTGACTGTGCCTCCTATCTCTTATCAGTTTATCATTTGATGACTCTTAGCCCTCAGGCTTTTTCTAGTGACATACAGCATGGTACAGCAATTACCTCAGAGGGGCCCCAACAGCTCACCTGCATCTCAGGAAAGCACTCTTATAATGAATCCTCCTCCCTGCTGCCAGATATAAATCAGTCAAGAGAGTGTATACAACCTTCATCTGCCCTCACCTGAAGCAAGTGCTGCCTGTTTTGCATCCCATCTGACCTTCTGGTAAGGTTGCTGCAAACTCATTGCCCCTGTTGAAAGGCCATATTTGCACCAGGTGACATGCAGAGGTGTATTTAATAAGTTGAAAAACCTTTTTATTATTTTTTTTTCTTCTGATTTCAAGATGATGAAAAAATCTTGCAGTCAATTTAAAATTCAATTCAAGTGAGCTTTCACGAAAAGTGAGCAGTTGTATATGCAAAATGAAGCATGAAAGAAGTGAAAATGTAATGAGAGATCCATTGCCCTGGGGTGGAATGAAGCAGACCCTTGACCTTGGGAGATGCTCCTTCCTTAGGTGTTAGAAATAAGCAGATGCATTTCTAATCAGCACAGCCAGGGTGAAATAGCAAGAGAAAAACTAACCCAATCCACCATTTGCCTGGGACTAATAGGTGACAGCACTACACTACATGAGAGGGACTCAGGCTGCGGCTTGGGAGGAAAGAAGCCAGGAAACCCAACTCCTTACAAGCACAGAAAATGCTGGAGTGACAGCTCACTCCCAGGTTGTGGAAAGCATGGGGTTACAGAGCTGTCACATGAGTAACCAGCAAGGTCTGTCACTGCTCCTGTCTCCTGAGAAGACTGGATATGTATCAGGAAGGGGATCTCTGAAACAAACATGCTGTTTCACACAAAACTCTGTCTGTGCATGAAAAAAATTGCAAGATTTCTCCATGCTCCTCTCCAGCCTGCATGAAAATCTCTCCAACTCAGTTGTGTGCAGGTGAAGTCAGCTGAGGTGATAAACGTTTCAATAAGTCACACAGCTGACTTCTTCTTTAGTATATCCACTTGCAATCTGTAAACAAATCTTGCCAGGTAGTAAATTAATAAACATTTCTATGAAATTGTTTATTTCTATTTTCCCAACATTCTTGCAACAACAATATAGAAATCACAGAAATAATGTGGGTGGCATTTTCTGTGGCTCTTGCAAACAAACCAGTTGATGCTAGCAATAATGTTCAAATGACATTGTAAAGCTAGACTTTCAAAGCCAGCTTGCATTACCTTGATTCTGATCCCACAGAGGAAATGAGGTCAGCTTTGACAAATACTGAGAATCTCAGCCATGAACTATATTGTTCTTACCCATAAGGGATATTCCTCACTGAGAGGGCGATAAGCCATTCAAATATAAATTACTTTATGCTAGACTAACTTTGGACCTTGCCCTATGGATGGCAGTGAGAGTGCTGCAGCTCAGACCATGTGCCACAGATCATTTCATGTTGACCCAGGTTAAGGGGTCTGTTCAAGGTCTCATAGACAGCCTATGGCAGAGTGGGATATTAAAATCGGCTTTCCAAATTTCTGGAGCACTGCTGCAACCACTATTCTTATCAGCTTGTCACTGATTCTTCAGTATTTATGTGTGGACATCATGTTAGTGTATGGTGTTTCTGTATGAAGTGTGTCTAGAACAGCTGGATTTGTCACAGGTGCAGAAGCAAAATATAACATCAGACTGAAGATTAATTTCTGAGACCATAATCTCATTCAGAACTCAATCTCCTCAACTTAAAGGCAGTTAAGGTCTACTTTGCTGGCACATGTTTTTTTCTTTTAATTAAAACACTATCTAAGTTCAGTGTATGTTAAGAACAACAATTTTGATGATATTTCTCTTGCCAAAAACTCATCCTGCAATAACCGTTTTTCCTTTTCAAAGCTTACTCAATACTGGAATGTTAATACGTCAAAACAATGAGTGTCCTTCCAAAGTCACAGCATAAATGTACTCTCTTTTAGTACCAGAACATTATTCAGCAAAAATAAAATTAATTATCACAAGAACAGTTCACAGTCAGTGTGCCAACTTATTTTTAAGGTATTAGTAAGGTATGCAGATGTTTTTCTCTGACTGTTCCTTGGAGTAGACTCTTTACCTGTATGCTAATTTTCTAATTTTTGTTTTTATGGTACTTGAAGAGAACAAATGTCAAATTCACAGGTTTGATACCCAAAGCACCCTTCACCAAACAAAATCATCTCCCAAGCTTTTAATCACAAACTATAGTCATCCAGAAAAGCCATGAAGCCCTAAACAGAAGAGAACAGGGCCACATAATTGATGGTGAAGTCAACGTGTCTCAGTTTTAAGCACTGAATTCTCAAAATGTTTGCCATAAATCCAGAGTTCAAGAAGAAGGGGAAAATTTTACTGAGAACCTCAAGGATAGGAAATAAGGATTGTCTCACTACCATTCTGGAAGAAGGAGCACTGAAAAAAATAAAATAAATCATGCACTGCTGAATTATTTACTCTACTACCCAGGACATATTTGGAACAGTATTGCTTTGGAAGGGAGGTTAAACTCAGAGCTATTGGAGTCTGTGCTGTCAGGTGAGTCATTTTTCTTTGGAGACCAAGTAATTTGGGTTTTTTCCCGACGACTAAAGTGCTTATATTCGCTTCTTGTCAATCAGCCACAGGGCTGATTGTCTGGTGGGTCTTGAAGTGTGGAGTGACAACATTAAGGGGAACACTACTAGTAAAGGAGCAGCCACGGGGGGAAAAAGGAATTAAACTGCTGCTGAGCCCGGCTCTGATTCTCTGCTCTCTAGGAATTAGTGTTCGACCAGGCATTCATAAAAGTCAGCTGAAAACTCACAGAAGGAGTCGAGCATGTGATTTCACTCAGTGCTCCACCATAGAAGTGCTGATATCGCAAAGCAGAAAAGTGTTGCCTTTTTTTGTTGTTGTTTTACCTATCAAATTAAACTAGGGCAAACATGCTGGAAAAGAACAAAGGGCTTAGGGGGAAAAAAAACCCAAAAAAACCCCACCATCTTTTATTTTTCTTTGAAACTACCAGAACGTATCTGTCTCTCAGGGCCAGTATCTGCACTCTTTGTCAGTCCACAGCACAGCCCGGAGGTTTTTCAGGAAGCCCACGTGTAACACTGTGCTCCTGTTAGTCTTGTTTGCATTACTCAGCTGGGCAATGCGGCGGCGGCGGTGCCTCGTGGGAAGGGATGGCATGCCTGGCTGGCAGCGCTCCCGCCGAGGGTCCCGCTGGAGCCAGCCAGATGCCAGACTACGAGCCGAAGCCAGTTCAGCGACATGACTAATTTTCTGCTCTCCACAGCACCACTGAGCTGTTTCTGACACCTCCCCCTCCTCTCTCGCATGCAACAAAAGCTATTTTATAGGGAGGGGCATTTCCAATTCAAGGGTAGAAAAGCTGTGTATTCAGTATCTTTGGGGGATGATGGGGGGGAATAATTACATAGCAGCACAGCCGGTTGCTCTGGTTTTGTCTGATTGCTTAGCAAACTTTCAAAGGAAAGCAAGTAGTCACTACAGAAACTACCACATCTCATGGCTGTTCGTGTTGCCTCTGAGATACAGAATATCTTTTAATAAGACATTCTTATTTTTTCTTGCTTTTAGAATGCACTGCACAATAAATAGCTAGGCTTTGTTGTGTGTGGGTGTGTGGTTTTGTTGTTTTGTGGGTGTTTTTTTTGTTTGGTTGGTTGGGTTGATTTTTTTTTTGTTTTGTTTTCATTTTTGTTGTTGGGTTTTGTTTTTGTCGTTGTTGTTATTGCTTTAATTATTATTGTTTCTTCAGGTTTACTTTTCCACCACTGAATGGAGTACAAGGGTAGGGTTTACTTGGAAATTGATTTCCACAAGTGAGAAATGACCAGTCATTTCAGTCTGTTTGAGCTTCATATTTTAGTAGCAACATCTTATCACTGTGGAAGAACTCACATTGAAGGATAGGTATAGTGAAGCTGAGTATAAAAATAGCTGTTGATCCACAGCTCATTGGGAAGGGGAGGTGAAGAGATCACATACATAAAAGTCCAGCAGGTCCCAGTTTGATGGCCAGTAATTCAAAACTCCAGTGTCTACAGAGAAAAAAGCATTAGCTGTTTGCATTAACTTTGTAGGTAATAGAGCTGTCACATAAAAGGTAAAGCATCATAAAAAGCACTGATATGTGCAAAATCCCGTGAGTCAGTGAAGCGCCCAGTAAATACATTAAGAAAAACACAGTGCATGTAACCTTCCAGTGATCATTTCCCTGTAATCCATGGTGACCTATTTCTATTTTACTATCTTCACCATGACAGAGCTGAGAAGATATAAGTCATTCAATGGCTCAAACACACTGAACTTCACCTTTGTTCAAATTTTCACCTCTCAGTTCCCAAATCTGGTTTTTCTTTTATTTCTCTTCACTAAAAGGAATAGAGGACTTTTGTTAGAAGTTTCTGATATGCTGTCTGGGCTCCCTCTTTTCTCACAGTGAAAGGCTCCCTCTTTTACCCCCGTTTTTTTTTTTTTTTTTTGTCAAGTGTTTCTTGGGACATTTGCACGAATAAAGAATAAAGTATTCAGAAGTAAAGGATTATTTAATGAGATTCTCTGAATGTTTTCCACTCCTTCAACACAGCTTCTAGCTCAAAACAACCTGTTCTGCCAGTCCAGCCTGCTCCTTCAGCCTCATGCCCTGCTACTCCACCACACAGGCTCAAGCACCCTTGCTGATCATCTAGCAGTACTGTCACCGTGTATATTGCTGCTTGTTTATCTTTTCCAGCCCCTCTTCATCCTCAAACTCTCCAATATGCCAGCTGTCCTTGGATCAAAGCAAGCTTTTACCTGCTTAATTCTGCAAGAGCTACCAAGGCTTTACTTTCACCCAAAGTTGCAGGTTGCCCTCTGCACCCTCTGTGCACAGTGCAGAAAGCAGCAGGCAGAAGGAGAAACATTCCTGGGGTCAGGCTGTATCCTTCATGCCCATGCCTTGGAGCTGGAGGGCAGAGGAGACAGAACTAACCACCACTGGCTGGTCTCAGGTATCTGGGTGTGAGCAGTCCCAGGACCTAGGCAAGGAGCTCAGATCAGTTGGGCATCTGACCAGCTGGCCTAAACTGTGTCTCTGTCTTGCACAGAAAGGCAAGCCTAGGAAGCTAGCATTTCTGCCTTCATACCTTCCTTAGAGACACCACAGCTCTTATAATGCCTTCATGCATACTTCATTGTTTAACTACTGGAAAAGTACTGTTAATCAACCATAGCCTACTGGCCATGGTCTGAAGACTGGAATGAATTAAGAAATATGCAGACCCTGGATCTCTACCAAGCATTACTTCAGCAGAGTTTTCAGGCCAGTTTTGAATGAGGTACTGGATAATCCCTACCCACCAATATAAACTTGGTCTGTAGATACCTTTGTGTATCAGCTTGGCAGATTCATATTCAGATGTCTGCCTGCTGTTAGACCTTGAAGTTACCAAGATAGGTGATAAATGGAGGCATTTCCAATGGGCCACAGGAGTCTGTTCACGGTCCAGTGATATTGGATGTACTTTCATTTAGATGATGACAAACATACGGCTGGAAAAGCTGGAAGTTGAGGCAGAATGGGTGGACTGGTGAATAGATGAGGTTATGACTACTGTCAGATAGTTAATTCCAAAGTTAATTCCAAAGTTAATTCCAGTGGTAAGACAATTTCATACTAACATATTGCATTATATCTATAGATAACATCTCAGATTGAAGGCTATAGGACACGCAAATACAAGAATAGTTTGGAAGGATGGGATTCAAAAAGATTCAGAGTCAAGCAGGTTGGCCCACTGACCCTGCCCTTCCAGCAAACCTAACAAAACAAGCAATAAGCACAGAACTATCAGCAGAGGTAGAGATGTGTTACTTCAAAGCTGTATGTGGCATTTGTACAGAAGCTATGGAATCCCACACCTCTTCTGGGAACCACTGTGATGCACACATTGCAGCACTGAAAAGAGCTCAGAGGAAAAGAAGGAGAAAGACAGGAAGTCCAGGAGAAGCTATTTACTGAAGAAGCAGAGTCTAGTCAATTTAGCCAAGGAAAGGTTGAGAGGTGACTTGCTCCCTGTCCAGGAATTGCATGGGGCATGGGCAGACAACTACTATGAGCAAAGACCTCTTCAGCAGGCAGAGGCTTAACAAGATTAAATGGCTAGAAGCAGAAGACAGCTGAATTCACAGTAAAAAAACCCCTCCTGTTTAAAAAACAGTAACCAATAGAGCAATTTTCTAGGCCAATGTTCTCACTTCAATGTTTTATCAAAATTCCCTTTTTTTCCTTTGAAGATGTGTCAGGAGTTAAGCTCTTAAGGTAGGAATAACTCAGTTAATTTATATGGCCTACTTAAAATCATGACAGCAGCAGCTGCAGATCTGACTTCCAGGTCCACGTAATACACCTCTTAGAGAGACCAGAGCGAGAGACTGGGCACAGCACAGTGCTCCCACAGGACAATCTCCACAGTCTTCTCTGTTGACAGTGCCAGGAATCGGCCTGAAGAGAGCTGTATCCCTGGAGCAGGCTGCTAGCCTCTGTGCACCACAAGAAGAGGCACAAGGCTCAACCTGCCAGAAACAAGCACAGATAGTAAACAGAAATACCACCAGGAGAAAGATCAAACCAGCAAGCCTAAGGAAAGCTCAGAAGACAGTGAGAAGTCTGGGAAAGAGAACCCTCCCTGCTGGGACCTTGGACCAAGGGCATTGCAGAGCTCAGCCACTTTCCTCCTCCCCTGAGACCAGCTGCCCTCAAGACCAGCAATGGTTACTGCGGTCCCCTGGGGCCTCTTGGTTTACAGGCAACAAACACTAGCATGGCTCCAGACACCCAGCTGCTGCAAAAGCGTCAGACCACCTCCAGAAACTCCCTCATTTCCTTCCTCTTCCCTCATCCATACTCTAGTGATACATCCAGTCATTATCACCTGTCAGCTCTTCTTCATCAGGCCTCCTCCTGCTCATCATCACTGTCTTCCTAGTTTTCCTCCTCTCCCCCCACACCTCTTAGCTATGAGCAACGCGCAGTGTGATAGAGTTCAGTATACAAATCCTTAAGCACAGTTTGTCCCTGTTGTGTGGCCGCCAGGAATAGGTAGATACCTGTTGGAAAAAGCCACATTCCTTCAAGGAGCTGGAGTATCCAAACAGATTGTTCCCAACAGGGGCCTCTGGCAAAGGTGAAAATCTAGCACAGAGCTTCCAAAAACCTAACGTAAAAATGTCTTGGAAATATTTAAAAAGTAAAGTGTAGTCATTGCCAGGGATAAAAAACTAGAAATTATCCAGTGCTGTAAAAAATGAAAAGCTTAGGGGAGAAAAACTATTTCAAAGCAAGTGCTATGTTAGCAAAAAACTGATAAAGTTCAACAAGGCACCAAAAGGAGAAACAGGGATTTACAACAAAATAAAAACAAGTATTGTAGGTAGCCAGAAGACTGTAGCAGTTACCAGGACTACAAACCTAGTCATGCAACATATCTGGGAAACGTTGTAGCTGAATGTCCTTCTTCACTAGTAAAACTAAATGTTTGCACTCTTCACATATAAACCCATCAGCTCTTTGGAGCAAAGACTACATGCATGTAAACATAAAGCACCGTCAGTACTCAGACATTAAACAGAGTAACAAAATGTTCTGCACGGTTCCCAAAAGAGCAGGTAACTGCACCAGGGACTTGTCTAGAAAAACATCATTAATTCTTGCAAAAATGTTACCAGAAGAAAATTCTGCTTCTGTTAGGAAGGATGGCTTTTCACTTCCCTTTGTAATTGGCAGCCATCTATTTTTGGTTCAGAAATACATCATGTTAAGACCATAAATCTCAGTGACAAGGCTATAGCCTCGTGCTTCTGTGGACAGCTGGCCACCTGCCCTCACAGTAGCAGTAAATTTTGTCATGCACCAAAAAGATTTTAATCATTGATCTGTGCATTCAAACCTGATGGTGTTTGCAGAAGACTTATCCACAGACCCCCTCACTGCAGCAAATCCTACAAGATTTGGACTCCTAGGTCAGCTCCGTGCCTGCTCAAGTGACTTGTGCTGCTGTCAGCACAGGATGCACTCCCACCACAGCCTATCTCACATGAGTAAAAAACAAGAGCCTCAACAGTTTGCATGCCTGCAGTTAAAAGCCTTGCAGTATCCTTCAGTCATTAAAAGATGTGTGTCCCTTTTTCTTAAAATCTGTGAAAGCAGGGTACTCTGTATAGTCAGATGACAGGAGGGAGGCTAGAGAGCCATTTCAGTTCCCCTTCAACAGCCACAGAAGCTTTTAATTGCAGGCTGTACTCCACAGGGAGTACAGTACTCCTTGCCTGTCCCTGTGTTGAAGCAGGTGCTGTTTACCATTCTCACCCTCCCTTAGGAATTTTCCAAAAGGAAAATAGCAGCCTCCTTGAACCAGGCCTGTAGAAAACATGTTGATGAGGATATGAGCATCCGATCCCGCCTCTTGTCTCTTCTCTTATCAATTTGAGAGTGGTTTTAGCTAAATCTAGGAAGTTACAGTTTTTGAGTATCTACATCTGATTCCAACAACTTCCCTGACTGCACTTCGTGTCAGATCCTGAGCTGTGCCCATTGTCACAAAGGTAGCCTGATATGATTCCATGATACTGCATCTTTGATAGCTTCGTTAATATTCTGTATAGTAAACTGTCTTCACTCCAGTGTAACAGGAGTTAGAGCCTTACCTTCTCTGTGTATGCTGAATTCCGAAAAACACTTTGATTCCATGGGGAATACAGGATTTTCTATCTTGACAGATTTCTTTTCCCTTTTACAATCAATGCAAAATTCTTGACTGGCTATCCTTAAGTTCAATTTTTTTTGAGAAAAATACAGACCTTGTATTCTTTGTTTTACACAGCTGTTGGTATAATGTTGGTTGTGTTTTATACTTGCATGTCTGAAGGGCAGTTCAGCTGGTAGCAGTCTAGTTACTACTGTGCATGCAGAAAAATGGTATGTGCATTGAAAAAGCTATTTAAAGGGAGAATGCTTGGTTTCTATTTCCCATTGAAAAAACTGCGGTCCTTTGTGGAGAAACCTTTCTTACTAAGAAGGGTTAGAACAGTATTTAACAGGCTTTTACAACATAAGTGTTTAGGAATTCAGAAGACTCCCACTTGCCTGACTAGGCAGGCAATGAGGGCCCTCCCAATGATTGCCCCACTCAACTTAACAAAGCATCTCCCTGATGCTGGGGAAAAAATATGCTAAGAGTAAATTCTAAACATTTCACTGAGGTTCCAGCTATTATTTATTTTTGTCTTTTGAAACAGCCTTGTTTTTTGAAACAAAATCTTTCTCTCTGAAAATCACATTTTCTCCTGAGAAACACCAAAACAAAGTAGGTAAAGAATTTCAATACATTATTGCATAGCAAGTGTTGTACCAGGCTAGACCAAATCTTCATCTCCTCTCGTGTCCCATCATTAGCAGATGCCAAAATCTAATGCTCAGGGCAGGGCAGAGTATGTGTGTTGAGAAGCTGCCCCTGAAAGCTGTCCTGGGAGGAACTGGCAGCACAGGGTGTTGTCAGTCAGGGCAGCTGGGTTTGTCATTAGCAACTTCCAGTGGCTTTTATTTAAAGAAGCTCAGTGCCTATTACATTACGGTGGGAATTTAGCACCTATCTGCTGCTACTCCTGTGCCCAGGAGCTCCCACGCTCAGCTGCAGGTCACATGAAGATCTACATTCCTGTGGCACAGCATGTGACGAAAAAGGCATTGAGCTGTTTTTCCTCTGCCCACAGATGTGTGTCTTTCAGTGTCTACAGAGCCCTCTTAGCAAAACCCTGTCAGCTCGTCTCAAGGTAAAACCCTCTCAATCCTTGGGGAGTGGCTGCCCTTCCTCTGGTCATCCCCTTGTTATAAGTAAGTTTTTCCACAAGCCAATTAAAAGTTAACAAAATTGTGATTTATTATCAATCCATTACAAATCAGAAAACCGACCGACCGAGAAGCAGCCTCGAGCCCGGGGATCGAAGCTGGGTGAACGTAAAGCCTGGTCTCTCTCTCACCAAGCCACCCCCGTTCACAAATGTGACTTGTTGGAGCAGAGTTTCATACTCTGTTTCAGCCCTCAGGCTCAGTTCTTTGTCTTTCCATGGTGTCCTCCTTATTCATGTAGGTTTCCTTCAGCTTCTTCTCATATTCATATTGGACTCCTTTCAGCGTCTCTCCTGCTGAACGTCTCTTCCAAGGAGCCATGGATGGTATCTTCCAAGTTAGGGAACTTGGTATGGCTCTTGGCTATCAGCAGGGTGATCTCAATCACCCATCTGCACCAGGTATCCTTGTGGTACACTGGCAGATCGGTGGTGATGAGTGTTCTCCTGGGACGAGCTGGCTTCCTGTTAAAATGTTTACGTGTGTCCCTCCACCCATTTCACCGGTTTCTGTTACACCACACTCTAGTCTGTCCCCGAGTGTTCAAATGTTAATAACACCTCCTCCAGCCATGGCTACTCTTTTATGAAAGGAGTAGTCACCGATACCAAGTTAATCTGCCCTCCCAGCTGCAGGTTTTGGTGACAAAGGACTGAAACTCTGTTATCTGCTCGGGTGCAGACACTTGGAATTCCTTTCCCAGTGGTTTTACCTTCCCCAGTGCAGTGGTTTGCTATTTCTAATATATAAAACAATATTTTATACCAGCATGAATTATTAGTCACTCATAACACCCTGTCTCTGATTGGCCTTCTCTAATTTCTGCCATATCCCCGTTGAGACATGGAAACAGAATTCGGCAGAATAACCAGCATGTGGGGACGTCAGGAGTTACACAGCATCATAAACAGGTATATCCTATCCTCCTTCCTAGTAACTCTATTTTCAATCCCAAGCAAATTTACATTTTCTGGTCTGCTTCTGGTTTTTTATGCTTTCAAAGACCTAATCCAAAACCACAATCTCATTTCCAAGTGGATATAGCAATAGTTTTCCATTAGTCCAGAAACTAATGGAAACTGCCTCTTCCTTATAAAAAGTTCAGATTTTTATCAATCCAGAATATGTTCATAAAGAAGGGGAGGCTTTGCTGAAAGAAAATCCCAAAAGCTGGTTCAGGAAGAAAACTTCCACAGACACTAGGCTAAACTATGAGGTTCATTGCACCTGATCTTTCCCAACACTGACTTCTACCCCAAGCAAAGCTGTGCTTCTCCCAGCATCACTGAGCAAACTGGGTTCCCTGCACGGGACACAGCTCCTGCCTCTTCCGTCATTCCCCCAGCTAGCACTGTGCCTGTCATGTTGCTAATTATCCCACAGCACGATTAGTCAGGTCAGACATATTGTAAATGGAGTTCTAGAGGCTGTTAAACCCTGATATTTGAATTAACCTTTAATTAAAATATTTATAAGCACAAAACATCCTCTCTGAGCACACTGCACCAGACAAGACACTGAAAATTAATTGGCCTAGTAAAAGTTAAGGACTAAGAAACAGTGATAATCAGAAGAAAGGATAGCAGACACTGTTTTAATAAGCTGCCCTAAGTTTACAGACAGGAGACATCAAGAGGAAAGCTGCAGTATCTCCACAAGTCAGTTTTTTTTTCTGTAAAAGGTGAAAGCAGTAACTACAGTTCAGCCAATAGGTCAAGAGAAAACAAATATGCCTGAAAGGGTATGTGAAAAGAGTAACATGGAACATTTCTAAAAATACTACTGATGTTAATAGAAACACATGAGCTAGCACTTTAGCAACAGGGAGAAGACTCAGCAGCTCCTGTTTTTTTCTAACCTCACCTTCCTTTGTGGGCCTCAGCAAGCCAAGCTCAGTATCGATCTGAGGAATTTGTAAGGCTCTACCATTTAATTTCTTTCCATATAAATCAACAAGTTTTAGCAAAATCCCTCATGCACTTTTAGGAGTTACTGGCATATCTGCATTTTTGTGTAAAAATAGCAAGCATGGGTATTTTTTAAATTTTAGTTATTTCAGTTCCTGTAATGAGTAGCATTTTCAGTTCCTAGGCAGTTTTATTGTTGTTTGAGAAATAAAAAGGAAATTCTCAAATACTAATCTGCCTTTTGGAGACTGTGTCTTGCTCAGGAGAAAACACTGCCTATTACCTTGGAGATATATACTTAGGAAAATTTGTGCATATTTCTAAACCACAGGAAGAGATGAAAATACAGTTCAGGTTGTGGCTGGTTGATTTATTTGACCTTTTCTTTAAAGGAGATGCCATAGACCAGCGGATAAGCACTGGCCTTGTCCTTATTCCAGACTTTCACGTGGTTTTGAAAGGCTGGATATACTATGGGCCTGAACCTTTTTGGCCTGGTGGAGTTGCCCCTCACCATTTCACTGGCTGGGCTGACATACTGTCTTTGGCAGAAGCTTGTAGCTCTATTTTGCTGAAAAGACTCAGGCCAGACACGCAGACAAATGATACCGAGCAAAAGGGCTGAGCACGCGGCTCATCAGTATCCATCACCCAGCTGCACATTCTTACTGCTTGCTCTAAGTGCAAGGTGGCTTACAACTACCACAGGCAAGCCATTACATGCGCCTGTGACTGTTAGAATCTCTCTGAGGTTTGTATTCATTTCTCAAAGCATCTATTTATAGGTGAAAAATAATCTCTGTATTTTTAGAGACACATTTGCTGGACCCTTTTAGTGACAGGAGCCAGAGCTAAAATAGCCATCCACTTGTAAAGTAAGGGAGTTTTTTCCATACCCTTCAACTGGGATGGTGGTTTTTTTGCATATATTGAAATTCCATCTTAAGAGCACACACTATGCAGAAAATGCAGGTGTCTCATTGCAATCACAGCCCTGCAACGGCTGTGCAGATTCCTGCCATGAAGGTAGGGGTACACAAGAAGTATAACCAAAAGCCAAAGAGAAAAATATGTAGTGGGTAGAGAATAACTTAGGTTAAAAACAAGGTTAAAGGTAAGGTGTCCTTGTGTCACATCTGGGATACTTTTACTCAGGAACAAATTGCAGTAGATTTTGTAGAAAAAGCCTGATGCTGTGAACACTTATGTATCAATATGTGAAAGGTAATAGGATGACTTTTCTGAGAAAGGTGTGAAGTCTAAGCATCAGTCTAGAATTTTCTTTCTTTCAGAGCTAATAATAAGGAGGAAAAAGACAAGAGAATCTCTTTTTACAGAAATAAAGCATGAAAAAGAATTTTTTTCTTTATTCTGGAATTTCCTTTGAAACTGGCTGACATTTGTGATGACAGTTACATGTTTAAATGCAGATGGAGTTGAAAAACTCACATGTGTTGTACATGAAAAATGCATAGATATTAATCATGATGGGTTATTGTTACCTTCCATTGCAAGGTGCCTGCTGCTTTTAAGTGAAGTCCTAGAGAAAATGTATTGGATTTAAATTTACTCCTTCTGGAAAGGATGAAAGGCAATAGGTAATCTGGATTTAATTTGAAAACTTTGTGTTTATTTGAAATTATTTTAAAAAAGAAAGTATGATAAAGAAGATAAAAACTGGAAACACTAGAAAACAAGGAGGGCAACAAACACCCACATCAGTTTGGGAGGTAACTGAAAAGCATCATCAAAAGTAGAATCTAAAGAAGATTAGGGATTCTTAACTGATAATAAATGACTTTAGGAGGCTGCATAGTGACAATCTTAAAGGAAAGTTAGACCCAAACACTTCTCTGAAAGGGTGCTTTTTACTTCCTATACCTTTGCCATTAGGTTCTTCTCCTCTCTCTTATCACTGCTTTGCTGATGAGACACCATCTCCCATCATTTCGTTCCTGTCACTGACCCTGACTGCTATTCTTGTATGCCATATATTTAATGTAATTTAATTTATCCCCTTTAACTGTAGAAACTGAAATACTGCCCACTGGTGATTACTCTCATTTTCCCTCTCTCTACACTGTAAACTTAGCTAACAAGTCTTCACAGAGGACTCTCCCATGGAAAGAAAACCCATAAAATTTATAAAAATAAATTAACAAGCAGGCAGATTTGGAGATTCACATGTGGATAACCACCATGTCTTGTTTATATTAAAGGGGTTCATGCTGGTGGTAGCTGCAAAAGCTGATTGACAGAAGTAAGAGTGATTTTTAGCAGTCAAGGTAAAAGGCATTAGATGGACTATAATTTTGAGGTTGCCATGAAAATATCATGGTGAGATGACTGATAGTTAAACAGACAGATATAAATAGTATAAATAGACATATAGATCCTCTCTCTGTGCTCGTATTTATGGTATTTTCACCTGTGGCTTGGTGTGATCTTACTTCATCACTTTCCCTGTAGATTAATTTCTGCATCTCAGAAATCTTGTGCAAACTGGTTAGTGAGAAGTTAGAGACACACTTCTCCACTATTTCATAATGTCCTCTTTCTTTACTCTGTTCTTCCCTAGTGCACAACACAAAATTCTTTCCTGCTTGAGAAACTTGTGTCATAGTCTGATGAACTCTCAGACTGAATTCTGCTGCTGAGACATCTAGCTGCAGTTGTGTCACTGCTCTGAAGAAAAATTACACCTGTGCTAGACCATGATTTTTATTCAGCTGCATTCAGAGTGTGAAAATCCAGCTCCACAACTATGATCTGACAGATCAGAGAGATGGGGTGAGTCTTAAAAGGACAGCAAGTCTTTCTGTGAGGGACATCTGTTGGAACACACCTGAGAAGGGGCAGAAGGATCAGTTTGCTGTACATCTCCTGCACTGAGGATGGTAGAAAGCATCTGTGAATTTAAGCAGAAGACATGTGAATTTAACTTTTAAATAAGAAAGTGAAATACCTTGTACATTTAAGGTCTGAAGTGGCATGGTGGCATGGTTCATGTGTTCATACAGAGAATCACAGAAGTGTTAGATGGGATGGCACCCTGGAGATCTTTCCTCTGATACACAGTCTGAGGCAGGACTTTCTCCATGTCTCTGACAGGTTGTCTCAGCCAAGCCTTTAAAGACTGTAAGGTTGGAGACCCCTCTGTGAAGTGCTGCATCCCCTCCTAGGGAGAAGAATGCCCATCCTGAGTTTGCAAGCTGCAACACAGAGGCCTCACCTCACTGGTTGCTGTACAGCCTTCGCAGTCACCCTTTGCACCACTGCAGGCAATTCTTAGACTGTACTGCTGACTCCTCTTTGCAGACTCACCTCCTCCCATCTTTCCATGTGCCTCAGGACTTGGAGTCTCAGCTAGACCCTCAGGGGTGCCTCTTGTTCTCCTTGCACAGCACCCTGAGTGCACCCTCACCCAGGGCCATAAAAATAGGGTTCATAACTCTCCATAGTGCTATGGCTATGATACCCAGTATGTGATGTGTCTTCATCATATAATGCCCACTGGAGAGGACATTAGGAAAAATATGAGAGACTGGAATTTATTTAGCACAATGATGAGTTATTTTCATACAAGCAGTACTTTTTGACAAGCGTGTTTTCTGCTGCTGTTACTTACTTTCTTCCTAAAGTTCATCAGACACAGGGCAAACACAAAAAATTGCTTTTGCAGAAGTGATTGTGAGTGTGGGAATGTACACTAAATGTACACTAATTTTCTTGTTGGGAACATAGATAAAACCATTCACAGCCGTCTTTCTCTTGTATTTTTAAATTAGCGTGGAACATGTCTTGACATGACTTCTAAAAACCAAAATTCCTTAGCCAGGAAATGCTCAGGGAAGTCCATATTTCATGGGCATGGGTATTTCAAGAGCCATAGCTGAAGCAAAGGTATTACCTTTGATTGATTTTGAAAATTTGGGATGAGAAGGTATTGGTAAAATTTTAGTAGTGACTCATCCCTAACTGATTGATCACATCAGTTTCAAAAACTGGGAGCTTTGGAGAAGAATAGAGGGAGCTTGGAAAGTACTGTTTGAAATGCATAGCCAGAGGGCTGCTGAAGGTGTATGAGGCTGCTGTTCTCAAAGGCACAACTAGGCTGTTGCATGCATTGGACACACTTACAACTTTGTGAAATCTCGGCATCTTTCCAACTAATATGGCACACATCATGAGAAAAGATCATGGTGTTTCTTTATCTTCAACAAGAGCTCATGAAATTTCTATAACAATTTTGCAATTCCTGTACACTGCTCATTGACCTTTGTGTTTGCTTGGCAGAAGTAGCAGCCCTGACTGAAGTAGAGGTGCTGTTCAAATGAAAGGTAATCACAATATTTGTGTTTATGGAAAACTTGAGCACCAGCAGCAAGATACAAAACACTTGATAGTAGTTTTCAGGCATGAAGTCATGCTAGATGTTACAGACTGCATACAGAGTCCCAGTGGAGAAAAGTCTTCCCATAAAAAAATCAATTCCTCAAGACAGGGAAAAAAAAAAAAAAATCACTTCATTCCCCATTCCAGCAGAATGTGAATATCATGTCAGCTTCCTGGACCTGCATGCCAGATGTGAGCATGTCACAACTGCTTTGTATCCTGTTTGATGTTGCCTGTCAGGTACTCATTTGAGCAGGTACATGTGAGTATGTGCATGCACACATATGCAAACTTCTGCTGGACACATGCATACATTAAGTTTTTAAGTCCGTCAGAAATGTTTCCAGGGCAGAAAGAAAGCAAGCCACTTTCACTTGAAACACCTGTCTTCATGTGTTTTTTTCTTTCTGAATTAAATGTAAATTTGTGAATGTTTCACAGTCAGAATCTCATATCAGTGGTTTTCTTTCCCCCAGACATGTTACTAAGATTCCACACAGTTCATAGAATGAGTTTGCAACACTTAAACAGTCTCTTCAGATGATTTTTCCTTTTGACTTCAGTTAAATTTCGATTGTAATTTCCTTTCTAAAAGATGAGCGTACCTTTGTCATTGAGGATGAATTTGGGCTTATCAATGCTTCTATACATCAGGCCTCCAGCCCCTTTGAGGAGGCTACAACAAATTCCCTAAATTCAGTGCTTATTAAATAAATGCATTTGTTCCTAAGGAAAGGACGCTGAAAAACATGAAAGAAAAGAAAATAGGGGCAGCAATGAAGAAAGGACATCCACAAGTCATGGCCAGGTCTCAGGAATGTCCACTGTTACCTGTTACAGGAAATTAGAAACATGGGATGGCAGAATGTGCTTGCCTCTCTGTAGACACACTTATAGATGTGTGAAAATCATTTGCTTGAAAGAAGTACATGATTAGAGTAGAATATCCCACAGCTTTTAAAAATAGTCTTAGGTTGGGATTTTCATGGCTCCAGAGAAATAGACAAATGCACTCTAGATTTTGTGATTCTGGTAGGGTAAATTTTAAAAAAAAAGGAATTATAAAGTTTTTCCTTTTTTTGAAAAGAGCATTCCATGTAGCCATGCATTAGTTGTGTGAAAACTTCATACTGAATTCACAATATCTTGAGCTTAGAAGATGCAACATGCTAGTGCAAAATACATAGCTAATCAGTCTGTCCTTGGCATCACTTATGTATCAGTTGTGGACTCTATACCACACAGGTTACCTCTCAGAAATCATGGCTTTACTAATCTATGTGGATAATTGCAGGCTTTATCTCCTCTGACAGGCATTATGTTGTCAGGCCAGGCAGCAGCTTGCTGATGAACTCATAAAAGAGCAACAATATGTGGTCTCAGACAGCTATAAGATCCAGCCCCCCCATGCATTGCCAAGCATTATTTCATAGACTGTTAAGCACATTTTAAATTCTAGCTACAATTGTGATTTAAAATTTATTTTACAAATACATTTTTGTTGCTAGTCTTTCAACTGAAAACTTCAATTTTTGTTTTATCAAGGAAAGAACCATCAGAACTCCCATCTGGGGTTCCTGGAGAAAGGTGTACCGAGGTGCAAGGAGCACACCCTGTGTACTCTGCTTCCATCAGGGCAGAGAAGCTACATGATCCCCAAAATGCTATCAGGAAATGGAGGGGCTGGGGCCTGAGATCTGGTCGGGAGCAAAGGGCTGGAGGCAGAATACCTGCAGGTCCTGACTTTTCAGTAGGATTTCCCCCAGGCAAGCAACAACCTTACTGGAAGCAAATAGCTAAGAGACACACTTAAAGCCCAGACAAGAACTGAAACATCACACCTGGGTTCTAATTTCTTCATAATTAATAAAATATGCTCTCTGGTCTAATCTAAACATACACATAAATATATCAGCAAAATGCAGATGATTAAACTGGGTGTAATCTCCTTAATACAAATGAGAGCTGCCATTCTCTGTGCAAAGCCAAACATCACTGCCATGCTGCATTACATAAGGTTTACCTCACGGTTGGTGGGGGATGAAGGGGGAGAGCACATGTGACAGCTACCCATGAAAAAAATTAAACGTTTTGTCTGTGTCAAATAAATCATAGCCCAATACTACAGAATGGAGTATGCCTAACTAGCTATCAGAATAGTACTTAAAAGCAAAAGTCAGAGAAACAGTACTATATTTCTCAATGACAAAGATGGCATGAAACTCATTTGCTTTAAATAATAAGATATATTTCTGAATAACAGCCTTTTAGCTGCCTGCTGTGCCTGTGCAGACTCAGATCAGTGATCATGAACCTATTTTCCCAGGAGGTTACTTTTCAGTAAGTCACTTCTGTGTGAAATGTCACTTGTAAATGAGGAATGGGATGTATTTAACCATACATTTGATGGGAGACAAATTGCTGGGGGTGTTATTTTGGTGGTTGTTCTCTCTACATAGCCCAGGTAGGAGACAAAGCATGACACATCTCTTATAGACTCAGTGCAATAAGGTGTAAATAATTAAAAGCTTTTTTGATATTATTCTGCCTTCTTTTAGAACATGTCTTCAATAATTCAATTTTTTTTCTCTAAAGTGTTTTGTTACTCACCTTCAGTAACTTCCACAATTTTCTTGATTAACCTTGTGATAGCATGATTTACTCTATACATGCATGTTCATTGCTGTGTTACTGTTTGTATGCTGGGGGAATTTTCCTCTCATGTACTCATCATTTTCCACATCACATGTGAATCATCACATCTTCGCCCTCTATTAGACACTGTTAGCAACAATAGGTAACACAATTACAGTGTTTTAAGTAGGATTAAGATTCAAGACCTGCAGTTTCTTCCTTCTTATTACCGAGAATTCTCCTTGCTGTCCCTGGAGAATTCAGCCTGCCCCTCTGGGTGACACAGAGCATCAGTTCCCTGATTCTCAGGTGATGTATCATATAAGTAACATCTTTCATGAGACCAGACTACCCCGATTATTAACCTCATTTTATATACTATGACCTATTAAAATCAAAACCAAACCAAAACAAAATCAAAAAACTGCACCACACCCCCGCCCCCCCCCACCAAGCTTTGAAAATGTTTATTGCTCTTCTTGTAAAATGTTATCACTTTTTAAACTTAGAGATTTTGAGGGAGACCTTTTCTAGGCTAGAGGACTCATTTCTGGCTAAAAATGTCTCCTGTATTGTCTGCAGAAATACGTATTTCCTTCATTCATCTTTATGGCTTGATTTCTATGCCTGTTTCTGCTCTTATTTTGGTCACCAAATCTACTGCTTAAACAAATAATGGTGGGCTCAATCCCTGTAAGTTTCATTTTAAACACTTTTATTTTTAGGCTATTTTTACTGTGTTTTCCATGCCCATTAATTGATTCAGTTTTGTGTTTCTTTGGATAGAAATGTTTTGTTGCTTTAGTACTTCAGAATGGGTTTCTTTTGCTGAAGCTTTCTTAATCTTAAAAGACTGTTTCCAAAAAAAACATGAAGGGACTATACTGAAGAGGGTAATTGTGGAGACAGTAGATAGGAGGCTCAGAGTATAAGTGGTTTCAAAATAAATTCTGTTAGGAAATTGATTGCTCCTCACACTTTGTAATTAGCACTTCACTAACCTTTGGGAAAAACAGACCCAGAGCAGAGCAGGATTCATATTCCACAGATAGAAATAGAAAACATTAATGATTTTCCTATAATGTCTCATTTACATTTTTGCTGTGTTTCATAACGAGCATTGAATATTTCTGTTATAGTTTTTCCATTGCAAATGATTGCCATTGCAATCATTCTGCCATATTATATTTGTTAATAATTTCTAGTAATGTAAATAATATGTTATATTTACCTACCTAGATCTGTGTGTGTGTTTATATTGATGTGCATGAGTGTGATCCTGCTTGTGTAAGTACTTCTACATGTCTAAATGCAATTCTGAAGTCTGTCACATGAGATACATGTTTTATTAAGTATATATATAATAAAATAAATATATACTTAATAAAATAAATACATGGTTTATTAAGTACATATTAAGCCAACTGACTAAAAAACTTACAAACATATGTGCTACATATGTTTTCGACATCTACGTTTTCTCTGATTTGTCACATTTGTCCAAACTAATCAACTGAGACAGACAGCAGTATCTTTTTGCAGGGCCAAAAGGATTGATATTTCAGTATTTATCCCATAAATTGGTATGTTTAATATCTACTTCACTGAATACACACCTATTTATGGGCAGAGCAGGAAGTCCACTCACCTTTGCTAAATTTCTTCCAGACTGACACTGTATTTACTAAACTCAAACTGAAATGCACAATTAGTTTTCAGTAAGATCTCCCTGATTGTAAGTTTTAAAACACTTTGAAATGTACCCTCTGATAGTGTTAGCTGATGTGCCTGTACCAATGGTGATATGTTTCTCAGCACACACATGTATTTCTGTACAGCTGAACACGTTCATGAAATGTGCTGGCTTAAACACTGCATATATGATCTGCTCAGTGAGGGCATCATTCACCTAGACTTGACTTTCTTTCCTTAACCTGGCATATTTTCTAGGTCTGAGGTGGCTCCAGCTAGGTGTCTGGAATTGCCTACTGTTTCTATAAACTAATAATAGTAACATCACTAAGTAAAATGCTTTCTGACATATATTAGTACAAAAGATTGAGCAAGACAAAGCAGTAATGGTGAAATGAAGAGGGTGAAGAAAATCTGTGCATCTACAACATCAATATGGGGCCTGACACTCAGAAAATTTTGTACAAACTGGCTTCACTTTGGATCCAAAGGAACTTGTTCACACATCATATAGTCCTCTAGAGCCAAGATGAAATGCAAAACAATTTTGAAATGGTATATTTTTTTACATTTATTGTCTAAAAAATCTGTCTTGGTCTTATGTAGTGAACCTCAATAAAAAATGTAAGCAACACCCACACCAGATGGGATCAGATCATTTACCCTCTTTCTTTAAGCAGCACCTGGTAAAGGGAGAGCAGTGATTGATTCTGCTTTTTGTGGCCAATTACATTGACTAATAGTGTATCAAGAGCAAGAAGGATTGCTCTCAGTCTCACCTGTTGAGCATCCAGAAAAAAGCAGGTAATTTTGGAGGAAATGTCAGCAAGAAGGTAGAGGAGGAAAGCAATTGTGCTAGCAATCCACCTCACTACCCAGAGGACCGAGGTCCTTTGGGGCTACATGGCAGTTTTGGCTTTGAATTGATGACATTTTAGAAAAGATCACCAGGCTGTGCCATCATTGGTCCAAGTTTCTCTGCACTGTTGATAAATAGACTCATTTTTGGCATCAGGTCTTCAGGCTTGGTGAGGAGGTAGAGGGGTATTAACTTCACAGATATAGTTAGCAGTCAGCATGCTTTAGATGTGCTTCAGAAGTAGTCTCCCACACTGAACAGAAATGTTTCTACAAAAAGTCTCTTCCCAGCATGCTGGGAAAGGGCCCCAGAGGAAGCCTCCCTGTTAAGATAAGCACCTTGCATACAGCAGCTACCCAAACTCAACATCAGGTATTTCACATTACATGTTTGTGTGAAGTTTGTATAAGAATGAAACTTACAGGGTTTATAAAAGAAATTATTAAATGTACAAATGGGACTTCTACTGTCATATCATAGTGCTAGAAGAAGCCAGGGGAAAATAAAAGGTGTAAACACTGCAATAGATGTATTCACTAATCAGATACAAAGACATGAAGCAGAAATACCTGTCCCAGCATCCAGGCAGCACAACCAGTGAGAAGGAAAATAGGAATGAGGAATGCCATTTTGAGTGAAGGCAGCTTGTTTGGAAGCAACACAGGATGAATGATGTTGGGTTACCCCTGCCTGCCCTCCCTCTGGATATGCCAGCCCCCTGGATTTCCTCCGACAGGAGTAATCTTTTATCACCTTGGATAACTAAGGTGGTGAGAAAGACCCTTCTTGATAAGAGTGGAACTGATGATTTTCTGGTTTCATACCTTTTTCTTTAATTGCCAGCATAATATTTGACCCTTTTTGATACAAAATAGCATACTTAATATTTTCTTTCATTTGACTCCAGGAAACTGAATACAGACTGCTCCTCACTCAGAAGGTATCAAACATGTCAGAAGGAAGTGGATGGCTTGTGAAGTGCTGTGCACTCTCTTCAGATTAGGGTGATTTAGCAGCACTAAGAGCAGCTGTCTACTAACCTGAAAGGCATCAAACACCAAGACAGTAAGGAGATCTTGAGGTTTGTCAATAACCGCAAACTCATCGCTGCTGTCTAACAGAAATAAAACCTGTTTTTACATTGTTAATGGTCTCCAGGCTTTAAAAGCAAAATCAAGAATTTTGCTTGCACATCATGCAGTTCAGAATGAAAACACAAAAATACCAACCCCCAAACTAAGCAAGAACACACAAACAGCCAAAGATATACTGTTCACAGTACTTACAAAGGATACGTTTGATAAACAGTTTCCACATGTAGAATCACAAATTACAGTCAAGGCTGCAGATGTGGCAAAACAGGCCACTTGCCTCCATTGGGTGCTCCCCAGAGGATTTGGATGTGTACTGTGGAAAGCTGCACTTGTCCTCACCTTCCAGCTGACTTCCAATATGACCTTGGGCAAGTAACTTGTCTGTGCCTCAGATAGCTGGCCATAAAATTGTGCTCTCATTCTACATCTTTGACTGACCTTGTTTATTTACACAATAAATAATCAGAGCAGATGCTGTTACTTACTCTGTTTGTACAACAGGTAGCAAACAGAGACCCTGACCTTGGCTGGAGGTCACACGTGACCAACATGTTGTGAGAAATGTCAGGATGTCAGGAACAAAAATAATGCTAATCTTTCTCTTGTCTCAACCTCTACATTAAAGAATTTGAAACAGTATACAAAACAGTTCAACAAGACTTCAGATATGCATGGATGGCATGTTTTTCTCTATGACTTTCTAAATTTATGTCTAACATGGAGAATGGAAGACAGTGGACTTGGTTTCTCCAGCTTATGAGGGTGTTTGTTACACTCAATTCTTCTGCTTCAACAGCAGATTCAGTTTGTCATGACTCCTCAATTATATGACTTGTCTCAGTTCAAAGAGATATAAAGCTCTAGTACTCCAGGTGTCTATGCTAAATTTAGAGAGGATATTCAATAATGTAGTGTCATTTTCTTGTCAAAGGCAGAAAGAAAATCCCCATGTAAAACAGAATACTACCAAGCCTGTGTTTGTTAATTCACCTAAGGATGGAGGCAGTGAGTGGCTTCTGGCAGAGGACACCAGTGGGATAGCTGGTGGCAGAGAAAAAACAAGAAAAACAAGTCCCACCACTGCATAAAGAATGCTTCCATGTAGACACACATAAACTTCTTCATTTTGGAACTTTTACTAAAGCAATCACAGTACTGTGTTTCTTAGCATAGGTAGCAAAACCCTTTCTTATCTGCAGAGTCTGCAGAGTCCTACAGACAGCATGTCCCAAGCTAAGAGCTGTTCCCCTTTTCTGTAAGAGATGCCTAATCTCACCAGGCCAGAGTATCCTTTGGTCTCTAGACCTGTGTTTGTCCCCACACCTCTGAGAGCATGAAACAAACCTTGAGATGCATCCACTCTTGTTTCTTCTACAAATTCTAGCAATTATTTTCCCTGAGGGTGACTTTTTTATTACCTTATTAAGGGTAATTTTTTTTTATTACCTTTATTAAGGGTAAATTTTTATTACCAGAAGGAGTTGTTCCTTCAGAGCATCCCTAGGTCAACCTCAAACTTACAACAGGCTGTGCCAGACTCATCAGGGAAGGCAAAGCCTTTAACTTTCCTCTATATCAAAATAGTGGTACTCTGCTGTGTAGCAAGACCATACAGCAGAAGCAGGGAGAGACACAGGGGTGCTCAGGGACCAGCTTTGCATTAGGGGAAATAAGGATTAACTTTGCCCTCATGCCACAGAAGCAGCAGGGAAATGCTGGAAAGGCTGGAAAGCAAAGAACAACAGAAGGTGGGCCAGATCTCGTCAATATAAAAAATAGCTCTGAAAACGTATTGGAAACAGTATAACTGGGTTCATTGCAGTGGGTAGTTTTGAAATGTCCATGTTGTAGGTTTTGTGACTTGCAGCCTCAAACATGCAAAGCAGCTGAGTTGGAGATGCTGAGGATTTTCACCAGTTATCGGCTGCCAGTGGTGCTTACCATGCATTTTCCACAAAGTCCACTGATCCTTCTCTCTCTGATCTTCAGTAAGGAGTTGAGCTTTGCAGTTCTGATGAAAATTCCTCTCCCTTCTGGGATGATGATCAAAACCCCAAAATGATGATGATCAAAACCCCAAATTTAGCAGACACATCCAACTGTCCCAAGCAGGCCAGATCTGTGCAGAAAATGCGTTTGCTCTGTTTGTGAATGAAACCAAGCAGAGGCAGGGGAAAACAAAATGAAACCTATTCCTCTCTTCTTACATGATGCCTCCCTTCCATTGCTCTGCTGTCCCTGAAGCTGACAGGAGAGCACCACTGGAGCTCCTGCTCCTACTCTGGGCATGTCTTACCCCAGTGAAACCACTTCTCTCTGAGCCAAGAACCCTGCTCTTTAGCACAGCCATCCCTTCATGGGAACCAGTCAGTGTGCAGACTGCTCTATGCCTGTGACCATACCTCTCCAACCAAATGCTCAGCCTCACTTAGCTTTTGCTTCACTGGACTTTGAATATTGCAATATCAGGCTTCCCAGCAACACCTGGATATGCAGTGTTTGGAAGCTGTTTGCTACCAGCCGTACTTTATTCAGTATGGCACTGTGGTGAAGAGATTTTAAAACCACTGAGGTCTGTCCTGGAGGGCAAACTTCACCTTTACCAGTGGCCACTTACAGAGCAGGGTGCCATGTCAAAAGAAAATAAAAGAAGGTTCTTTTGCAATTCCTTTGAAATTCAGGGGAACAAAAATACGTGGGAAACACAGAAATACTAAAGCAGGTCACTTTGGGTTCAACTCCTGTGGGCATAAGACATCAACAATGTCAGGAGGAAACCCAAGGAAAGGCAGTGCAGGCAGCAGGGCTGCAGACAGCCTTGCAAGGGGTCATAGGCTGCCTCCACCCCTGTCATTTGTCCCCACAGGCAGCTGGCTCCTTTGGCAGCAAGAGGAGGAAGCAGCCCCAGGCCCAGGCAGGCATCCAGGGAGCCCTGCCTGTCTGCAGCCAGAGGCAAAGGCCCATGCAATTACACTGTGAAGCTGAAAGGCAGTTATTCTGCTGTCTTTATTTTTTAAGACAAGGAAAGCATGGGTCTACAAGCTGAACACTGCTGTGCCATGCTGACAGCATTTCTTGTCGATGACCTCAGTATTTGCTCATTCTGACTTCACTGTCAGGAGCAATATAATTCAGGCTGGTGTCCTGTGAAATGCTCCCTGGGCAGATTTACAAGAGAATGAGGGCATGTGCCTTTCTGGACAGCAAGCCACTATGTACTTACCTTTCAAAACAGTCTATGAATAGTAATGAGGAAGGTTTGAAACATTCTCTCTCGTCCATTAAAAGGTCCACTGCTGATTCCTTCCACTGCATTAAGAAATGAGGGCTTAAACCCTGAGGCCTTCACATTTTCAGCAGACTTTTGAGGAAGAACATTCTAGTGTAGAGGTATTCAAAGAATTTCAGAACAATATCCATCTTCTGCAGAATTAAAAGTTATGTGTTCAATATAACATTTTGCTGTGCAAAAGATATATTGGTTGAAAAAGAAGGCAAAAATGGCTTCATAAAAGTCAATAATTGCTTTTTTTTTTTTTTTTCTGAAATGAAAGGGAGTGGCCTGAACTCTAGCTCTCCCTTTAAATCCCAGGAATAACCCTGTCGTCTTTGACAAATCCCATCTCCTCAGAGAAATTTCCATCCTTGTAGGAGTGAACATAATATCATCAAAGAAATGAGCACATCAGGAGCCGGGCTGAACTGGTCCGTACCACACAACAAACATATTGCCTGAGCAGTGTGCTAGTTAGAGAAGATCAGCATGCATGCTATTCACAGGAACTGCCCTGCACTTTTTGGTATCAAGCACTGAACCCAGTTCAGCACCGTACCTGAGTTTCAGACAATGTGAGATCACTAATTGGATTTTGATGACATTCAGCTGAAAAATCAGGCTGTCTAGGTCCTGAGGACTGCATTGTGGCCAAGGATGCTGTACCAATTTATGGTGCTAAGTTACAATTATGCTTCCTTCACTGTGAGCAAAAGGCAGATACCATAAACTACATGTAAAAGTCAATGAGGAGAGGAGCCTAAATTGTGTCAGGGCATCTCTGTTGCAATTATTTGACATCTCTCTGCAGCTAGAAAGACTAGTAGAGGCAAAGACCTCTCCAGCCACTACTGCTTAGGGATACATGCCAAGTTGTACTTGATTACTTCCTTTTCCTACTTATTCATCCATCCTCAAGATGTCTTTTCTCTACATTTACCTCCAGCAAAAATGTACAGCCGAGTAAAGCATACAGACAGTGTCTTAGCTGACTATCTCAAAGGCATAGCAAACACATGACTGCCATCCAACTGGATGACTGGATATGATATTAAGTATGAGAAAGGCATGGAATTCCAAAATTTCTGTGGTCTTTCATCCTATTTTCAAGCTTCCAAAGACTTACAACACTCTACCTAGTTACATACAATCCCCCTCTAAGTGGGCAAACTTTTTGTGGTTAGGTACAGCATGCTATCTGCAATATGATTTCTTCAAACAGGAGCCAAGATCTATACATTGACTTATTCTATACTGCTGTTGTTACTGCAAAAAGATAATAATTCAGGTTATAGTGGCTTCAGGATTGTACAATTATTATCTACTTATGTAGCTCAGTGGAGGAATTTTATTAGGGAGCTCTGTCCACATATATGTTCTTCCTAAAGTGTTGTGTTCAAAAAGAAATAGTGATTTTACATCTCTGCAGCATGTACTCAGATGTCATTTGCTACTCAGTGTAACTATTAAAAAGCCCATGTAAAAATTCAGAGGTGAAGTTTCTTGAAAATTATCAGCTAAAGCAGCTGATATATTTTCCTGGTGCTGTATTTTTTTGCCATGCTTGTTTTACCCCAGAGGTACTGCAGCACTGTTAAAAGGCAAGAGCTATAGTCTTCCTGTGTTTGCTTTTTATTGAATGTGGTGGGAGTGATGTTTGAAATGAAGAGGGGTCTTAGATAAATAAGAATAGTGAAGAATTTCACCATGGAGCTTAGGGGCACATTTGTTTTGCATAGGTTCCCAGTGGGAACTTAGGGAATAAATGCAAACCTTCCCCCCTGCCTGCTCGTTCACACCATAGTGAGGCACAGACAAGGACTCAGTTATCTGAGGCTGACCTCAGGCACAAGATAAGTTGTGAGAGATATTTCTGGGCAGGAGAACAGACACGGGTTTAGTCTTGTTAAACAAACACCCTGTTGTTTTGCCAGTGTTGAACTGGGTGCAGAAAAAACCCACTTCCCACATGAAGCTGATCTACCATACAAAGGAACAGCTCTGGTTCTCATCATTCCAGCATAGCACAAATCCTGCCACCTGTGATAAATAAGAAAGAAATTGTATTTCATTTAATTTCTTTTCTGTCCTGCAAAAGCTAGTTATGAGCCTCCTTCCTATGAAATATGGTTTCATAAAAGGCTTTCATACATTACTTTGATTCTACTCTGAGTTTTTGTGTAAAAAGTTACAGGAAAACCCTTCTTTCCTGTCTGCATGTTGCCATTATTTCCAAACAGGTCATCAACAGGTCACCAGCAAGGGGAGTGCTGGCAGGGCAGGCTGAGCTGCTTCTCACTCCTGTTCAGTGGAGGAGGAGGTTTGGAACATGGCACATTAATTGGTTCCAGAGCCATCTTTGCTCTTGGGTGGATGGGATGCTAGAACAATGGGACAAGGAGTAATTCCTTCAGTTTCGAACTTTTAACAATGCTATCGCTTTCTCCAAGGCAAAAATAAAATCTCATGACCTTCCCCAAACTGCAACTCCATAAAAAAATTGTATCTAAGTCAACTGAAACTTTTTCCTTTTTTAACATTGTATATTCATTTCCATTTGTCTTTTACCTTTTTACTGCAATTAAATAAACAAGACTGTGCTTCAAAACAAAAAAGAAAGTTATTTTTTTCACTTGACAAATGGATGATAAACACCATTTCTAAGGGAGAAAACAGCCCAGAGGTCTCCTTTCTGTGATCTCTCTGCAATGCACCAGCGAAGGTCATTAACATGTTGCAGTCCTGTGGTAACATCCAGCTGTCCTCCCCCAACAAATCCTGCTTCTCTGAAGTCCCAGAGGTTCACTTCTGGTACTGGGTACAAGATCAGTTGATGTGAAGCCATTAATTCCTCACTTTGTGATTAAAATGGTTGGCACAGGACCTGGCTTCCTTTCTCTGGCTGAACAGTAAAGTTTAGAACAGGTTATTAACTAATCAGTAGATCTGGAAAGAAATAGGGAATGTTTAGCATGAATTTTCTAGGGGATGTCACTGATGCTTGGCCTTGTAACATTTCCCAGTTCTGCATACATGGCTATTAATACAGCACCTCAACCTACTGTGCTTATGGTAATCACACACAAAGCAGTCCAGCTGAATTGCTGTCTTTAACTTCCAGAACACATTGGGGATACCATTTTACAGTATTTGAATTAGTAGTCCTGGCTCAGATTTGACTGATTAAGGGTGGCTTTCATTTTCCTTACCTTACTGGTCATCTGTGGCTTCAAGGTTGAATTACAATTTATTGTTTAACATCTGAAGGGAAGGAGTAAGCAACCAGGAAAGAGAAAAAAAATGGCTGAGAGGTCTGTGTCTACAGCCAGCACCAGTGGCCTCCACACAGACAGAATCAGACAATCAGACATCCCAACTTGTTTCATTCCCACATCATCCCAGATGGAGGTGTTACAACAAGGCACCTGCTTCTGAGCTGGAGTGGAAATTTTAAAACTTGCTGAGGTTCAGAAGTGGCAGAGAAAAAAGCACATCTGCTCTCTTCATGTGCTGTCCCATCCTGGCACCACTGTGTGTCAGTGCAGATGTGGTTGCCATCAGTAGCTCTCATATATTTCATCCAAGTGGATTCAGTCCTGGCAATCCCCAGGAACAATCCTGACAGCTAACATTCCCTAGCCTTTGTCATTTGCCTGATGGTGAGACACGAGAGTGCATGAACATCTCCTTTGGGACACCCAGTAACCTTCAGTGTTGTGTGAGAGAGTTTCTAACCTGAACATAATGAAAAGTCTATTTGCAACATGGTACATTTATTGAGTGGCTGAAAATTTTCATGCAAATTTCATTGCTGTAGACTTCAGGGCTATTGCTCTGCTTGTTTTAAACTGTGAAAACAGTTAAAAAGATACTACTGTAGCTCTTTGCAAAAGCCCTGCTGCTACTGCTGTCTGTACTTTAATTCATTCCTCATCTACTGTGATTGCCTTATTCATCTGTTTCATGTCAGGCATTTCACACAATTCAGTATCTTTTAAAACAGCTAGGGTTTGCTCTGCAATTATGTGTAATGTTCATGTCTTAATCCAAAATAACTGTAGCCTTAATGGGACCAGATTTCTGCACGTTGCTTTCTATTAATATGCAATCTAGCTGTTGCTGATGCAGTCACACTTCTAGGAGAAGCAGAATTTGCAGAATCCACTGATCATCTGTGTTCATGAGACAAGGATCAGGCTGATTAATACAGTTTGGGCTGCTGCCCTATGGGATGCAAGAGAGCAAATCTTTCATGACTGAGGAATTTGCACTGGCACTATTTAATCCACAATAAAGGTAACTGCTTTGAAATAGCGGCTCTCACTCTATGGTGCTTAGTGTAGCAGAAAGATTTCCTTGAAACTCGTAAGAATTGAGTATAAGAAGTCTCAGCTCTAAGAACAGTCAGAGATTAAACACTGGTAACAGGACTGCCTGTTTTCTTACAAACTTCTTCCATATAGAAACAAAAGAAAAAACACCAAGATCTGCTCAGACCTGAAAACCTTTTCACACTTCAGAGATGCACAGCAAACTCTTCGATGTTTTTTGCTTCCCTGCTCACCTCTCTTTAGAGGGAGCAGAGCTCATCACAACAGTATGTCTTAAATGTTTTAAGGAGTTTTTTCCTACAGTATGCAGACATCTCTTGCTGTAGTAGAGCTGCTTGTGACAAGCACACCGATGCTTTTACTGCAGAACAGGGGCACATCACAGAATCAATGTCCATGAGCAAAACAACCCTCCAAAAGCACACTTATGTCCTTCATCTTCAAACAGACATTTTGTTCAGGTGTGAGTCCAGCTGGAACTGACTCTGTGGTGACTCCAAGTCACCAGGACACTAGTAAAAGCCCAGGCTTGAAAATAAGTTGTTCTTCTGTGAATCAGCACATGAAATATAACCTCCTTCCATAACAGAAAAGATCACATTTGCAAATGAGTACCCTTGATTCTGAAACAAGGCTTTCTCTTCAGACTTCTAATGAGTTCAGTACTGCAAAAAATTACACTAATTTATTATACTTTAAATGCAGTTTTCCAATGCCAGTAACAAGGTGATTGCATGGCAAGGGCACTGGGCAATCTGAAGCAGCCCTATTAATACAGGTTGCACATAAAGGTTATGCTGGTCTCATTTGGTGGTGTCACCACAAGCCATAGAAATCCCTGTAGCAGCAAAGACAAGTCAGAAAGTCATGGCTAGAGCTATGAGTTCTTTGCAAAGCAGAATGAAAGCATCTGTTTCAAATAAGAGTAAGTACACGTTTAAACTGTGCCAAATGTAAAACAATATGAAAACACAAGGAAACCCCTCCTGGACTGCAATAATCAAACCCCTGTTGTCACCAGGACTGTGGAGTCAGCAAAATTCCATGACAGTTGGACTAATGCCAATACTTTGTGCAAGTCTCACTTCTGAGTTCAGGTGGTTTTCCTCAAATGGCTTAACTGAGGTGAGAAGAACAAGTATCTGCAAAGCTTGCAGAATTCATGCAGTGTTGCTTGACAAATTTGCTTTCATGTTTCCTTTCATTTGCTCAGATTAGAAGAGGGAAGAAGAGGGGTGACCTGGAGATTCTTGGCCTATCTCCTAGCTGAGCACTGGGAGCACAGATGCTGTCCTTTTCAAATGGCAGATCTGCTCCTCCTACAGCATGCTGGGTTTGGTGGACTTCCAGTTTCCTGTGGTAGTGATGTACAAAGTAGTTTCCCCATTCTAAATCTCCAAAGGTAGCAAGGAAGAACCAGTTCATCTGACAAACAGAATTACATGATGGGGGAGACCCAGTGACTATAAAAAAAGTTATTTGATTAGAAGGAAAGTTGTGTTTTCAGGAATGACCAAGATGTATCAGGCAGACCAGAAAAAAAATCCTCAGGAAAGCATTTGAGACACCTTAGACATATTTGACCTATGCCCAAGGAGTATATAAGGA
The DNA here is from genome assembly GCA_013397555.1 of Urocynchramus pylzowi. Lineage (NCBI taxonomy): Eukaryota > Metazoa > Chordata > Aves > Passeriformes > Fringillidae > Urocynchramus > Urocynchramus pylzowi. The sequence continues at coordinate 1,283,024 of VZRH01002310.1, read as the reverse complement.
AACTGTGTTTCTTGTACTGGCTAAGACACTAAATAAGCCGGTTAGAAAGTCTTGACAAGCCCTTCCCTTATATGCTTCAGTAGGACTAAGCTTCTGAAAAAAGAAATAAGAAAAAAGAAAAATAAAAGAGAAAAGAAAGAAGAAAATAAAAACAAAGGATAAAATAGAACAATTTAAAGGTATTCCCTCCGTTCTAGGTGAAATAAAAGGACCAGTCAAAATGACAGCCTGAAAATGAAAGTGTTGACTAGAATTCCCTGTCTGGGTCTTGATCATGGAGTGTTCACCAACCTTCTCAGTTCTTCCATGTGAGATATGAGACAAACAAACAACCTTGCCCATGGGAAACCTTACCCTGTGCTTTCTACTCAACCAGGCATCTTCAGGAGGGCTCTGTATGCCTTGGCAAAAAAAAAAACTATCTGAGAGGCACCAAGAAGAGGCTTGAGAAGCTGCTGGATCTCCTAGACGGTGCCTGGGCCCACCTGCAGAAGGGTCAGAGGTGATTTACTGGCAACAAGACCTCAACCACACTCAGGTTGCCAGAGGTGCCTTTGGCTGGTAAGGACCTGATTTGTGGTACCTGGTTTTCTGTTGGACAGATCCTACTTTTCCCTGCAAATGTCAGGCAGTCAGACAGTTAAGGAACATGCAGTAAAATCAGCAGGAGGTAAGCCTAAACCACATGAAATACAGTCCTTCCTTACCAGTACACCCAACAATTAGTAATTTCTGTAATATGCTGCCACAGGGGTCTGGGATAGATTGCATCAACATGGTGAGAAATGTTTTAGATGGACAGATTGACTACAGTTCTACAGCAGGATATGGACAGGATGGCTCAGAGATATCTTCACCAACATATCTCCTGCCAGAGTCATGGAAGGAGAAGAGAGGGAGGGCTAAAGCCTAAATTTGTGCCCCGTAAACTTCTCCTATCACTGTGGCAGGACACAGACTTCAGGTCAGGATCTGCCACTGATCCCACCATTAAATTCTTCTACCCTTTATGCATCCTCATGTCTCTGCAGTAAGGTTTAGCATACCTGGGTCTCAGATAGGCTGCTGGAAGTTTTTTTTTAATTCTGTTTTAAGACAATAGCTTCCATGTACCTCACATGCACCCTTTTAATCCTCTTAAGGCACAGTAACATATTTGACATTGATTTGCAAGCAGAGAATTGAGAAAAGGAAAGTGAATCTCTCACCCGAGGACATGCAAGCACACTGCAGTTTCACTTAGAATTGAACACTGGTATCATTATTTAAGTACCCCATTTTTCAGACAATTTCAACTAAAAGGCCATTCTCAAGCAAGGCTGGAAGCAGTGTGTAAGGTGCACTAGAAAGAGGGGGGATGTGCTGTAAGCTCCACCACCACATGATTGTGCTACACTCACTGAAATCCATGTAGGCTGACACTCAGGACAATCAGTTGTGCACGCCCAACAATGTGCTGCTGCTCTGCAGTGCTGCTCTGGAGGGGATCCCCACCCACTTCAGGTGCCACATCACAGCACATTTTCTCTAATGGAGGTATCTGGTGCCTGAGCAGAAAGAGCCCAGAGCTGCAGTAGATATTAATCTTCAAAATGATGCTTTCAAGATATTTACTGTGCTGTGCCATGGCAATGATGCACCATTTGCTTCCTCAGAAAATGTAGCATCTCTCACCCCAGGGCTTACTGGCTGGGCACAATCATATGTGACTCAGGACTGTCTGACTCAGCAGCTGTCCAGACAGCAAGTCATATGCCACTGCCAAAGGTCTGTCACTCTGCACTCTCACATGGCAATACAGAAAGAATGCAAATAATCAACATATGAGCTGTAACACTCAGCTATTAATCACATGGGTGCATAGAGCTCCCAGGATAAGATATACATTGGGTTCAGCAGGAAAATGTCTGTTCCTTTTTTTGGCTTTTGAATTTGTGATCTTTTGAAATCTGACTTCCCTGACTCACCTTACCCTACAGTATTTTTTGGCCTTCAGCTTTAGAAGGATGATGCTGCCTGGCAGAGTGTCAGGAGCCCACTTGCCTAGCTGTGTGAACTTTTGTGGCACTGACATTAGGTAAATCTTCTCTTGTGGGACCATCAAGTGAGCATCTGATCCCTCTGAGTGAATGTAGCATGCTCACCTTGGTCTTCCAGGAGCATGCATAATTTTGTATGTCTCCCTCAAAAATTAGTCACCATTGTCCTATGCAAGATCAGATCTCGGCAATCTGTGGGGATGGACAGCTTGAGGCACCCAAACTCACAAACCCTTTGACAGAGTTTATAGTAGTGCTGACTCATTTGCCTGCACAGTATCTGCATCAAGACAGAAACAAGAGATGTGGGGAGAAACTCAAGCAGTCCCAGACATGTTTCCTGTTGAAGGCGGTTTTCAGAAGCCTTTATAGTTCCAGTGGGCTGGGTTTTTTTGTGCATGTATCACTGATATCTTAATGCCTTCACCTTCTAACAACTTTCATTGCTATCTTTTCATTTATTTGTTCAGTATTAACCATTAATTTGTTCAAATACTCATCAGTGTAACTGCACTGCTGAATCTCTTTAGTCTTTTGTTTACCTTGACTAGATTTATTTCACACAGAAGATTGGCACAAATCCCAAAAGACACAAAACTAATGAAGGATTGATTTCCATGTTGACAATTACTTGCCTGTCCAAGTTATCTACCTGGCATGTAGATGTCGTTGGGTGAGATAGTTTACAGTAAGTGTGTGCTTCAGTCTGGAGATTTAATGTAAAACTGTGATAAACACAAACTGAATTTATTTTTTTGTAACTGTGATGCTTCAATTGCAATATTCTTGTGGAGACTGGCAATTCTACCCATCAGTGCAACAACTACACCACTCCGATGGTCCTAAGAGATGAGTGGAATATTTTACCTCCATTAGCTCAATTCTTTCTGGGAACTATGCTACAAATATTGTGTCCTTCTTCACTTGCAACTATTTCCACAGATAACCTTATCTTTACTTGTCTGTAGGCTATAAGTAAGTCAGTGATCAAAAAGAAAACATCACAGGGATGCTGTAGATAAAGTTACTGACACATAAGAGACTTGCAGACCAAATGGCAAGAAAGATGTAGTGTTGATTATTGATACCATATCAGAAAGATTGTAACAACCAGATTAAAACCCATCAGAGTGATACGTCATCAAATGCAGAACTATTCTCCACTGAGGCATAAACATTAACTACTACAACGATGACAACATATTTCCAGTGATTTTTGAATATCTAATGTCATTCAGTCATTTCAAGTGTAGCAAAAAAAAAATGGCTGGTAGCCAGCTCAAATATCAAAATAACAGACCCCAAAGGCAAACCCAAAGCTCTGCTGGGCTTTACTGTTGCTACCAACTGTGATATTTCACAGTGCAATGGACACAAGAGAAAAGATATGGGCACTTCCTGCATGTTCCCATCCTTGGCTGTGTTCCTGGTTCACCAGCGCATCCCAGCCTGGAAAGGGCAATTGCAAAGCTCATCATCCACTTTTTGAAGATCAGAAGTCTTTCCACTGCCAGTTTCTCCTAGTTTCTGGATCCTGTCAGAGCTGCCAAACCATTCCCGAAGATGCCCAGATGCTCAGCAGGAATGCCAGATGGGGAAAAGCTGCAGCCCCACCAAGCACAGGGATGTTGGCTACTTGGGAGGAGCAGGGGTTGCAGGGGGCAAAGACAAAGGAGCAGCAGCTGATCCTGGCAGAGTGCTTCTACCATCAAAACATCTAGGGCACAATGTGAGATTCTAGTAATAACACAGTTATTATCTATCAGCTCCATGTTACTGTCCTATTTTTTAACATGGAAAAGCAGGCAATGCATTTTTCTGATTTAAAAGAGAGAATATACTCATGTATTCAAAAACAATTTGCCATATTTTTCCCCTTTTACTGACTGCCAACTGTAAGAGACTACATGCAGTCAGCATCCATACCAAGAAAGAGGATAGCAGTCCTACACTGAACTGTGTTCCTTTGTTCTCCATCTGAAAGCAAATACCAACACGTGATGGCATAAAAACTCACCACTCCCATCAGCATAGAGTAGTCACTCCAAATAGTGCTGTGAAAAAATGCAGCACTATCAGAAACAGAAATTAATTTCAGTTGAATAGTTCTTGATGCAAACTATGCAAATCTCCATCTTCAAACTTAAAGTAGAGGGTACATAGTTTGGATGTACATCCATAGATAGGATGTCTTAGCCCTTGCCTGGCTCTTTGGTCACCATTCCACAATTCCAAAGGGCCACCATCCACTGGCTCTGGTGTGGAGTCTTCCCTGGGCTGAAGCTGGATCTCTGATCCCCCAGTGAACTCCCATGGGCTGCAGGGACACAGCTACATCACCATGGTCTGCACCAGGGGCTGCAGGGGAATCTCTGCTCTGGTGCCTGGAGCACCTCCTGTCCCCTCCTACCTTACTAACCTCAGTGTCTGCAGAGCTGTTCCTCTCCTCTCACTCATCTCTCTGCCTGTCACACAAGGTTTTACCCTCCTCAAATAGATTATTTTGGAGGTTCTACTGCCACCACTGATGTGCCCTTCTCTGGCCAGCAGCAGATTCATTTGAGAGTCAGCTGGCACTGGCTCTGTTGGACATGGGAAACACTCCTGACATCCTCTCACAGAAGCCACCCCTCTTAGCCCCCTCCTACTACCAAATCCTTGCCACACAAACCAAATACACATAAAGAGCAATAGTTTCTCAAAGATGCATGTGGGTGTCTGGAATACTCTGTAGGAGGTGATCCAAGCAGGACTGCGCTACAGTTTCTATTTCCTCCTTCAACTGGAACTGTTAAAACATTATTTGAAAAATCAAAGGAGTGGTAATTTAAGTATGTCAGGGAGTCAAGATAAGTCAATGAATCATATAATTTTCTGCAAATGGGAGCTGAAGGGGATAAAGCTAAAAACAACTGTTTGAATTTGTGAAAGCAGACAAAACAAAACCAACTGAGCAAGGAAGAACTGCAGGCAACATTGAAAACAGGACAGAAGTCTTAGCATCTGATAGCATTCAATTTCAATTAATGTACAGTATTTAATTTCAATTACTATACTAATACAAGTTGTAGGACCTTGGGCATAAAAAGTTAAAGAAAACAAGATGCTTTTGCTGAACAGACATTTTGTAATAAATGTATTTGCATATCTGTAACTTGTGTCTCTGCAGTTCTTCCAGTGTTATTAATAGGTAGTCACTCCATCAGCTTTGAACACATCTGGCTATATCTAATCCCACACATTTCCCCAATTGCTAGGAGCTTAGCAGAGTACTTCAAGATCAACCTGAAGATGTCTATCAGCATCTGCAAATAATGAAGAAATATTTCAAAATATAGTTTTGTGAGCAATAGCAGTTATTTTAATGAGGAAAATACTGCAAGGTCATAGTTTTGTGGTCACTTAGTTTGGACTAATTCATCAATACAGTGTCACCAAACTGTCAAAGTAGTGAATATTCAAAATATTATTTACCTTGTGGCTATGTGTGATACATGTTTCTGTGCAAACTGAACAGGTAGTAGAAAAACAAGGGTGTAAATATAGATATCAACTTGCACTATGGGACTACTGAAGCAGATTACTAAAGTGCCAATTTTTGTGACTTAAAAAAAACATAGCTAACAAAATCATTATTTGATTTATTATGGATGTAATCCAGGGAATGAATAGAACAGTGTGCTATGGACCCAGGGCTAGGTTCTGTCCTTTAGAAAGCAGGCAAAGGAAAATAATTAATTTGCTTAATAAAATGGAACTTTGTCATGTTCCATTAAGTTCTTGTTTCAGGAACTTTGGATGGTCAGTTTGAATACCTATGTAAACCTTCTGTCTACCATTGATCAAAAAATTGACTTTTTTTAAAATTAAATATCTAATTTTCTTTATTTCTGGAAATACCAAAATACGGGAGCTTTATTTCCCTAGTACATTCTACCCTCCCTACATTGTATTAAGATGAGATAAGAACAAGTTCTTGGAGACAGTTTTTGTAAATAAAACCAGCAATTTTGTTTCAAACTTTTATATGTCATTTAAATGATAGAAGTAAAGAAGTATTTTTTTATCCCTCACTGAAAATATTTTATTAATGAGAAAAAATACTCATTTAAATTACGCATTTAGATTTACTTCTTTGGTTCTAAATGATACCCTGTCACAAGACTAAGTTTAAATGGGAGAGTAGTCCTCTAAATTAAATTATTCACTTTTCTAAATTAGATATGCACATAAATAATGACTCTACATTATGAGAACCAAAGAAATTAAACAATCACTGACAATCAATCCAGTCCCCATACAAGCTACATGCAGAATTTGCATCTTTTTTCTACTTTTGTTGCAATTTTTAAAGTTATTTTTCATTTGTGAATAAATTCTAATAGCAATACATTAAACAGATGCAAAAATGGTGAAGGATGACAAATTGTCAAGTGCCATTTCCATTTTCTTTTATTGTCCTAAAATGGTATTGGCACTAAAAATTAAAAAAAAAAAAAACCAAAACAAAACAAAAACCCCAACATTCAAAGGGAAAACATTTAGCTACAACCATATTAAGCAGAAATAAAAATCCAAGCATGGAAATTTCCAACTATCTCTGGTGATGCTTTGCCATGGTAGATGATCTGTACTATATGGAGCATGTAACTCATGAACTCGAGCTTCCTGTTAGGTTTTCATTAATCAAGGTATCACAGTCATTTCAAATTTCTTTGCTTCTGAAAGGGGATTAGCTTTATAAGGATCTGCATTAGAAATCTTGCATTACAGGTCTTTTATTCTACATATTTCAAAAAGTCTTCAGGCAGAGAAATATATTTTTCTCCTATTTGTTCCATATTTTGTCTTTTGCACAAAAACCACAGCCATATGTAAACACTGACTGAGACTCAAAAATTCTGCATTTAACTGACAGAAAAAGGATTCAAAGGTCAGCCAGCTACAATATATACTGAAATGGATTCAAAACAGTGACACTGTTGGAAAAAGTAATAGAATATTGATGTCCCTTTTATAGTGTATCAGGAAGGTAAAGAAAGTAATAAATTATCATCATCTGTCCTTGGAAGAACACAGTAAGCAAATGCAGAGTCCTCCTGGTAGGTCTCTTCTGTTGCTTTTTAGTGCTGATAAAACATTAGTTCTTGGACCAAGCCCCAGGACTAGAGGCAAAACATCAGCACACTGAGAGCAGACAGAGTGGTTTCAGTCCTAAGGCTATTTTAAGGGTACCTCATATAGAAACCATCTGTGATCTCCACGCATATGCTTGTGGATTGCCAGTCTCATGCCTCACTATAAAATGGTGGGGAAGAGCTAAGACTCATTTCTGACTTACATTTATGACTATCTTCATCATCACAGGTCTGCCAAATTTTTTTTACTGATTGTAAGCAAGTGTTTACCTCTAAACTGATTTTATGAGCCCATAATGCTCTGCCTTGCCACCATCAGTCATTGCAGGCCAGCTCTCTACTGGGCTGATTCTCATGGCATGATCCTGTGACTCAGCAAATGGACACAGATACTGCCCCTGGCCCATATTGCTGGTGGTCAGTGCTGGTCATGAATGTACCCTGTTCATGGCAATAACCCCTAACTTGCTTTCTCCCTAGGGCTGCAGGGCAGATGGGCAGCAGTTAGTGAGAAGGAGAGAGTAATTGAGTGGGAAATCAGGCAAAAGCCTGTAAAAATCTGGGAGAAAAGCTTAGCTGGAAGGCCAATGTTTATTATGACTGCTGTTCTTGCCAGTGAACCTAATGCACAGATTTAGGCTAGAATAAATGAACAGAATGCAAATAAAAAAACTGAAACAGTCAGGGAAAGCCACAGACAGGAATACATGCTTCATGAGCACTGATTCACCTCATTTATTCATTAAAATATTTATTCTCCAGAACGCACACATCTATGCACTGCTTGCTGTCATCAGTTAATGTATCCCAAGACTCTGCTCCATCAGATAAGCTGGCAGAGCTTTTAAGGAAGAGCTAAGCATCCCACAGCATACTCCAACTGTAACACACAATGAAGGTTGCCCACAGGTACAGCAAGGTGATAAAACAAGACAGCCCAGTCCCCAGCAGAACCACAGCAAGAAAAAAACAAGAGATATATCAGAGGATGCCAAATATGCCAAGCTGCACCAAAATAGCAAAGAAAAAAGGTGATTATGGACTTAAGGCAAGGTGAAAATAAGATAGTGCTGCCAAAGGGTGAGAAAACCAGTTTGGTCAGGTGGGAGACAGAAGGATCAGAAAAGCACAGTAGGGAGAGAGCAAAGTAGGAGAGGGATTTTGTAGCACCATATTGTATTGCCACTGTTCCAGTTTTTGCACAGCAAAAATTTTCTTTGTTTTTCTGTTTCCAGTCGTCCAGACAAGTGGGAATCTTAAAAGCTTGAGCTTTTGTAAACATAAGTCGGTAAATGCACAGCACTAAGCCTACTGGAATGGTGGTAGGATGGTCTCCAAGGCCTTTTCTGTACCTTCCCAAGGGTGAGACAGTACATGGTGCTGAAGAGTATCCCAGTGCTCTTCAGTGCCAGCTTGTTCATTACTGCAGTCACTGTCATGCATCTTTCCTCTGGTCTACCACCACTATTTATTAGCAATTACTCCTGTAAAAACTGGAAAAGGGTAGACAATGTGTAATGAACTTAATATTGGTCCCACCATACCTTGAGATTGCAGACCACTCACTAATTTATGAAAAGACAAGGTAGAGCACAAAGTAAGAGCAAATTAGTATAAAGAGTTTTAGAAGCAAATGTTAAATCACAAAAGCTATTTGATCTCCTAAACCACAAAGAATTGAAATGTGATCTAAGTGTTGCTTTGCTCTAATATATCTTTGCAAATGGAAGATTATGATGCTGTTAATGCAAGTCCATGAAATGCATTCTTTCTTCTACTATACCAAATATACAAAAATAATATAATTTCATATTTTCCATTTTAAACATAATGAGCCAAATTTTCAAGTGATATCAAAAGGTCATTTTCAAAAATATAGGGAACAATTACATGGCTGATTTTTGTTCAGTTATCTTGACAGTGCCTTCATAGCAGGTAATTTGTCTTCCAGATGGTAATTATGTATCACACAGATACAGAAATGCAACTGATCTTACACAGACTGTAGCTCTTAGGGATTTGGTGCCTTTCTGATAAGTAAAAAACAAAGGGCACAATGAAACCCTGTTTCCCTATTCCTTCATTACTATTAAATCCATCCACAACTTTAACATTTTAAATATTTTCTGAAATCATGTTTGGCTCTAGCAGTTCCTGCAAGACTATAACAATGCAATCCAGTAGCATTGAGTTTCTCAGAAATGCTACTGAATTTACTGTCAGGCCAGTCGTTCTCATTAATGTATTTCATTCTTACTTATATGTCTGGATTTTTTTCTCTCCTTCAAAGAGCTTCTGCATTTTCTCTTGATACCCATTGATCAGAGTGGTAAAAAATGCTGTGTATCATTGAGCAGCATCTTCTGGTACAGTAACTCCATTAGCCCTGCAGCTGTTGCAGCAGATGCAGTGTATGCACTTTCACTGCAAACAAGCCTTTCTTAAAAAGCTGTGAGAATGTGTGGTGAGAGCAAGATTCCTGTTCCCTGCCTGGGGTAGGCAGTGAGATCTAGATAGCCTCTTTGGCCCCTTGACTTCTCACAAGGCTTCCAGTGCCACCATCTTCATCCTCTCTCTGCACTAGGATGCTACAGGGAATTTTATTAATCACCTCCCTCTGAGAAATAGCACCTTTCAAGTCACATTAGCAGCCACCAGAAGAGTTTTGGTTTTGCCTCGATTGCTCCCTTTTTGCCCCAGGGCTCCTGGAGAAGGCTGTAGAGCCAGTCCTCCCCCCTGTGAGTCTGCACCACCTGGCTTTTTTTCCAGCCTGGCATTTCCAAGGATGAGGGAAACACAGACTCTCCAGTCTGTGGATGTTTCCTGGGTGCTAATGGCACAGCCTAGATAAAGGGTCCTCACCTCAAACATGTTTGTCTTCAGAGAAGCAGAATTGGCCCATTTTCTCAGGGCAATCATAACTCCATGCATTGCCCACGAGGCAAGTGTTTGCTAACTCTGTTTGAGTGGGTCAGTAAGTCAGTTGCCCTTTTTTTCTCTCAAGCAGTTCATTTACAAAAAGTCATTTACAACTCAAAGGGGCAAGATGGGGCAAGGCCCTCACAACTTCTCTCCTGTCTGTGAAGCCCATGCATGCCTGTCCTTCAAGTGGAGGAGGACAAAGACAGTGCCACCATTCCTGGGTGAAGGCAGGTACTGGAGGACGGGGAGCAGACACTGGCACAGCCTTGGTCTGGTCTCACAGCAGCTGACATGGAGCATGCTGCAGAAGCTGAGACAAAGCTGACGCCCAGGAATGGGTTCAAATTTGCCCTTTTGATCAATGAGCACTCAACTCCAGTTATATGAAAGCCTCCTGCAGAATTTACTTGCAGAATTTTAATTTTTGCAGAAATTAAATGCATAGATACAGCAGTGGATCATCAAAGCAAGTGGGAGACACAGAATACAAATTTGACAAAACGCACTTCTATGTTGGTATTTCAGGAGCTTGACTGAAAGGATTGGTTCTTGCTACAGTATTTTAAAATTGCCTTACTTTATGATCCTTGCTTCACAGAATTGCCACTGTCTTCTGATACTGAAAGGGAGAAAATAACACATATTTTTGAAACATATTTTTACTTTGCTATCTAAGGGATATCAAGAGACAGAATGAAATCTGCTGCCCAGCCCCTACAGTACCAGCCATTTGGAGGGCTGACAATTTTCTTTCATTTCAGAGAAATGAAGAGAAAACAAAGCTTACAAGTTAATAATTGGTGTGGATATGATCGGTAAAATATGCCAAAAGTCTAAGTGGCCACATTACAAAACAGATCAATTCTGCATTTATGCTGACTGTAGAATCATACCCCATGGTTTTTGACCACTGGGCCTTGGCTCTTGCTGCTGCAGACCCAAGTCTTCTGGAGCACCCAGCCATATGGTATCCAAGAGAGATAGCAGAGGCCTGAAAGATGGGAGCGGATTTCTTCTCCCAGGTTAAAAAAAAAAAAAAAAGATTTCTTCACTTGGGTGAAAGTCAGATGTGTGAATCAATGCCTGACGGTGTTGTTCTAAAAACAGGCAGAAGGCTTAAAGAGTCACTTTAATGTGTTTTATGGCCTTTGATTTTTTTTCTTGCATTATCAAATTTTTACTGCACCAGGATTTTGCCAACTGTATGTGATACCAAGACAGGAAGTTCTGCCAAAGGTTTTGCTTGAAGGTAGGGAAAGAAAGAAGAGAGTGTTCTTCAATTTAATGTCTGTGATGAGCAGTTTATAAGGTCTGCATATTTAAAGTACTTTGCATTGTTCCTGCATAATTCCAGCCTTGCTTTAGAAGCAAAGACATGACTGATCATCTCAGTTGTATTCAAAAGTTTCCATTTCTTGACATCAGCTGACATTTTGTGAATTATTTACAGTGGGACACTAAAGCATACATTACATCTCTCCTAAAAGCTTAACTCTTCAAGGCAAATGTCTAGACTTCCTGTCATTGGAATATCTCATCCAAAGACAGTATGCAGAAGCCAAACTCACCCTTATGGCCCCTCAAACCTATTGCTGCCATTTTATCATTCTGCAGATTCAGACAATGTAATTAAAGCACACTGAGCCTTTGAAAATTAGTGAAATCCAAAGACTACATTTTTTTCTTAAGGCAGGAAACTGCCAGGGTCACAATGGGAACCTTTGAAAGACAGATAGAGGCTCTGCTGTGAACATCTTCCTCACCAGCTGCAAATCCTCAAAACTGCTGTGCTGAGGAAGACACTCCAGTTCAGCAGATCCCCAGAGTCATGCTACTAAATGATTTCCAGGAAATGATGTTGAGCTCCTCTGGGAGATGTGGGCAGCACTACCATGTGAGGCACCAAAACACATGTCAAAAACAACAGAAACCCAAATGCATGCTAAGACATGGCACAGAGTAAGGATACCTATCCAATGGGGTAGGCAGGGGTTGAGGACTAGGACTTCCATTCACAGAATTACAGAAACATATAATGATTAAGGTTGGAAAGGACCACTGGAGGTCATATAGTCCAACCTCCCCACTCAAGCAGGGTCCTCAAGATTCTGGACTGTGCTCAGGTGGAACTGGAGCATCTCCAGGGAAAGAGGATCTGCAGCCTCTCTGCACAATCTGTTCTAGGGCTCAGTCACATGCATAGTAAAAAAGCTCTTCCTCATGTTGAGGTGGGACTTCCTGTGCATCAGTTTCTGCCCTTTGCCTCTCGTCCTATTGCTCAGCAATATCAAAGAGGGACTGGCTCCATCCTCTGACACCCTCCCTTTAGGTACTTACATACATTGATAATAAATCCTCACATTCTTTTCCAGGCTGATCAGGCCCAGTTCCCCAAGACTTCCTTGGTAAGAAAGATGTTCCAGTCTCTTTATACTGAGGAGCCCAGAACTGGACACAGCACTCCAGGTGTGTCCTCACCAAGACTGAGTACAGGTGCAGGATCACCTTCCATGACCTGCTGGCAGTGCTGTTCCCAATGCCCCCTGGGATGCCATTGGCATTTTTGGTCACAAGGACACGCTGCTGGCTCATGGACAGCTTGTTGTCCACCAGGACCCCCAGGTCCTTCTCTGCAGAGCTGCTCCCCAGCAGGTCAGCCCCAGGTGTCTGAGGCTGTTCCTCCCCAGGGGCAGGACCCTTCATTTGCCTTTGTTGACTTTCAGATGGTTCTTCTCTGAACGTCTCTCCAACCTGGCGAGGTGCTTCTGAGGGGCTGCACAGCACTCCAGGGTGTTGGCCATTCCTTCCAGCTTCGTGTTCTCAGTGAATTTGCTGAGGAGGCACATTCCACATTTTACAAGTTAAACAATACTGGCCCCAGTAATGAACCTTGGGAGACACCACCAGTGACAGGCCTCCAACTGTGCCACTGATTTTAACCCACTAGGATCTGTTGTTCAGACTCTAGGATCTTGTTCACCTCTCTGTCCACTCATCCAGCCCCCATCCCTGAGTTTGTCCATGAGGATATTATGGAAAACATAATGAAAAGACTTTCCAAAGTCCAGGACATCCATTTGCTACTCTCCCCTCATCCATTCATGTAGTTGTTTCATCATAGAAGGCAATCAAGTTGGTTAAGCATGATGTGCTTTTGATGAGTCCATGCTGACTGATCCTAGCCAGCTTCTTGTCATTATGTTCAAAGATGGTCACCAGGATGAGCCATTCCTTCACCTTTCTAGGGATTAAGGTGAGGCTGCCTAGCCAGTAGTTCCCTGGGTCCCCCTTCTTCCCGTTTTTGAAGACTGGGGTGCCATTTTCTTTCTTTGAGTCCTCAGACACCACTTATCTTTATGACCTTTCAAAGATAATAATGAGTGAAATAGCAATGAAGCTTCAGTTCCCTCAGTGCTTGTGGATGCACCCTGTCAGAGCCACAAGTCCAAACTTGTGGATGTCAAATTTGACTTAATGGTCTTTAAACCAATTCTTCTCAGCCGAAGGAGAGTATTCCTTCTTCCAGGTCTTCTCCCTGATCTCCTGGGTCAAGGTTTCCCTAAGGGATGGGCTTGGCAGTAAAGAATGAAGCAAAGAGGCATTTGGTATCTCAGCCTTCTCTACAGCCTTGACTGTGAGTGTCCCTGTTCCATTCAGTAGCAGACCCAAAATTTCCCTAGCATTTCTTTCATTACTGATACATTTGAAGAAGCTCTTCCTCCTGTCCTTAGTCAGATTTAATTCCAGCCATGCCTTGGCCTTCCTCACTGCAATTCTGCATATGCTGACTATATCCATGTATTCATCCTAGGGATCCTGTCCCTGCTTCCACCCCATGTCTGGGTTTTCCCCGTTCCTTGTTCAAGCATACAGGTCCCGTGTCCCTTTTTCTCACTTGCTAGCCCATGGGGATGGATACACCTTCCTTGAACCTGGAGGAAGGAATCAAATACTGACCAGCTTGTAGGACTCACCTTCCTGCAGGGCCACTCCCATGGCATTTTTCCATGAAGTTCCTTGAAGAGGCTGAATTAGCTCTCCTGAAGTCTAGGGCTGCAGTCTGATGTTCTTCATCCTTGCCAGATACTGAACTCCACAATCCATGGTCCCTGCAGCCAAGGCTGCCTTCAGCCTTTCTTGTTAATTAGTATAAGATCCAACAGTACACCTTTCCTTGTTGGATCCTTCACAGCCTCTACAAGAAAGTTAATAACAGGGGTGACCTGAAAGGAACCCCAGACATTGTTGTCACAGCCTTGCTGTGTTCTTCCTTCAACTGACATCAGGGTGGCTGAAGTTGCCCACAAGAACCAGGACTCATGACTGTGAGGCTACTTCCAGACGTCTGCAAAACAGCTCATCCACATCCTCCTCCTCATCAGAGGGCCTGTAGCAAACACTCACTGCAGCGTCACCTTTTTTAGTCTGCCCTTTAATCCTAATACATAAAATGTCACCTTGCTCATCACCCTCCCCAAGGCAGAGCTCCAGCTGCTTCCCTGCAGTTCTGTTCATCAGGCTCCAGGCTAAGCCTGTGGGGAGCTGAGGTCCCCATCCCTATTCACAGTGACTCCACTGTAGCATTCAGTGTGAATATTATGATGGTAAAGGTGTCTGCACAGCTCCTTGTGTGTCTCACCAGTATGGATCATAATCACAGACCCAACTGTCTTTGTGCTGCTTTTCTGTAAGAATAAGAGAATATTTTCATAGGAGGGGATTTGCTGTTAATATTTGTGCCTGGAAAAGAGAACATGGATGAGGCTAATGCCCAAGCATGCCTAAACATAGATTTCCCTATTCAATGCAAGACTCAAGCACAAAAAAGATTTAACAGCACATTTAACTTCTTTATGTCATCCAGAAAATCCATGTGCCACCTGGGAACTGGGCAGTGACCTTTTAGATCTTTGTGGATGTATACAACTCTCCCACTCTCAATACAAGTGAAATCCTAGACTGGATGCCCTTGTTCAAGCACATGCCTTAGAAAAACAATATAATGGGAATCATTCTGCATTAAATGTAGATAATTCAAAAATTTCTGTGCCCTTCAGAAGACATGCTGTGCGGGGCAACAGCAGCAAAGGACAGTTGTTACATTGATTTTTTTGGTGATTCAGGAAGGGCTGAGGTTCAGCCTCAGCTGAAACTGTTGCTTTCCCTTGTATTGATGGGCTACTATACAAATAGAACAGACCAAGGTAGGCAGATTGCAAGCCTTATCCCATTGAGGTGGAAGTGAAGGCCATTTGAGAGTATTATTTATTTGGATAAGAGCAGTGCTTTGATGAATGCTTGCAGTGATGTTGGAAATAGGTCATGAAGCAGCTATTTGAATCTGTAGGTGTCTAAAGGTGCAAGACACCCCTTTATACAGACATCCCCTTCCTTTCTTTTCAAAATGCCTGTTTTCCAGCTGATAGCATTTGCTTAAGTCTCAGCTTCTGACTAAGGGGTTTAATGGCTGAAAAATTGCCTAAGGGTCAGAATAATCCAGCTTGGTTCATCCTTGGGTCACTGCATTGAACCAAGTATGCAGACAGGAGCCTGACCTCTCCAAAATATTTTATGCCTTATAGAGAAATGCAAGTATTGTACTTGATGTATTGTTTAAAAATGTAATTGATCTTAAAGAACTCAGAGTTTCTTGGATGAAGCCACTAATGGCACTGAAAGGTGTTATTGCCATTCTAAAATTTGGTGAAATAAAATTAATGGTATAAACAGCAAGACCCTACCTAGCAGTCTAACTAGGGTTTCTTTTTTGTACATCCTGTTCAGAAAACCTATGTGAAAAAGTATGAAATTTATACCCAGCTCTGGTGAATCAGGCAATGTGTTGAGGATATTCTGAGGATATTCTGTGTCTGTATGGTTGTTACCTCTTACCTAAACACGCATTAAAGAGCACATGGGTGCAACAGGGTAAATGAATGCATTGGTTCAGCACAGGTTGGAGACCAAACTTTCCATGTGCATGTATGCAAAATAAATCTTATTTGTCTTCATCAGTTTCAGAAGCTTTGCTCCATTTATTCTTCTGCAGGAGCAGCATAAAAACACCTTATGTATAACTATGCTACAATATGCAGACATATCAGAAAGAGGGAAATGGCATTAAAGAATCCCAAGCAATTTGGTCAGTAAAGCATACTGCGGTATCTCTGGCAGTCTTCCAGAGCACTACAGAGCTGGTTTAACTGGTCAGCCATCTGTACAAAACTTTAAAAACATTTTCTGCTGTAAACCATACAATCCGTAGACCAGTTCCTTTCTGATAGAGCACGAGCTGTGACAGTCCCATATTTTATGCACAGCAAATCTCCTGTGTTCCTGTAGATCAATCCATCTGGTATAAATTAGAGTCTCTGTGAAGAGAAGTATTGGTTTTTTATTCATCACAAAAGAAAATGTAAATATATTCTTTGTATTTTTTTATTCATCACAGAAGAAAGTGTAAATAGACTCTTTCTCTTTGAAAACTGAATGTGGAAAAAAATATGGCAATGCGCTAACGGAAAAGGAAAAGCACATCATTAAAAACAAGCATGAATGTATTTTTTTTCCTACTGTCTGACACAACATACAACCAGAGGGCATGTCATATCTTTATTTTCTCTCAGCAGCACAACTATATTCTGCATATAAAACCCTGGGGAGAAATTACTATAGAGAAACTCCACTAAGTCCTACACCAGCCTACCACATGGCTGTCTACCACATGGCTTTTTGATCTGCAAGAGGGGCTTTTCCCAACACAAGCACAAGCATCAGATGCAGATTTAATGGCCCAAGCCCCAGCTGCTGCTACTCATGAGAACAGGATTTGGGCTGGCACATGTTACTGTACAGGCTGAAGCATCCAGGCAAAACATCACTCCCCTACAGCCGAGCTGTATAAAGAAGACTCATATCTTGTGCCACTTAGAAGAAAAATAAACTTGTGTTGACAAATGCAGCCATGATTATATTTTGTTGCAGAACAGAGATTAGCTCTTTTGTTTAAAGCATGGTGCTAATAGCACCAGGATTGCAGGTTCAGTATGGGTCATTCCCTTAAGAGTTGTGGTTCCCTTCCAAATCAGAATATTCTGTGATCCGTGATCTATATCAGTGAATTGCTAAATAATGTTTTGAAAACCATGTTAAAGGACAGTTTTAAACCAACTCTTTATCCTACAGGTTTTCTAGGCCTAGAAATAGAAAAAATTACCTGCAGTTTTATTTTACTTATAGCTTATTTTCTCAGTCCAGCAGCTCCTGAGAAGCACAATGTTGATACTGCTGGGCTAAGCTGTAGCACTTGAGACATTCCCAGATACTTCACTGATAAACACAAATAAGAATCCCCCAATATTATTGATTTTTAAGGCTAGTGACCACATCCCTATTACTAATATATGTGCCAGCATTAAAAAGAGATGACAATCACCTCAGATATAATTAATGCTGACAACAAATTGGTAGCATTGCCACAGATTGCTAAAAGATATAACTCAGGATCCTGGAAATGACACAAGGGACAGAGGCATTTCTCCCCTAGAATGGCTGCACTAAGAGCTGCCAACACTGCCACAACATTACACTGAGGGATTAATGCCTTTTTCCCTTTCAGGAAATGTAATTGCCTGCTCTCAGAGTCTGTCACCCAAACAAAGAGAGTGAATACCACACCTTGCAGAACAGCCCTCAGAAAGGCTGGCCTGGGACCCGTGTGGTCCCGGGGAGCAAGCCTGGCTGGGAACACAGTGAAGCTGGAGAAAAGCAGGAGACTGAGCTCAAGCATTTACCATGCATCCCTTCATGAAACACATGGGGGGGAAAAGCCCTCACCTGAACGTGCAGGTTTCTCAAATTTGTAAAAGATTATCCATGCTAGAAAGCCAAATTTATCCCCAGCTGCATCCAAAGCAGTGTGGCCAGCAGGGCCAGGAAAGGGATTCTGATCCTCTGCTCTGGAAGACCCCAGCTGCAGTGCTGCATCCAGCTCTGGGATCCCCAGCATAAAAAGTATGAACCTGTTGGGGAGAGTTCACAGAAGGGCCATGAAGATGATCAGAGGGATNCCCTCACCTGAACGTGCAGGTTTCTCAAATTTGTAAAAGATTATCCATGCTAGAAAGCCAAATTTATCCCCAGCTGCATCCAAAGCAGTGTGGCCAGCAGGGCCAGGAAAGGGATTCTGATCCTCTGCTCTGGAAGACCCCAGCTGCAGTGCTGCATCCAGCTCTGGGATCCCCAGCATAAAAAGTATGAACCTGTTGGGGAGAGTTCACAGAAGGGCCATGAAGATGATCAGAGGGATGGAGCACCTCTCCTAGGAGGACAAACTGAGAGACTTGAGGTTTTTCAGCCTTGAGGAGAACAGGTTCTGAGGAGATCTTCTAACAGCCTTCTAGTAGCTAAAGAGGCTACAAGAGAGCTGAAGAGGGACTTTTTACAAGGGCAGGTAGTGACAGAACAAGGAGGAATGGTTCAAACTGAAAGAAGAGAAGATTTAGATTGGATATCACTGAAAAAAATTTCATAGTGACAGTGGTGAGACATTGGAACAGGTTGCCTGGAGAAGTTGTGGATGCTCCATCCCTTGAAGTGTTCAAGGCCAAGTTGAATGGAGGCTTGAGCAACCTGGTCTAGTGGAAGATGTCCCTGCCCATGGTGGGGGGATTGGAACAAGGTGATCTTTAAGGTCCCTGTCAATCCAAGCCCTTCTGTGATTCTTTGCAATTGTTTTTCTGAAGATTATAAAACCAGATAAGGTCCATTATATATTATAAAACCAGATAGCGAGAAGTACAACCAAAGTAAACATGTATATTGAAGAATGTTATTTTATCTATGGAAAGACATATTTCTGCCTGTATGTGTCTCATAGTTATGATTTCCTCCCCACTGCTTGTGGTAACTACACACACAGAGCAAGTTGCAGAGCTCAAGGAAAGCTGCATTTCTTCACACTACCGTCTGTGATTAGGGTTTTGCAGGTTTTTTGTGTCAGTGTCTAACAAACAGTGTTGCATTTCCCCAGGATTCTGGTGAGAGCAGCAGAATACTTCTGCAATGTCACTCAGTATGGCCAGGAATGGTTTTAATTTTACGGATGAGCATTTAACTTATGCAGTGCCCTTTAAATCAATGTACTAGGTACACACATTAATAATTAATATTGAAATGCAATATAAAATGTGACAATGCTGCACATTTAATCCAATATATTTACACCAAAGCTGAATTTGGCTCACTGTATTGACTTTTGCAGATAAAAACAGAGGCACAAATAACCCAGAAGCTGAGATGGAAAAAAAGAACCAAATATGTTGTTGTGGGGAAAATATACCAAAAGACTGAAAAAAATGAGTGTATGAAATAATGGATTAAAATCTGAAATACAAAACTTTTTTTTTCTGTGTAAATATAGCATTTGGAAAGTGCTTGTACAATGCAATGGCAGTATTTCCCTTACAGACATATGTGTGTTGAAGAAGAAAGGCAAAAAACAGCTTGTGGTAAGGTGGAGTGAATGTCAGCAATGACCAGGTTCACTGCAGAGAAGTACCCCTAGCAGTTTGGGGTTTTTTGTTTTAATAAGCCCTCTGAAGCTGCAATTTTCACAAGTGCTTTTAAATTAGCTCTGCACCTTCTTTGTTGTATGAGGACAGCCTGTGTGTGCATCTATTACCCACATGATGAATGTCAAAAAAGGCAGAATGCAAATTCAAGCTGCAGCCAATTAAAACTGGACTGGAAGACGTGTCAGGGGACTGTGGAGCAGCAGCAGCTCCCGGCTCGTTACTGGTGAACCCGTGGTCCGTGCTTTCAGCTGCAGACCTGCAGGCATCCCCCGCCCCCAGCAAGTCGCAAAGCAAACACACCACGCACTGAGAGCTTGCCTCGCCAGGCATCGTCAGGGACCTGCTTTGCCAAGTGCTGCACTGGGAGGGAGTGCAGACCCCAGCACAGCTGAAATGTGAGATCATTTCTGGACAAGACGGTCCTAAACAATGAATGCTCCCCACATGCTTGAATGCATAGCTCTGGGAGAAAAATCATGTGAAAAAACCAGCTTTTACTGAGACAAAACAAAATAAAGCAGCTTAAACCACCTTGGAGTCGATGTGGTTGTCTCTATTTCTTGAACCCTGTAATCCTGTCAGCGACCCCCTGCATCCCCACTCACCTTCATTTTCATGCTTAGCACTTGCAGGCAGGATCTGTTTTGACAGAGTGAATTACTGGGAGACAGAAAGCTTTGCCCCAATTAAGAAATCAAATAGTCATATCCCTCAGCTACAGTACAATTTACTTCTCACAAAGTTAATAATCCTTCCATGTAAAATTACACATACAAGCTTCCCATATTGTCTTTCTTTACCCTATCCCCAGGCATCACATGGTATTTGCAACCCAAAAGAGATAAAACATTGCAGCTGCTCCAAAATGTTCAGAAGTTAACTCACAAGACTGTGGTCTTTACGCTTTGTTCTGGAGCTTTTAGTGACACTAAATTGTTCACAGACAGACAAGAGTACGATAGCAGGATTGCAGAACAGAGGAACAGCAAACGTGAACTAATTACCCTAAGACAACACAGTAAGCAGCAATTTATTTCAAGACTAATTTATATTAAAAAATCTTCTATGCTCCAGACATAACACTTGATCAAGTGTTTTTTGCATTTGGATCACAATAGGTGGAGGAAGAAACCTTTAGGGAATAAACAACCCTTTCCCTATGGATATTTCATATTGGCATCTCTTCCTCTACACCAATTTTGCAGTGGTCCAAGCTGTATTGCACCGGTGGCTTTTCTGAGAAAGGAAATAGCACTGGACAAACAGTCAGAAGCATCCAGGGGAACCCTGGTACTTGTAAGTTCAGATTCCATGCCCCTGCTTTACAATTCAGTGTTCCCAGGAAGCAGGCTACAGGTGCCTTACCTTGTAGCACAGAGGCACTGATGTCTCATGTTTAACGACAGCTGTGAAAGTAAAATTTGCATCTCTTTCACTCACAGCAGCCAAGTGGAATTGGGTACAAATGGCTAAAGGCATGCTTAACCTCTTACTGGAAGCTAATACATCATTGCTGTTTGCTTGCACAAGCTCCTACCTTCATAAAAGGTCATCACTCACATCTATATATCCAGATACAGCAAAAGTTTCTGCAGGTTTGTATTGCTGGGCATTGCTGCTCTACAGGTGGTAGTAGAAAGTCAAATAGAGGAGTACTGGGCCAAATAAAGAGGCCAGAAGTAAAAATTGGAGGTTGCTGAGAAGGGACAGTGAGAAGACAGCGAGCTCTGCCTTCCTGGAGGCTGCCAGTGGGAGCAAGAGGGTTACTCGTTGCCTCAGAGATTTTCAACAAAAGTGTTGCTTTCTCTATCCTTCATGAAACTTTGACATTTCCCTTGCTCAGGAATGAGCACTGTATTTTGGGTGGACCATGGTGCTGCCATGGGTGGTGCCCCAGCAAAGGTTTATCCCATCTTTGGCCTGTCCTGCCTGAAATGGAGAATCAGAGCTTTCACAATGAGATGAGACTAAAACCAGAAGAGATCCGTTGTTCACCTGCAAGGCCAAGGCTTCAATTTACTCAGTACTCTGAGTGGATGCTCCTGGGGTGGAGAAATGCTTTTATTGTCTGCAATGACAATATTTCCACTCCAATCTCCACACCTTTTAGCATTGATTTGGCTGTAAAAGTAAAGACACTATCTGGCCCTGCTCTATTCCCACAACTTCTCTGCACTATAAGGATTTTGCTGTGTGGCCTCCAGTGCAGTCCCTTGCTAGAACCAGTAGCAGCAGCAGCAGGCCTGGGATAGGGACAGTCTGCCAGATCTCACCAGGTCCACCATCATGGTGTGGTGCTGGGGCTGCTAGAGGTAGGAGGAAGTGAATGACACAAGGGCCACTTGACACAAGGATGCTCAATCAGCAGCTAGGGAACAAAGTTAGTACAGTGCTGTAGAACCATGGAAAGCATTTCATGCATTGTCTGTATGAAACCTCTATTGCCATTTTCCCAATTAAAGGCTGTTTTTATGACTTTTGCAGCTCCATAACATCACACAAATAATGCATTGATCCTGGGTATGCTGGGTTTGTGTGTGGTAGAGTTAATTTTCGTCACAGGAGCTGGTATGAGGCTGTGTTTTGGTCTTGTGTTGAAAATAGGATTGATAATATAGAAATGTTTTTGTTGCTGCTAAGCAGTGCTCAGCCTGCTCAGCAGGCTTTTCTGCTTTTTGTACTGCTACTCTGGCAAGGAAGCTGAGGGTGCTTGGGAGGCTGGGAGGAGACAGAACCAGGACAGGTGACCCAAACTGACCAAAGGGATATTCCAGACCATGTGACATCATGCTCAGGGTATAAAGTGGGGAGAAGAAGAATAAAAGAGGGAACATTTGGAATGACAGAGTTTTATCTTCACAAGTAACCATTATGTGAGATGGGGCCCTGTTCTCCTAGAGATGGCTGAGCACCTGCGTGCTCATGGGAAGCACTGAATTAATTCTTTGCTTTTTTCTGCTTGCATGTGCAGCTTTTGTTTTCCCTATAAAACTGTTTTTATGTCAACCCATGAGTTTTCCAGCTTTCGCCCTTCTGGTCCTCTCCCCAGGAGGAGAGGATTGGCTGCTGGTGGAGGAGTGAGTGGCTGTGTGGGCTTGGCTGCTGGCTGGGGCTAAACCATGATATTGGGTCAACTACTGGCCAGATACCCTCTTCCATGGGCCTCCTCTGGTGCCCTACCCTGGACCATCAGCCCTTCATCTGTTCCACTGCATTTTGGACAAGCTTCCAAGAGCAGTGACACAGACAAGCTTCCCACTGTGGACAGAGACAGAGGTTTGTTGTGTTCAGTTATTGTTTCCATTGATGCTTTCACAGATCCCAAGTTAATGTATTTTTCTCCTGTCTAGTACAATGACCTGTATTGAGTTTTTTCATGCAAATCAATCATCTACTTATTTCCCTCTGCATGTGCTGCCTTCAACAACAGATTGATAATAAGAACACATAGACAGACAAAACCCATATGATTAGGCCTTTCTTTCAGAGAACCTTGTAGTATCTGTCCTGATTTTCCTCCCTTTATTTCTGTCCTTAAGCAAGAATGTCTCCTTTCTCAAGGATAAAGAAAAGAGAAAGGAGAAGCAGGGGAAAAGGCTGACTTCCTGAAATTTGGCCCATTTGAGAGTTTTTATACTTAATCTATTATAAAAATAATTTCTTCTACTCACATACAAGGCTACAGTCACACATAGTTGCTTGTCTTGGCTACTACATCTTGACAATCTCCTAACATGGGGCCATGGTGCGTGGCATCTTGTGGCTGGACATGCCTGAGCACTCACACTTTGGGAGCATCATGCTTTAAATATGCCCTTGTGTCCATAAAAGGGAAAAAATAGTTCCCTGACATGACAGTGAAGCCTCAGAAGGAAATTCTTTGAAGGAAGAAGTGGCAGAGGGAAGGTTAATGAAATGTGTGAGGCAAGAGAAAGTATTTTTTATTTGTCCCCAGTGCTAGTTGGGTATTTACATTGAAGTGAATAAAGAAAATTAAAAATTAATAAAGCATTAGATACCAGACATTGAATCAGAATTATGGTGCTGGAACAATGTTGTCTGGAGAATGAAACGTTGCACAAGCTAAAGATCTGATCGCTGTTGGGGTAGAACATGGATTTTGTGGAAGACTTCTCTCTGCAGCACTGCTCCTTTTGTTCACAGTTTGCCTAATTCAGCACTTTTGCTAGTGGGAAAACAGTCTCATACTTTTAATGCACAAACTTGCACTCCTCTGACAAAGGGCTGGGGGCAGAGAACACACATCAGGCATGGTGATTTCAACAGGAGTGATGCAAGGCCCAGTAACTCTTGCTGCTCATGGCTCATGTCTCCAGCAGCATCCAAGGGCAGGTGCTGGCCAGGGAATCACACCTGCCCTAAATGTTCAGGGATAGGCCAGTCTGTGCCAGGGTACAGGAACTGCTGCCTCCCCAGTGTGAGTAATGCAAGACACCTCTCTCCTGCTGCTCATTGCTGGAGTCCTGCCATGGATCTGTGCAAGTACAGCAGCACCTGCGGATTAGAAACTTATTCAAAAGTGTAAGATGAGAGTTTATATTTCCTGTTACTTCTGTGTTCCCTGAGGGCAAGGAAAATACCTAAAAACTTAATACATAGCTCAGTAAGACAGAAGAATTGAGAAATACAAAGCTATGTTTGATGAGAATGTATAATTGTTCGGCACCTGCTACTAAGGTTTTTCATACCAGGAGAAGAAGGAGGAAGAAGAACATGGCAGGGAACACCTTCAGTATGGAAACACATAAATCATAGACCTAAGTGGCTCACAAACACCACTTTTCTTTAATGCTGCTGACAGGAAATCAAGGACTGATCTAAAATACGTGTTATTTAGAAATAACTCACAAACAATTGGTAACAAATGCTGTTCAAAATTGTTTTGCTGTGTTTCATCCAGCTAATGAGCCCAAATCACTGCTTTGGTCATGGCAAGGGTTAGACTCAGATTGCTGTTGCAAATTTATCCATTTAATAATTTCCAAAACAGTTTCCCAACACGGTTGCAAATTACTGAGATAATTCCTGCACATCTGCAGTGTGGAGCATAACCTCCATTTTCAGAGCCAAGCAGTGCTGCTCAGAATCAGTAGTCAGAAGCCAGGGCAGCTCATCTCAAACCCCACAGCCTGGCTATCACTGCCCCCCACCTTTTGGACCTCCACTGGATGAACCAGTGGGACAGCTGGAGCTGGACAGCAGAAGGATGGTGTTTCCAGCGTCACGTTGTGCGTTGTCCTGACTCCCTGTGGAGGCACCACAAAGCTTACCAGACAGTCACAGAAAGGAGGGATAACACACACACCTGCTCCTCTTTGCCAAACAACAGGAAAACCAAAAGTGCAGATGTTTAGCTCAGGGGACACTTGCCAGACTCTCAGATTGGAACTGTAGGGGGTCTTGGGGTCCCGAGACTGAGAAACAGTGAAACACTGCTAATATTCACATGAGCTCAGATTAACAGAGGGCCAAATATAGAGTGGGATTGTTCACAACAGAGACTCAAACCTGCTGATAATACATGGACTCCAATATTTCTGGCAGTAATTTAATTCTCTGTGTTATATATTAGATGAAATCTTATGAAAATGGAAATCTTATTAAAAAATCTTCAGTTAAAAAATAACTGAAAACAAGTGATGGATTATAAGAAAGAATCAAATGAAGGCTGAAAAGAAAGCAGGGTAGATTTTCTACTTCTTCCCTCCTATGCATTTATAAAGAATGGCATAATTTAAATTGTGAAACCATTTCTTAAGCAGTTTATCTCATAAAACTCATTATGCAGTTTAAGTTTAAAAAAGATAATATTTTAAGTATAGTGACCTTCTTTAGAACTGCTTTGAAAATTACTGGGAAAAGGCACTATCCAGGAGCTACATGTTCCTCCACCCCAAAGGGAAAGAGCTTCACAGGATCCAAAACAATTGTGAAAGATAAAAACTATCATTATGGTAAAATATTTAATTAAAATGAGCCATGAATTTTGGCGATGTTATAAGCTTTCATTATTCAGGGCACACACTAGCTTCCCATCAAACTGGATTATAAAAAGCCTTATTTTCTGAAAAGGTTAATTTATGATTGCCCATATCAGAACCTTTTCATGTGTGTCTCAAAGCTGCTTCATTCATTGCTGAATATTAGTTTAGATCAGAAACTCATCCACTGTCACCATTTTCAAGCTCCCACTCCAAACAAGTGTAATAAAAAGGAATGCAAATTCTGCTTAAAGAAACTGATTTTTGGATATATTTAACATGCTCATTTTAACTGAAGCTACTTCAGGATCTTCACTAGGTAATCAAGTGGTAACCCTGTTACTGGCAATGTAGTTGTTACAAGATGCTTGCCTTGGCCATGAGGCAGACAGAGAATGTGTGAAAATATTTGTTATACATCCAGCTTCAGTTTTGCAGGAATTGTGCATTAACAAAATCACATTTTCTTCAATACTTGAGAATTTAACTCTAGCAACCCTACTGGCAAAAATGTCTAATTATTAGAATAGTTAAAAAAATCCAGAATGCCATTATTAATGTATCTGATCACACAAAAATGCTCAAACTAAATATATGGCTCTATCTACAAAACCTCTGTATAAAGCCTTCCTTCATAAACATTTCTTAGTGCTTCATTCAATATTGCTACCATACAAAGAACTAATTAGTGTCTCACAGATGTAAAATATTTAGAATACTTTTTAACTTCTGCATAATGTTTTTT
This sequence comes from Urocynchramus pylzowi, assembly GCA_013397555.1. Classification (NCBI taxonomy): domain Eukaryota; kingdom Metazoa; phylum Chordata; class Aves; order Passeriformes; family Fringillidae; genus Urocynchramus; species Urocynchramus pylzowi. Next base: position 1,256,603 of record VZRH01002310.1, on the reverse strand, counting down.
TTTTTGTACAAACATAATTATAGTGAAATATTTTTGTTTACTTATTTTACTACATGCTAAACATAGCTGGTTTTGAATTCCAAAAAGTAAAGCACTCCAAAAGTCCATTTGAAGACATTAGTGCTATGACCAAAATATAAAATTTGCTCATATTTTTTCTTGTCCTGAAGTATTTAGAGCTGAGCTTCAATTGGCAAATGAGTCAGCCCTTGTCTTGGGTCACTGTCTCTTATTACATTGATTTATTTCTTAGGATGGAAACTTCACTGACAAGAAACTGAGTCTTAGAACAGAGCTAAATAATACATCTGAAATGAAAACTGCTGTTTGAGATTTTGACTATTGGGGCATTGTACATCTGCTTTTGCACCTGAAATGCTCATAATGGAAAGGTATGAAGAGGACAAGATTTACAGGGTGGGTCAGTGTGGGTGCCAGGGTCCTGTGGGTATGGGCATGCAGTGGAAATGACTCAGAGAGAAGGCTGCCAGTCAGGAGCAGGCAGGAGTGTGACCATTGCTGCAGCCAGCTGCCTCCAGCAGGCTCACAAACTTCCAGAGAGCTTCCCAGAGGTCAGTGCAAGTATTTCCCCAGGTGCAGCAGCCAGAGAGCACGGGAAAGCTGGAGCCACAGAGGCTCACTGCATTGCATCACTGTCCTGTTAAACTGCTGTCATACTACTGGACTGTAAAGGCAAGTTTGGAGCAGAGGTGGTGGATTTGTAGCTTGTGTGGAGGTCTCTGGTGAGGTTTAGTAGCTGAGGACATACTTCTGTCCTTCTGACGTTTTTCTCTTTTGTATGGAAACAGCTTCAATCTCAAAAAAAAAAAAAAAAAACCCCAAAAAAAACCCCAAAACCAAAAACCACCACCAAAAACAAACTATCCAAACCAAAAACCAAAAACACAGCACCCCAATATCTGAAAAGTGTTTTCCAAAGAGTTCCTGCCTGCCTAAAACAAATCTCTGAGAACCAACCAGTATAATTCCACCTTTTGGCATCTCAGGCTTGTTGCATCCCGTACATTTATCCCAACTTACTTACTGCTTGCATCAAGCCAGTATAAGTCTGGTATGCTTAGTGTAGAGAACAGAGAGAGTGAGAATCACCTAATGTTAACCATAAGCTCTATTTATGTATTTTCAAGTGATCAAGTTAATCTGCGTGTACATCTAGAGTGTGACAATCACTAATCTGCCACAGCAGCTCAAACCAGCCTCTTGAAAGAAGATATTCTACACCTATGAGCTGCAGAGAAGTGATTCTTCACAGATCTATGAAGATAACAATAACTGCCATAAGGTTTTATGGAAACTTCTCAACCATAAGGCACCATGAAAATGGAGCAGATGATAAAAGACATTCCAGCCTAGCTTCTAGCAAAGCTTGTGAATGGGTTCTTGCTGAGAAATGTGAAAATGCAGAAGATGATGGCAAAGTGACTCAGAAAGTCTGGATTATGCTATTCATATTCTTACTGTTGGTGATAAGTTAGTTTTGTTCAAGATTTTCACATAGCTGTACTATATATTTTGATCATAAAAAATTCACTTATTGCCTCAATATTGTACTCCCTCTTAGCAGAGGATAAAACTGGAGCCTCATCTCAGGTGTACATAGTTATCTATATGGGCACAATTTGTCTGAAATGCTCAAATTTTTGCCTATCAGATTTTTTATTACAGAATTAAAAATAAATGATCCCAGGATTTGGTAGGGTTTTTGATTGCTGCTTTGGAGGTTTTTTTTTTGAGGCCAGAGTGCTGCATTATGATTTTTTTTTATCTGTAAAGAGTGTGCTACGGCCAAACAGCTTGAATCTTGACAACAGATTAAGTTTTGCAGATGATTTTGGAACACAGCATGAGAAACACTATCTATTTAGAGATTAATAGGAAAGTAGAGAGAAATTTACTTCTAGATAATTGTTCCATTTAGATGATAAACTATGCAGCAAAATACACCATAGATAGTGATAATTTAATCCTAAAGACTGTAACATATTCTGAATTACTTTTATTCATCTGCCAGAAGTGTTTCATAATGATAAAAAATTCATTTTGTCAAATGTGAACATGCCTGAATACCAAAGCATCCTCTCACAAGACAGTTATGGCTTCATCCTGCTGCTGAAAGGCTAAGCATGTCCATCAGCTATTATATTTTACTTCTGAATACCAGGTCAATTGGAAAAATCTGACTTTACATGTATTAACATACACAAACTATGCATTCCTTGAAGAAGTTGGGGCCCAAAGGTTGCTTCAGCACATTGATTTGTTCTACAGTTAACAAAGTTTTTGTCTGGGAACATCTTCTCGTCAAGTGGGGACTGGGAAAGTGATTTCACTCCATCATATATACAATCTCAGGCCTGATTGCATTTTATGAACAGAGTTAGCAGTTGAAACAGGTTAATCTTGCTTTATTCTATCCCATTTTTTATTTTGTAGAAAAGGATGCTGGCCTTCCAATGTATCAAGTTGGCCATGAGGCTTGATAGCACTTGTTTATATCCATAATATTGTAGGCTGAGAAACACAGTAGTGTTTGTGTATGCATCTTTTAAGATCTTTGCACCATTTGTATCCATGAAAGTACCATTTTAAATAGTAGTCTGAAAACCACGATGACTGAACTTTCACTTTTGAAGTGCAGAAATCATACTTCAGTAAAGATGTATTTTTTAGCACAGACAGCAAGGAAGAATTAAGAATTCACATTAGAACCAGTGACATATGAAATATATGCACTCAACATGATAGACTGTCCTCTTCCCTGTTCCTGTATCACCTTCTGTACTCAACACCCAGGACAGATGTAGTCTGAATTCAATCAGTCCACAGTAAGAAAGTGAAATTCCCTCTCCATTGTAAAGGGATCAGGCTGTGATCACCTTCCTTCCTCCAGAAACATCAGGCTTTTCCATGGCTGGGGTACTTGGCCTTTCCTCCACACAGCAGACTGCAACTGCTCAGGCTTTCCCAACAGCATATTCCCTCAGCTGTGGATGCTTCCCATTTCTCCCCTCCTAGTACACCCTGCTGCTAGGCCTGGAATTGCTGGGGTGTTTGCAAACCTTTGTCTTGGACTATTTCATTGTCTGTATAGATCTTCTCTGCATCAGATGGCATGTTCCCACTTTCCTCCTAAACCCTGTGGAATAACACCTTGCTTTGAAATGGAAAATGCTGCACTGGTTGTACAGACACTGTACTGGGCAATGACTGGTTTCCAATGACTGGAAAGAGAGCCCAGCAGACTTTTAACTACAGTTGTGGATCTGGCTTATGGGCTTTGGGGGGCTCAGCTGGCACCTCTGTTTTTCTCCCACGTGAAGAATCAGTAAAATTATACCCTCTGCAAACTTTACTCCTTGAGTCTTGTAACATTTTTTTTCCTTTAACTGTGATCTTTCCAAAGGCAAAACTGTGCGCTTGTCAGAAGCTTGTGAGAGGCAAACACTGCTCTACACATCTTCTGGACTGAACACAAGAGAGGACACTGCTTGTTGCTACCAGACACAATTCATTAATTTGTGAATTTTAGAGACAAAGGGACATTTTCCTATGCAAATCTTACTATGACAGGCTCTTTCCTCCCATCGTTTAGGAGATTGTTTCCAATGGGCCAGCAGCGATTCTCACTGCCACAGCAATCACAGCCACAGTCAGTCATGTATTTTCACAGACTGAATTTTAAGAACATGTCCCTGAAGGGAATGTCTTTGAATAGCTTAGTCAGAATTGTATTTAGCAACTCTCTTTTGACCCTGGAACAGAGAGGGCTTGAGTCAGCAAGTCTGCAGTGACTGTGTTTCTACAGACTTCTTCACTCAAAGAAAAGTCATGGATGGCGTGATGTTTGAGATATTTAATTATGGCATTCAAATATCTCCCCTCATTTATCAGCAAACAGCCTAGCAAAGACCACAGCTGATGTAGCAGTTGCCCTATTTACCTTCTCTAAAGTTAAAGCAGAAATCTAGGCCTTCCTTTCCTGCTTTATATATAGTGGCATTTTGAAAAAACTGTTCTTCTCCTGGCAGAAGCACAAAGTATATCAATAAATTCTTTTCCTCAGATGTATCTGTTACACCTAATTGAAAATTTAACTATACAGATAAAATATGCTTCTGAAACAAGAGGTGGAGGGCCCTTGATGTTGGGGACTTTTCTCCTCTGTTGTTTTTCCCTACAATCCAGGAACAAGAAGATCCCTGTGGCTAAATCCAACCACTACAGCCAAGCACAAGCTGTAGTTTTTTGTTTGGTTAGGTTTTTTGTTTTGGGTTTTTTGTGGGGTTTTTTTTTTGTGTGTGTGTGTAAACACAAGGTGTTGTTTTTTTTTTGGTTTGGTTTTTTTTTTTGGGTTTTTTGTGGTTTTTTTTTTTTTTTGTGTGTGTGTGTGTGTGTATGTGTGTTTGTTTGTTTGTTTGTTTGTTTTGTGGTGTCCCTTGTATTTTGAGCAACACTACTGCCCAGCACTGCAGTGCCTATTCCCACACAACAGCTACCAGCATCCCTTGGAAAATGAAAACCAAGCTGTGACTCAGCAAAATGCCAATCAAAGTGGAAAATAATATAATATGCAATACAGAGTAAACCACAAGTAACTCAAAACCCAAAGGACAATAAAGGCGGAAGAAAATCACTACTTTTCTATGGAAGGATGTTCTTCATTAGAATGGCGTCATCCGTCACTAGCTCTTACAGCAGTTAAAGTAAAAACAGCTACAAACACATCAATATCTCAAATGATACTGTACCATTCTTTCTTCCTATACGCACAACAAGCTTAAAATAGATAATTCTATTAGTGCTTGATTTTTACAATGCCTTGTTCCTGCCAGCCCAAGATTTCACTCTCTAAAAGCTTTTTAAAAGGCAGGCTTCATTTGAGCCTGGATTTGGTCAAACTGACAGCTGCCTTGTGAAATTCCCAGGCTGGTGACTTTAGTCCTTTCCTGCTTTCAGACAGCTTCTAGGTAGTGAGAATGTTTTAACCTTCCCCTTACCTGGCCACCTTAGTGAAGCAGGAGGGACCATCAACAGAGAGGACTCGTGGTTTATTTTTCCTCTTACAGGTTGGTTAAGAAAACTCTGAGCCTATAGTAAGCCCTGAAGGGAGCAGAGAGGAAATATTTTTGATTGCACTGATTAATATCTGAGGACCCTGAGGAAGCCAAAAGGGTTTCCACACAAACTGGGAGGATGCCTGGTTAGACCAATCTGCTGTTCCCAGCCATAAGCTTCTTCCACAAATTTCTTTCATGAAAAACAGCACAGACCTCACTCCACACAGCAAGACATGTGAACTTACTCCTATGCACTATCTAATTAGTCTCAGTGGAGAGTGAATCTCAAAATGTCAGCTCCTGCAAGTCACTCTGACCTATATCAGCTAAGAGTCTATCTTCTAAAGGCTCTCAAGAGGACATTAAATGGATTCCAGTGTGACATTCTCCATCACAGCTCCCTGTTCAAGGACAGCTCTAGTGTAAAAGGTGAATGGGGAAGTTAGTGCAAGGTTGCAAACACTAAGTGCATCAATGTCTAAACATCATCTTTTAGGATATTTCTATTTCAGCAGTATCCAAGTCAGACAGTTATTTCTCACCCATATGCAGAGCACTCTGCAACACTGTGCACACAACCTCTGCTTTTGTTCACTTTTTTTTTAGATCTTATTTTTTCCTTAGAGTTTTGGGTAATGAACTCAAAGATGACAGAAATACCCTACTCTATCCAGAAATGGCAAAATAAAATCAAGAGCATGGGGAAAGCATTTACAGGATTGTTTCATTATTTTTTGACATAATGTTTCAGAACGAGTCACGTCTCAGACCTTGTCCACACCACCCTGGGGTGATACATGGCTTCCACCAGCCTCCATTTTGTACTACCAGATACCCAAGTCAACAGCAATTGCTGGAAGCCACAGCTGGGCTCCTATCCAGACCCAGCTGAGTCTCTTTGGATAACAGCTCTTCAGAGTTTGCCAGACTGTCAGGCTTTGCTGCTGCCTCCATGCAGAACAGCCACGTTCTTTTGAATCATTCTCAGAAGCATTGAAAAAGGACTCTGCTGCTGTGGTTTCCTTATAAAGCATACACCTTGTCAGGAACCAGTGCAGGAAATGTTGCATTTGCTGTAACATCTCCCACCATTCCATCATTTCAGACAAACATCACCCAGAGGTTCTCTCTAGCTTCTCTAAAGCACAGGTAACAGGACTGTGCTGTGCCTGCAACTCTCATCCATCCTGAGTAATAGGATGGGGAAAAGGAAAAGAAGCCCTCCCCTTCCTTCCCACCTCCTGGGTTTGTCTGTCTCAAGCCCAGCAGCAGCCAAATGGCACTCAGCTGCTTCTTGGTGTGCCCACAGCAAAACTGCTATTTACATCCATGGGAGATGGAACTAAATCAAAGAGCCCAAAACCAGAGATGAATCCCCCAGGACCGTGGTGTGTACTGGTCTGAGGGCTTTCTTCCATGTGCCACCAAGGCTGAAGACACTCTGCTGCAAGCTAAGCCTCAAAAAATTGGTATTCTGCTTCTAAAATCAGCTATTTTCTCCTCCTTGACTAGAGAAATGAAGGAGATTACACAATTTTTAGAAAGAGAGAGCAAAAAGGAACTTCAATGCCCCAGGCAGCAATGCTAAAGCAGATGGCAAGATATGCTGCAGGGAGAGATAACCACAAGGATTATAACAGCAAACCATGAGCCCTGACTATTATCAAATAACCACTGAAGTAGAAGGATCTGTCTGAAATCCAGTGACATATGGACTAAGGCTGAAATTTATAAAAGCAATGCTTTGTTGATGCTTCCACAAGGAACATAGACACAGCAACCACCAGAAAAATCCAAGACTTGGCTGCGTAGATTCAATAGGCTACATTTAAAAGGATTTTTGGTGTCAGGTTCCAACAACCAGTTTAAAAAACTGGAGACCTATTACCTCAACAGCTTGTGGGAAATTAGCCTGGATAATGGCCACTTATGTTAATACTTGCACAATGCCCTTGTGAAATACAGAATGCCCACCCAAAACCACCTGGACACCCGCATGGGGGAGCAGCAGCAGCAGATACTTTTCTCTTTAAGACCCAAAGGCTCAAAGCATTCGCAGCTAAGCTTTGCCTGGGCTTCATTTAAATAAAGAGTGAGGGTGATTTTTATGGGAATCGTGCCCTCTGTTGATACAGGTGAAACACTTTACTGAAATGGTGTTGCTGGCTGAGGTGTGACTGCCTCAGTAAGAAATGTTCATAGCTAGGAAAAGGTTGGTTTTGCTTGTTTGTACAGATTTGTAATTATATTTTTCAAATAACCCCACAGAAGACATCACCTGAAAAGGTCTTCATAGAAATGCATTAACCTGGAAAAGTTTTTCTGGTCACTATTTATGATTTTTCCTCCTGGGATGAGTATGAGAAGAGCAGGCCCACGTGTCCACCTCCCTCTGGTGACTATACACCTGAGATAAGAGTAACAGTGCCTTGAGCAAACAGGAGCAGACAAGGTCATGTGCTGCCATGTGAGTGAGTTGCACCATTTGCAGGATTTCAGTGTCTGAGTTAAAAAGCAGAGCAAGAATGAGAAGATTAATAACAAATTAAATTTATATCACAAATTAAGGCTTCACAAAGTATCTGCATTTCCTCATTTGTTCCTTCAGACATTTGTCTTTTCCAAATCATACTTCTAACAAACATTGTTTCCCCCAAAAAGTCAGAGGAGGCAATAAGCTGTTCAAATGCACCATGTCATACTCAGCATACAGGATAGGCCAATATAGCAATACAGAATACACATTAATTTTCCTTTAGGAGCATTCTTTAAGCAAGGCTTTCTAAGCAAATATTTTATCCCCTGGTGTATAAGACTGTATTACGTTAGCTCAGGTTAGGCATACAATTAAACCATTGGGGCAGCCCCTCCAAGCAGCCTTTTTGGCCTTCTATTCTGTAGGCTTTTCTAACAAGACCCAAGTGTTGTATTCATTAGGGAGATTTCTAATGGCATTACACCAAGCCTTTCTCAAGTCTCTCTGCTCTGTGCTGGTTTTGGATCCCTTTATTCTACATACCTCTATATCCTTTTTCATGTTTGTCATGCTTGCTGGAGCTGAAAGCCACCCTTCCCAGAAACCAGCCATAGATGCATTATTTATTATCCTATGATATGTATATTTTATATTTTCATTTTTTAAAAAAATGCATTACAAGCAGTGATTTCAAACCTTGGTGCAATTCTTGGATGCGAGTTTCAAGCAGATTGGCTGCAGGGTATGTGCACAGACACACACTTGGATGGAAAAATCTGAGGAGTTCTGTAAAGACTTGCTATTTCCATCTGAGAAGTGAATATGTTATCAGAGATCAAGACATAAAGCTTGGGAAACAGCTAATGTGGTTCAGACTTACAAACTTAGAGCCAGGAAATCTGGCATCTGCCCAACAACAATACTGGCTGATTCTCAACAGGAAGGGAAAAGTCTCATAACGATCAAGGAAACTTTGGAAATGTTAATTAAATGTTGAAGTTAAGGTTTTAAGTCAATGCACTTGGCCTGACCCCCTGTTTGCATTGCTGACTCTGCCTAGCAAGGGACAGCCATCTGTCAAGCAGCTGCACCAGCTTTCCCAGGCCTCACCACTTCTCCACAGGGAGACAGTATTCATCACCCAGTGCCCATATGAAGAGTTCCTGAAAGGGGCGGGGGAGGCAAACACATTTCCCTCCTTTTCTTACCCTCCTTGTCCTGGGACAGCTGTCCCACAGCCTGAGGACAAGTCCTGCTCACCCTGCTCAGGTAAGAAATATTAACATGGAGAGAGTTTCCAGGCTCCGGTCATATTCCTGAAGCTTTACCATAGAGCAAAGGGAAAAGGAATATCAGCTCCCAACTCTCAGAGACTCCAATATATACATATGGGGAGTCCTTATGGCATTTCAGTACTTAAAGGAGAGCTGTGAGAAAGACAAACTCAAACTTTTTAGCAGGGTCTGTTGTGACAGGACAAGGGATCATGATTTTAAAATGAAGGAGGTTCAATTAAGATGGAATTTAAGAAATTTTTTACAATGAGGGTGGTAAAACACTGGCACAGGTTGCCCAGAGAGGTGTCACTAGTCATGGCAGGGGGTTGGACTAGATGATTTTTAAAGATCCATTCCAACCCTAACCCTTCTGTGATTCTATGATTACAGACAAAAATGCATCCTGTGATGACAGCTTTGCTGAGTGCAAATAATGAAATCCAAATGGAAAAGGATCCTGAAAGTTCACCATTGCAATGAGACACTGCAGTGCCACTGAAAGCCCCATTGCAAAAGGATTACCTTGCTCAAACATCACAGGTGTTTTTGGGGGTGGTACAGAAGCACATTAGCAAGAAGATTGCTCATAAAAGACAAAAATTAATGCTCAATTTCTTGCTTTATTGCTCAGCTTGTCAAGATTGTGTACTTTATCTAAAATAAATAAATCAAATAGTATATTCACCCCCAATTGTTATTACAGACCCCACTTACATTTGCTTAGGATAGATAATTGTAATATACCATGCTACATTGTGCTCCATTAAACATATCCAGAGTCATTGTCATCACCACATAAACAGACATACTGCTTTATTTACAGGAGTTTGACATAAGAGTAATGCATAAAGGGAGAGTGTGCTAGAGACAAAACAGGCTCCTCTGTTAAGCCTTTGCCTGAGAGGAGTCTGATCAAACATATCTTCCCATGTTCTGTGTTAACTGGCTGATTTCCTTTTAACCTTGAGTAGTAAGATAGTCTCTGGGAGTCTAAAAATCTCATTGAATAATTAGTTATAATTTATCAACTTACCTCATCAATATATTCATTCGTTTCATAGATTGGAAGAAAAATCTGGAGGTTTCTAATCCAAATCCCTGCTTGAAACAGAGTTGATACCAAAATTACATGAGATCTTTCATGGCCCCACCCAAAAAGGTTTTATATGCCTCCAAGGACAGAGACCCCAAAGCATCCCTCAACAGCCTGCTTCAGTGTAAAGTGCCAAAATGAGGAACCCTTTCCTAGTACATGATCAGAATTTCCCTTGGTGGAAATTTTGTCCTTTTATCCTTACACCTTGAAAAGGCTCTGTGTCCATGTCCTCTACAACTCTCATTAGGTACCTGGAAACAGCAGCTAGATCCCCTCACTAGATCCCCTTTCAGGCTTTTCACTCCCTGGTGAACTTGGTTCACAGCCCAGGAAAGCCAAACTCAGATGTTTTATGCTGCTCATGGCCTCTTTCAGAGTGCTTACTGAGGTGAGAGGAAACACATTTTCATTCACCCAAACCATCATTTTCAAGCCAATTCCTAATTACAGCTGACTATCAGGAAGATTGATTTTAAACATCAACTTTTTTCCTCAATAACCACAATTCCTATTCTGGTCCCACATCAGGAGCAGCAAAACAAGGAGAGCACAAACCACAGTCATTTTTGCTGCTTCTAGCTCAGCCAAGCCCAGGAAATAGAGTTTCTCTAGGGACAGGACCACCATGTGAGTTTGCCAGGCCAAGGGGTTGTGGTTGCAGATGGAAAAAACAGGAGTCTTCCATGGTATGGGGTTTTCAGAAGAGCTTGTGCTTTTTCTGTGCCAGTACTGATCTAGTCCTCCTTTTGATTGCCTCACATCAAACACTTGATTTATAAGCATTTGGAGAAAGGACTGCCTTTCTTACACTTCCAGTACACCAAGCAAACTGCCAGATCTAAAACAAGGGATTCATAAATAAGTAACTGTGTTACTAGGCATATAAGAAAATACTGCATATATAAAAAATCCTCAAACTTCTCTTGCATTCGGAGCCATCAATGGCTCAGCATTTCTCTCAAAAGAAATCCTCTTAATTTTGACATTGGGTTATGAGCACAGGCCTCTTCCCTGTTTAACTGAGGACAGATGAGGCATCTCTGCATCAGCTGTTCACACTGCTGCCTGTGTTATAAATGCCAGGGTGATCGGATTTCTCTTGCTTTTTTAGATATTTCCACTGTAAATTCCTAAAATAATAAAAACTTTTAAAAATTACGCAGTAGTATTACCAGTGGTAATCCTTGTTAAAAGGAGATAAAAAACTGACTAAACTGCTCTTGAGACAGCTGTGTTCCAAGCCCCTCTGTTTGCATTGTCTGTACCATTTGCTGACCATGCAAGTGGGTGAGTGCATTGAGAATAACTGGGTGCAGGGAGACCTGTCCTGCCCCTGCTTGCATGGGGCTGGGCCGGCTTCCTGTGCCTACACACTCCTGGGAGGCATGAGGAATAGCCATATGCCCCTGCTGCACTTACATCAGGGGCTTCCCACCCTCACACACTGAATAATTACTCATATTATTCTTTGCAAAGGAAATAATTTCTTGGAATGACAATAACATACATCTATGCCTTATTCAGCACATGACAGGCAAAATTAGGCTTTTCAAAATGGGAACTAATTAATGTCATATCCTCTATAGCTCTTTCTTTCACTTGAGCTTTTTTTAAAGCACAGATGAGTGCTAATGGTGCCCACCATACAACAGTGCAGCACAGACATCATTGTAGGTAATCACAGCATGTACTTGTGGCCAAGAAGGCAGTGGTGTCCTGGGAGCCATTAGGAAGAGCACTGCCAGCAGGTCATACAAGGTGGTCCTGCCCCCCTCTTCAGCCCTGCTGAGGCCACATCTGGAGTGCTGTCCAGCTCTGGGCTCCTCAGGACAAGAGAGACACGGAGCTCCTGGAGCAACTCCAGTGAAGGACTACAAAGATGATTAAAAAACAGGAGCATCTGTCTTAGGAGAAAAAGCTGAGGGAACTGGGCATGTTCAGTATCAAGAAGAGATGTTTGAAAGGAGACATCATCAAGGTCTGTAAGTATCTGAAGGGTGGAAGGCAAGAGGATGGAGCCAGGCTCTTCTGAGTAGTGCTGAGCAATAGGACAAGAGGCAGCAGGCAGAAATTGATGGACAGGAAGTTCCACCTGAACATGAGAAGGAACTTTATTGAGCAAGTGACCAAACATGGAACTGATTGCCCAGAGAGGCTGTGGAGTCTCCATTACTGAGGATACTCGAAAACTGTCTGGACACAATCCTGTGTCATGGAGCCTGGGAGGCTCTTCTTGAGCATGGAGGTTGGACCAGATGACCACAGTGATCTGTTCCAACCTGACCTGTTCCTGGGATTCTATGATTCTATGACCTTTCAAAAATATTTGTTTTCCAACATCACCATCCACTCATGTTTTGTGGTGTAAGCGCCCACTTATGTAACAAACAGGCATGCTTGTGTGTTAATATTTTTTCTTAAGCCATGATCTTGAAGAATTAGGCCAAATTCTAGATTCTGGTCTCAAAAACCCATGAAGCTGCAGGTCCAGTTAGAATTTTACTTCAGTTTGCACTTGAGACTGGACTGGATCTATTGCAGCTGAAATTTCTGCTTTTCCTCTAAGTGGTCCTTACTACAGCACTTTGGTCAACACAGGGGCAAGTTGCTTGATGAGGCTGTGAAAAACCCATATCCATCTGTGGAAAGGTCTGAAGAAACCCATGGTTGGTGTTGAGCAGGGATTTGACCACAGACCCCTGGTGTTCTCCAGTCTGAAGTCTGCTGTGGCTCCCAACACCTCCTTCTGATTTCCCCAGTTCCAGCTTGATTCCCAAGGCAACTTCTGTAGTTTCCTCAGGCATGCACTGAAATGAGCATCACTTGTGCTTTTGTGTGGGGTCCCATGTGCCAAAACTCTGTGGTAAAGGCATATCAGCAACTTCTGGAGACGGCAGGGCTCAGTATTTTTGTTGTCAGCTTTTTGGTCAACACAGATGGTGGTCAGGGGTAAGACAACAAGCAGAACTATTTGCTTTTGGGGTTTTTTTAAGTGTGGGAGGAACTTTTATTTTAAAAAATAATGGTGTCTTGATGACTGCATTAGACTAGATTTCAAGGAAGAAAAACACCATCTTCAAGCTATAACAACCCAGGACCTAAGCTTGCTTCTTGCTTTCATTGTGGTCAGAGCTCAGCCTGGGGCTGAGGGCAGGGACCTCCCCTATCTTCTTGCTCTCTGGCTTTGCTTCTCCTTCTTTCCCCTTTATTCTGCTTCAGATACTCACACAGACATTACTGAAACTGTTATGGTTGCCATAACCCCTTACCTGCTCAATTACCTCTGCCTTTTCTCCTTTCAAGCCCCCCATTAATAACCCTCTCCTTCATGATCCCATCATCAGAGATACTGCTACAGGCTGTGCTTTACTCTGCAGAAATCAAGGAGCTCTTTTTATCAGGCCCACATGCCACTATCTCTGGTTATTCCTTTTGGTCCTCATTTTCCACAGCCTCCACTCCTTTTGCCAAGTTGCCAAGTGCAGATAGCGTTTGATGACAAGTTTGATGGCAAGGGCAGATACTGTTTGATCTGAAGCTGTGCCATTCAGTCCTGTAATGGAACTAGGGTCTTCTCAAAGTGATATTCAGGGGAAAAAAAAAACTTTATCATTTCCCCTGGACAGCTAGAACCTGTAGAGCAGATGTTTCAGTGAGCTACACACAAAGATGCTTAGGTCAGAAAACAGTAATTATGGTCTAGCTGTATGAAATATGCATAGCAATTAACTTTGACAGCTCTTTATGGATTGAAGTAACTAGGGCATATTACGGTGCTTTGTATTTGTTTTCCTAATAATCAGTCAAGTCCTGGATAAGGTGAAAAATCAGCTTTCTGTTAAACTATTCAGTTAATTTTCTATGCAGGCTTTATTGAGCAACCAGCATTAAAATTACATTCCTTAACTATGTTTTAGATAAGAGCACCAAAAAAAAAAGAAAAGATACTCAAAATATTACATTTTGCAAAAGAATTTTCATAGCTACAAAAATACGTTGTTACTTAACTTAGTAGCAGCAGAAATACCTGCAACTCCATATTATTCAGTTTACAGTCACATTTCAAAAAATGGAAGGTGCCATTTATGTAGTCATACTAACAAGGAGGCATTCAAAAGTGGCTTAAAATGGCCAATTATTAGATATATTTCAAATTGAAGTTTTAGTTTCCACAGGTCTACATGTGCTGGCAGCCATCTCTTCAGCAACAACCACCTCTAACATGCAAACTAGCTACTTGTAAAATGGCAGCACTACTTGTTTGGGAATCTTCCAGCAGTGATGGAAGTGATGCAGTTTCAGTGTGATTCCATAGAAGGTAAGCTTAAAGTTCCTTTTGTCTTATTTGGAATTTGTCAGATGCAGAATTAATTCCACATTGTTTTATTACTTGAAGTCCAAGTAAAGCTTTGGAGATGCTGAGTGGGGCAGTTCTGTTACAAAAAGTCTATCTCTCTAGAATCATAGAATCATTTATGTTGGAAAAGACTTTTAAGATCAGCAAATCCAACCATTAAGCCACCACTGCCAGGTCCACCACCAAATCGTTTCCCTAGGTGCCACATCTACATGTCTTTTAAATAACTCCAGGCATAGTGACCCAACCACTTCCCAAGCACCTTGTTCCAATGCTTGACAGCCCATTCTGTGTAGAAATTTTTCCAAATATCCAATCTAAACCTTCCTGGCACAGATTAGGGCCATTTCTTCTAGTCCTGTCACTTGTTACCTGGGAGAGGACTGCAACCTCAGACAGTGTAGTTCCCCTGAGCCTCCTTTTCTCTAGGCTGAACACCTCCAGTTCCCTCAGCCCTCCTCATAGGACTGGTGTTCCAGAACCTTCCCCAGCTCCATGGGCCTTCTCTGGTCTTATTCCAGAACTTCAATGTTTTACTTGGAGTGAGGGGCCCAGAACTGAACACAGGATTTGAGGTGTGGCCTCACCAGTGCTGAGTACAGGGAGACAATCCCCGCCCTGCTCCTGCTGGCCACACTATTGCTGGGACAGGCCAGGGTGTCACTGGCATCCTCCAGCTAGCAATATGTTTTACAGAAAACAATGGAGGCTAAAGAGGAATAAGTATTTGGTGCAATGAAGTCATGCTTGATCAATCAGCAATCTGAGCAGAAATATTTCAGTGATAAGCTACTCGATTTCATGGTATCATTTCAGCTAAATGAGAAAGTTGAACAGTTCAAGAGGGCACTAGTGATAACAATGGGGTACTGCATAGAAATTCTTCACATAACCATACCAAGTTAGAAATGGGGCTTTCTACCACCTGGTTTAGTGGAAGATGTCCCTACCTCTGGCAGGGTATTGGAAACAGACTAAGGTTACTTTTAACCCAAGACATTCTATGGTTCTTTGATAACCAGAGGTCGTAAACTCTGGCCCCTCATTTTGATTCTCATAAATACAAGCTGGAAAGACATAGATATTTTTTCTGCATTGAACACAAATGACCACAAAAGCACAAGTATTGCTGTCATCAACTCTGTGTGCATACAGATCACAAAAAGGACTGAGGAATGCCTTTTTACCAAGATATAAACCACAGACCCCTATGTCTATTGACATCCTTTTGAAACCTAATCAAGGAATATTATCACTGCATTTGCTGCCTGTCTAAATATAGATTATTCTCCTCACTCTGGAAGAGAACTCTTTGGCAAGAAATGTACGAAGTGTGTACTAGGACCACACCACCCTTGTACAAAGATATCATATATAAACCACAGACATGAAGATTAATTCTGCTCACCATAGCACTTATTTGAGGAGAAAGATGTCACTTTCTGATCTAACTGTGCCTTCTCCAGGCTCATGGCATACATCTGTTGTTTCTATCATATTGAATATACAGGGTGAGTACTATCATTATGGTAATAGGTTACTTCAATCTAACCACAGAACTGTAAATACAACATGTACTGGGAAGGTGTCCAGATTATCTCAGAGCAGTGCAACATTTAAATGGTGTTATTGTGCACACTTAATTTAATACCTGACATTTTAGTCGTGCCAAAATTACATGCACAGCTTGCTACTGCCATTCAGTGGGAGTTACTGATATAACACTGGAACAGCACACAGAACAGGGTGCCAACACTGCCAAATAGGAAGAGAACCTGAGAGAGAGGTCCATGTCTATTTCAAGGTCTTGAAAAAGTTTTAAATTACCAGCAAAACACCACAGTATGTGACAAGATCAAAGAAAGAAAGTGTCCTACCACCAAGAGGTTTTCTCTCTCCCAAGCTTTCCTTGCCAGAGGGCTGCTCACAGACCCTCATTTCTTGAAAGACAGAAGAGTGCATGTTTCTCTGTTGGTAGAGTGCATGTTTCTCTGTTGGTATGGTAGCCAGGCCCCACAATTAACCAAACTTTTTTGTTTAAACTTTATTGGTCTCAAGAAGATCCTACAGCAATGAAAAAACCTGTGGCTTTCTGTTGCCCTGTTTTTTTGAGTTTCTTTAAACCTTCTGATATTTATATTCTTATAATAGAGTTTCTTACACACTTTCATGTAAATAATAATTGTTTTACATTCTTCTCTATAGGAAGAAAATTTTGATAGTCTGTTAGTTTGACCAGTGTGTTTGGACAGGTAACAATATCATCCTCCAATCCATTGTCACTTCTAGAATTCTATAAATGTTGAAAGGTCTGAAAAATAAAGTACTCTTTTCCTGTTCCTCTTCGGACACTGGAACACCTTAAGTAAGTTTTATTATTTCGTGTCACAACAGTGACAGCTTTCTTTTTGTCTTACCCTCAGTAATGCTGTAGATCAGACACTGCTTATTTCCAAAACACCACAAATGTCACAGAAAAAATTATCTTGAAAAGTTGGGTTCTCCAGCATGTAGCAGAAGCCCCACTACATACCACAGTTCTTTCAAAACTCATTTGGAATAAAGGGTTTTCAAATCAAAGCTCCTGCAAAGCACACAAATCTGTGCAAGAAAACTGGGGAAGAGGGTACTTCTGTGATTAAGAAAGATACCCATGCAGTTAATCCATATCACAACAAAAGATTGTCAAACGATTGCCACTCTCTTCCTTGGTTTGGCTTCAGCAGGAGGTAATGTTAGTACACAACTTTGTGTCAGGGACAAAAATGATCTTTGCAAGAGCTGTTGTATTATCAAGACAGTCAAGACAATCACAGAGGATAAAGGTGAGGAAATAAGAAATGTTTCCTAGTGAGCATGTGCTGTGTATCACAGTAAACTGCGAGTGGCGATATGTTGCACTGGTGATGAATGCCTCCTCTCACTTACTCATTTGACTCCAGCAAAGTGCTGGCCTCATTGGTGGGAGTGTCAGGATGGTGAGAGATGGTCCTTGCCTTGTCTTGCCTTGCCTTGCCCTTCTCTCTTTTATAATGATTCCATTATGCTGCCTGTAAATTAATTCCTACTATATTCCTAAGCACATGGCACTGACCTTATCAAAAATATGCATTTTAGGCATTGAAATCATCCTAGTTTGAGGTCAATTTATCCTAGCTTCATGTATAAGTTTTCCTACAAGCAGCAGCTTGCCTTCAACAAGACAGTAACTTCCTTAGAAATTCTTTATGTCAGCCTAAAGATTTTCACATGTGTAAGTACCAGCAAAAAGAACATTTAAAAGTTTACCCTGCATGTGAAGGTACATGATTAAAATCATACTTCTGCCCATGCTAATTGTGAGCCTATGTTAACCTAAGGAGGTCTAGGTTAGGGTGTTAGCAGTATTACTGCTGTTTCAGCTCTTTTAACTGGAGTAGCAATGCAGAGTGTGAAACAGGTACTGTCCCCCCTCTTCCCATCCCACTGTTCTCCTCATCAGGCAAAATCATCAGCAGGCCAAAACCAGCTTCTGGATGGGCAGTGATGCTTCATGCCTATCCACTTCAACTACAAGGCATTCTGCTTTGCATTGATCTTGATCATTAAAACACATGGTTAGGAGTGCAGCTAACACGTGGTTAGCTTTTGCAGAAGAAGGCAAAATCCCTAAATACTTTGCATGGATAATTCTCCCCCAGGAAAGAGAGAAAGATTGACAAACCTCCATCTCACTAGTTAGCACGTATGTCACTGCAGCATTATCATGAGCATTTTTACTGACTGCTCAGGCAAAAGACTGAGGGAAGATATTCTTTTCCAGAAATTTTGGGATCTGAAGCTCCTGACTTTCAGAGTATAAAAGCCTGTGTGCAATTCTGCCTTATATCCACAGGTGTCAGTGGAAGACCGGCACTTCTGACATTTGTGAGGCAAAAAACCACTGAGTTGGCTTGAAACAAGGAAGTTTAACATAGCTTAACTCCATGACTGTAGCTCATCACCTGGAATACATGCAGTTTTAAAAAAGACTTCAAGAGACATTACCTGGAAAGTTCAGAAAAAGCATTCCTAGAATGAGGCAGGCTGAACAATTCAGCGAAACAGTTCCTTTCCACACTGATCTAATCCTTTCCATTATACATAAAACCCCATCTCTTTTCATTTAATTCCACAGGACAAACACCTCCCATTTCCCCATGCCTTAGCTCCTTCCCTGTGCTAAATTCGTCGTGTGTTCTCCCTTTATTTCCCTGGACTCTGCAGGTCTAGGCTCACGTTCTCTCTCAGCACGGATAGCTCTGCCCCATTTGTACTTTTCCATGCCAATTCCATCCAGCCACCTAGCGCCTCCTGCAGCCCTTCAAATTAAGGCTTCCCAAACTGTTGTTGCTACTCTGAATGACACTGGAGGAGTGAAGGAGATGGGAAGCCCCTTTGATGTGGTTGTTCCACAGTCCCCACGCCCAGCCCAGGCTCATGGCATACACCTGGCTCTTGGAGTCGAGAAGGCAAGATGGGCCTTAAGGAGAGCTGCTGTGGCAAAGAGAGGGAACTGGTCCTGGGAGCTGTCCCCAGGGACATGTGATCAGCTAAACATCTGCACTCTCTATGGGGTCTGCCTGTGCAAAATGCTGTGCTATTTGCATCTTTGTGACCTCCATTCAGGCAGGGCTTCTTCAGGAGATGCAGGATAGACATCCCCTTGCAGGAACTACCTGGAATTCGGGGATAAACACTTCCTACACATGAGTTACAGATGTAAAGCACCTCTTTGCTGTGAGGGAGAAAAAGGTGCATAGTCCTTCCCTATCAGATCACTGCTCTGTATGTGAGCATACCCCTAGCTGTGTGAGCAAGTATTTCTGACAGGAACACACTGTGGTGTAAAGTCACCCTCCCTTGTCAAAACCGACCTACAGATCAAGCTGGAGGACTGCTACATGGCTTCCCAGGTCATTTCAGGGTGCAGCTGAGTGACCTTGGCTTCAGATGAGAGCAGTGCTGCTACCAGCTGCTGAGGCTGGCACAGTCCCAGCCAAGCCAGGGCAGGAAGGAGCTCCTTGGCCCAGCACATTCAGCTGCAGGATGAGGCTGAGCTGCTTTGCCTCTGACAGACATGTCTGGAAGAGACGACTGGGTGCAGCTCTTCCAGATAGCCAGGAGCTAGGATTGCAGTGCTTGCCAGTCCATGGCCCTTCAGAAGTTTTAGCACTGCAATTCTAACAAAACTAATAAAAGGCATGTAAGTATCATCACCCATCCTGTGGAAACTCTCACTTCTGTAAGATCTTTCTTTCCTTGATTGAACTTTTTAAATTTAACTTTTACAAAGAATGCAGAGAATTTGAGAATTAGGAAAGAACTCAGATGGATGTTAGCAGTGAAGCTCATGAATAATTGGAACTGTGATGCCATTAGCATGTTAACTGAGAAGAATAATTATGCATATGGTCATTTCTGAAGTGTGAAACTTCTAGCTTGCAGGACAAAGGGACAAGGTGCAATGCTTCAATCATGCAGGTTGCTTACAGAAATGAAAAGAAAAGCCTATACAAAAACATGGGAAATTGTTCCCTGAATGAAGGAAATAGTATATTAAGAAAATTCCCTGTTGTGCAATGAAAGTTAGCACAAATTCTTGCTTTAAAAAAGAATACAGTATAATATATGAATGTATTTAAAAATGCAAATATAAATATTATGCCACTGTGAAAAAATAATGTTTAAATCTAAAGCATGGTAAAAGTTACACAACGAAAATGCCTGTTCATGAGACTTAATGTCAAGTGTAAGAAGATGTAGAAATACATTCTGCTAACTACTGTATCTTTTGAAAACTACACTTAACTCCCAACTGTTCAAAAATCCTTCTGATGTAACTGGAAGAGCAACCAAACCAACATTACAGTCTGCACAGACTTACATTAATCTGCACTATTTACTGTCAGTGAAGTAGTTTCACGCCTAATGATTTACAAACAGTTCTGATTGCTGAAAACCTCTTCAGCTGCCATTCTTCATCATAATCTCTAAAGCATCTACACAGAATTCAAAAGAAAATTCATAATTAATGTATTGTACTGTCCCATTGACCTAATTTGAGGTTTAGTGATTTATTTTACTTAGAAGAAAAATGTTCCATTAGAACTATCTCCAATCCTTTTAGTCTTGCAGACTACTCCAATCATGTTAATAAAGAGAAACAAGCTCCCTATAACTTCTCTCTGAGGTTGTTTCTGAGCCCTGCAACTCTGTTCCTGCTCAATGTCCAAACAGTGGCCCCCTGTGTGCAGGTGTTGAGCTGAGCCATGAAGCAAATGTCTGAATCCCCAAGCTGTGCACAGCCCTGTCTCACCACCTGGCTGAGCTCTTCTAGGATTTCTAGGGTTCTTTGACCTCTTTTTGAATATGCATAGAATAAAACAACATTTTCATCTGAAGTCATACATCACCGTGCAGTTTTCTGGCAATTTGTATGATTCATGTGTCTATAGTCAATCAGGGGTAAGGAAACATTTGCCTTTTTAAGCTGCTCATAAATATCAAAACACAGCTCACACACCACTGCTTGGGCTGGATAGTCAGCCTGGTTTGATGTCAGCTGTGCCCCAGGCACGTTCAACACAGACAGCGTTGCAGAGGAACAATGCTGTGCACCAGAATGGAGGTACCTGTCAGGGCCATGGCTCGGACAGCCAGCATGGCAAGTGCTGCCTGACCAATCTAATGGCCTTCCAAGATGGTATCATAGCATCAGTGGACAAGGGAAGGGCTACAGATGTCATTTATCCCCACTTCTATACGGCCTTCAACACAGACCCTCACAATATCCTTCTCTCTTAAACTGGAGAAAATTTGTGATCATGTTACTCTGACTTATATTCTGTATTTAGTCTGACATCTCTTCTGCTCAAAGGGGTTTTTTTCAATTCATGTTTTTGCAGTGCCTCATAATATTCTGATGAGGCCAAATTATCAGGTGAGAAATGGCATGAGATAGAAAGGTGCCAGCAGTATGTGGAACTATGGGTTGAGAAAGAAGGATTTCAGGCTAGTGGGGAAGACAAAGAGATTGATATTTACCCGTAAGTTTTACTTTTGTGAAGAATATTACAATCTTTTCAGATTGTTGCTTAAAAGGTGATGACAAGGAAAGTCATATGGAACCTGAAAATAGACATTTACTTCCATAAAAATGATGGAACTACTTAATTATCCCCTTATTTGACTCAGTGCAGAAGATAAAATATTTCCATGATCAAGTTTTTCCAATGCCAGGGCTGAAGGCACAGTCTCCTTCTTTTGCCTTTACCTGGAGGATCAATTTTAATGTCCATCTTGTTAAGAACAAAATCTTAATTCAAATGAGAAGTCTGGGGGCTTGGGAGTGAGGGTGGTGTTACAAAGCCCTATCTTGCACACAGATGAGTAATTAGATTGCAGTGGATATGGAGGTTCTCCTTTACCACTGCATGACCCCCTTTCATCAGGTAAGTCTGCAAACAGAGCACAACAGAGCCCTAACATTAAATTTGTCGCTAGGAGTTCAAGATGTTTTGAGTTGTATCAAAGGAAATAGCTCTGACAGTGAGATCACAAGTTGCATGGTCCAAAGCTGTCTTTGTTATTGCACAGCTGCGGGACAGACCACTGAAGTTACATTACAAGATAGTAACAATGCAAAATTTAATTATTTATCTTCAATCTTCTGTAGGTATGCCTGAGACTGTAAAGATGGATGCAGATCTGGTCTTCTGCAGAGAACAGAAGCACTGACCAATAGCAGAATTTAAATTGTGTATGGACTGACGTATTATTAAAAAGTCTAAATTTTAATACACTCATATGCCCTTCCCTCCCTTTTCCTTCTGTGTAAGAGCTATATGGAAATCTTCTAGTTTATGTGCAGACATTCTATGTTTAAGGATAACAAGAAAGTTCAAAGAGCTCCCTTTTTCCTCTTAAAAAACGCTGAAGTTTGTTTACATTTATGAGCATCACGAGTCTGAAGAATAACAGCAGAGTTAAAATGCTGCTTAACAGAACTCTACACTTCAGGTGTTTTGTACCTGAGAATTCAAAGGAAAGAGCAAAGTTTCCAACAGCCAAACCTCATAAAGTGTACAGGTGTACTTTTTTGTGAAAGCGTTTTTTCTGTCATGCTTCATGCAGATCGTCTTTGCTGGCCTCAGCATTTCCAGTGGAAATGATCCAGGAGTAAATCAGACATTGAGATTAAATGAAGCAGAAAACAAAACAAATTGCACATGAACAAAGTACTGAAGGGTGTGTAGAGACCTCATCATCTTTGGTAGTTGCACAGTCAAGTGTTAGAGATAAAGGGAAGAAGTATTTCCTTTTTCAGTAACCATGAACAGGACCTGTAGAGTTCAGGAAAGTGGATTGCAAGCAAATAGGATGGAGTCAGTTAGAAAAATGGAAAACGGTGAAAAATGTTGAAACCCAACAAGTATCCAACAGGATACTTTTTGTCTCTAAAATGTATCTGTCTTCATTAAGGAAATAACACACTGTAAAGGAGGGTTAGTCTGAAACGTATCCAAAGTGAGTTGTTGTATAATAAACTCTCTTTCTTTTCAGTAATTTCCCTCCAGGAGAAGGAAGGCTGCTTTAGTTTCCTCACCTCCTCCTGCTCTCACTGGGATGAAGAGGAACTCTTTACCTAACTTTTTCTCACATTTCCTCTGCTCCAGCTACAGCTATTTAAGTCATCCTTACCCCAAGTCATTAAACTATATTGATATCTGTTTTATAATCAGGAGTTAAAATTGGACACTTATGTGCTGCTCAACTTGAAATGCTGCATTTTAAAGAAGAATGAAGCCTCTTTACAGAAAGAAGTTGGCTTTGCAAAAAGGATTGGGTAACAGGCAGGAAGAAACTGGGAAAAAATGATGGAAATGAAGAGCAGGAAAAAAGAGAGAGAATAAGAAGCAGAGAACAGAACTTCAGTCTGAGAAATAAAAAATTCTAATCAAAATGTAGGTAGGAAGTGTTTCTCCTTTGGGAGTATAATCAACAAGTACCCAGTTAACAAAAGATGAAGTTGTGTTCTTCTTCCTGACCCAGCTGCCAAGTTTTTGCTGTTCCTTCACTTTGTCAAGGAGCTGAGCAGCTGCAAGTTGAACTGGATGAGTGAAAAAAAGGAGAAAAAAGTTCTTTTCTCTGATTCAGACTGGCCATTTGAACATAAGTGCTGGATCAAATGGGAAGGGAGCAAAAGAGGGACTGGGAAGGACAAAAGACTGTGACTGTAAGCTAGGAGATAGGCACATAATCCTTTGAATAGTGGTTTTATGCTGACTGAAGGGCTGCAGCATCATTTCAGAAGTTAAATTATATGTGCACCATGTCCAGTAGGAGCTAAGAAATAAATGCACAGGACTGCAATTCTGCTCCTGCTTCAAGGTTAGATTATTTAAGGCTTTGAAAGACACCCAATCCCAAAAAATCCAGGAGTTGGGTCTGCATAAAGAATCTGTTCTGGCCATGTGAGAAAATACAGACTCTGCTCAGCAGCTACATTTTTGACAGAGAAATCTCTGAAACTGTCCTTCTAATAGCTTTTGGCATGCTTTCAGAGAAGCATTCTGTGAGTTCAGTGTTTGGAATGTGATGGTAAAGACAACAGATATCAGGAGCATGGGACATCATACTTATAAGACCTAGCATTGTTCAGGTGGACAGAATCACTGATCAGTGATGGTCACCTGGGAAGAGGAAGCTGGGAAGGCAACTCCAAGTGATTTACCTGGGAAAATGAAGCAATAGCCATCAAGCTAGCATGAGGTTCCTGCGTGTGTGTGGCTAAAGTTCATGTTTTTTCTTTCTCCAGAGAACAATCAATCAGGAACAGAAGGGAGTTAAATTGCTGAGACAATGAGCTAGAGACCAGGCTCACCTTAAACTTTGGTGGTAATATACCACCAAAAAGCTTTTTATGCCTTCTTATTTTGGAGGCAACATACTGGGAAGGAAAATTTGACATGATTTCTCTCAAAGACTACCTATTGTTTTAATTATAGTATGTATGAGTTCACAAAACAGTAATGTGGTTCAGATTAATCCACTGAAATTAACTTCAAAGACTTTACAGGGTCTATAGCCTGCTTTTATCAAAGTCTGTTTATGCAAGGTGTCTTGGGAGTACATAGCAGGGAAACTTGCCACTGTGGATATGCATTCACTGGTATTTGTCCTTTCCTATTTATTTAGTTTCATAGCTATTATATGTTTTCAGTCTTTGATTCTGAAAAGAATCAGGAATTTCCCTCTTCTAAGTCCATTCATTTTCAGTCTAAGTTTCTCCTGGCTATTTTGAATCCTTTTTTTCTTATGCTTGCATAGTTAATAACTTTAATAGTTCTTTTCCTTCTGACCTTGTTGATGTGTTTGTCGACAATGACCATATTGCCTCTCAGCTTTAATTTTGCCTAGTACAGCATGTCCAGCCCCTTCAGTTGCTTCCTGTATAATGGGCTGTTGATTCACCCTTGACTTAATAGCACTTCTGTGTGCCTGCTACAGGTTCAAAGGGACCTTGACCAGGGTACTGTAAGCCATGTATGGAATCAATGCCTTTGAATAGAAATATTAGTGCTTCTTCATCCCTGCAGAAAAGATCTTTTTTGAGGCCTCCTATGTCCATATCTGTCTCTATAACAGCTGGGTCACTGAACATTGTCCTCAGTACAGCAGATTTCTTGCCTCCCCTCTAGTGAAGCCAGAAATGCTCTCTGTGAAGTGTTACCTTTCTATGTGTAGTCCTGTTGGTTCCAAGGAGCTTGAGTCAGCCCACTATGACCTACATTCTCTGCTTCTTCTGCTCCTTAGTAAGAATATACTTGATATTGCTTGGATTTACTCATCAGTTCCTCTTGAGTTCAAGGCAGCGTTGCTGTCTTACTTATCCATACAGTGTCTTTGGTTGACCCATGATCCAAAGGAAAAGTTATATTTTTTCCAGTTTTCTGCTAGCTTGCTGGGTTTTTTTTGGTTTTTTTTTTTGGTTTTTTTTTTGGTTT
>VZRH01002310.1:1220110-1231219 GCA_013397555.1 Urocynchramus pylzowi | reverse complement strand
GTTTTTTGTTTGTTTTTTTTTTCTGTGCCTTTCCTTCCTTGTGTCTTCAATCATAGAATCACAGAATCAAAAAATTACTTGGGTTAGAAGGTAACTTCAAAGGTCATCCAGTCCCACCCCCCCTGCAGAGAGCAGGGACATCTTCCACTATATTGTCCCCATCCAAACTGACCTTGAAAGTTTCCAGGGATGGAGCATCTACCACCTGTCTGGGTAACCTGTTTCAATGTTTCACCACCCTCATTGTAAAAAACTTCTTTCTTATATCTAATCTAAATTGGCCCTCCCTTAGTTTGAAACCATTATCCCTTGTCCTATAATCAAATAATCAAAAATCCATCAATCAAAAGCAGTGACTTTCTTAGATTCTTTTTGAGTGTCATCATATTATCCACCAGATCATTAATGATTTGTCATAAACAAAAGTCGTGTTACACCCTATGGTCTTCCCAACACTGATTCTGCCTCCTGCATCACCACCAGCTGTAATTCTACTTGGTGTTTCTAGTATGAGCCCCAACAGCCACGCTGTTTAAAACATTCCTACATTTTATACCCCAAAGAATTATGAGGGACTTTGCTACCTTTTTTCACCTGTAAATATAGAACCCATCAAGGGGTAACCAGTGGGGTACTAGACCATGAATGTAGTGTTCAGCCAGCCTGCTGGAATGACGTCAAATAAGAAGAGTTTCAGGAGGTTCAATCTAATTGTGTTACAATATTTAACTGTATTTGAAAGCCAATAGAAATCCTTGTTTTAATATTAAACAGACCAGCACAGCCAAACAGCTAGCTCTAAGCTTCTTGTGCTTTGTTAGTTCAAGATCTACCAGCAGCTCCTTCAAGGTTCACTTTATATCTCCTTTTGATAAAACTGCTGAAATCTTCAAGCCAAGACAGAATACCTGATCTTGCCCCTGCTGCCAAGCAAATAGGTATCATTGCCAACAGGACTGTGCTTCAGTGCCTCCTGTACTATAAAACTAAAGACAGATTTTAAAAGTGCTCAAGGCAGTCCTTGCCTTTCCTAGAGGAGAACAGCACTGTTCAAATGAGCAGTATCCTATGTTCTCATGCTTATCTGAGCCCTACTTGGAAGTATCTATACAGGATATCTATATGTCTTACTTTGACTCCTTATACAAAACCATATTTTACTCCTAGACCTCAATTTAAAAATCCTTAGGACAACCATCTTCTGGAGAAAAGAAGTATGTTGGAGGAGTAAAAGTTAAAAAGAAGTGTGACACTTAAATTTTGAATGGAAAATAATACTTGTTCACTTTCTCCCAAAGTAAAATTTCCCCCCAGAAATTTTACACTGACATTAAACCTTATAATCAGTTAATTAATTACCTATAATAGCACTATTATTTAACTGGAAAGTTTTTACCAATTTATGATTGGAATTCTGCCAAAATCCTCACAGATGAAATGGTGGAATACAAATCTTTCTGTAAAATTAACATTTCAGCTGGCTCATCATCTACAGTACTGATGCATGAACAAAAGAGACCTTGTCTCATGTACAAAGGATGCTCATTCTTTGGGGTCAAAGTTATCCATATTTGCTAAGCAGTGCTGTAAAATTGTTTCCTATTCAGAAGCTGTGCAGATACAGCTGTGCTGGAGGCACCACAAACAGTTGGAACAGAGCAGAATGGAGAGGATGGCCCTGCATAGCCTCTAATCTGCAGTGCTCAGCCAGGCTGTCACTCTGTTTACCCACAGCTCTGATCCTTATGCTTAGGTAAACAGACATCAAAGCCTTCTGTTTTGTGGGCTTGGTTATTCTTGCTTGGTTTGTTGTTTTTTTTTTTTTCATTTTAAGAGCATTCTATTTCACTGTACACATATGTTTAACTCTTAATTCCACAGAAATAAGCATAATGTCTGATTCAATAGATGTTCATATGCAGTTCATAGCTTTCCCAAGCTCCTGGATATCAGGCAAGACACGCTTTTTAAAAAGATGTGAACATGAGACAAATAAGCGTGCCTGTATTTTCATTGTCAGAGCCTTCCACTATATCTGCTTGCTAAGAGAAAAAGAAGAGCAGTGTCTACTGCATTTTTTTTCCTGTCACAGCTAGCATTCTGGTTTTGACATATATAAATTAAAAGGGAATGTCTCAGATGTCTTGATAATCCATCATGTTCATTTTAAAGTTTTACAGAAATATACAATTCTGATAGATATATCAATAAATAGCCTGATAGACCACAGATAATTCCATATTCATTAGGGAACTGTCCCATTTGTGTGTAATTTTTTCTGATTAGCCAGTTCACATAATCACTTTAAACGATTTAAAATGTTAAAGCTTTAAACTATTAAACTTCAAATTATTGTTAGTTATCACAATTGTTATCAAACTTACTGTATGTCATTCTCTTAGTAAATAACTAAAACAATAAAATTTGGAAAGAATACCTGGGGAAAAGAGTATCTGATTCATCAAAAATAAAGTTTAAATATTTGTTACAATATAGTCTGTTAAACTTCAAATTTTTTGCAGTAATTTTAAACTTAGTATCCTAATTCTCCTTATTGTAAGTATTTATTGCTGTTTTCTGTTACCTGTATCTGGAGTAAACTATTCTCAGCTGTTTGGGGAAATCTCTCAATAAAAATCCTGCAGTGTAGTATTTTCAACTCAATTAGATAATTTCTGCTCTTTTCAAGTATTTGTAGAATGAATTATACCCAGTTTCCTTTATGAAATTCAACCATTCATTGCCACACCTCCTAAAATCACAATACCTTCAGACACAAAGAGTAGTCCTGGCTGTGTTCATGCATCTTGTTTTGCCTAGGCATCATCACATTCTCAGGCTGGAAACTGATCTGTGAAATATGATTTTGATGTTCATATTGCATCGACTCCCAGTCATTCTTAAACTTTTCTATGCTCTCAAAACTGTCACTAATTCAGGTATGATATGGAGAAGAGACTACACCTGCAGAATGGTAATGGGAAATAATTTCCCATTACTTCAGAGACATAAATCTAAGGAATACTGGAATTGCTAAAGAAACCCATTGGCAAATCTGAATTATTGACAACAACATAAAAAAAACTTTGAGTGAGTTATTACAATAAATCGTGGCAGCTACGGGTGCTAGAAAGGTACAGAAGAAAAAATCAAAACTAGTGTAAATTCAAAGTTTTAATTTTATTAAAAATAGTTCATTTCAGAACAGAGTAAAACATATAATCTTCAAATTTCTGGTAAAATATCACTTTTTAGTAGCAAATGTGACCTCTAATATGACATTGTCTTATATCATGCATATACTGTGATATGATATGCAGCTGGCACCAACACACCCCAAGTATTTGTATTAAAAGGTCTATTTTTAAATTTTATGATTATCAAATATTCCGATAATCAAATTTTACATTTTATTAGTAGCCAAAAAATAAGTTTGTGTTTCACAACTCTCATAAAAAATGTGTATGATATCACAAATTTTTTTTTGAGCAGCAGCATAATTCTAGAAACTGGTTTGTTGAAGCCTTACATGTTCCAACAGGATACAGGATAAGCAGTGACCTTTCAAAGTGAAACGCAAATTGCCAAACAGTCACAATCGTCAAATCATCCAGTGGAACAACCATTAAGTTCATCTTCAATCAGACTTCCTAAGAATTGCTTTTTCTCCATCTGGACTGCTACCTTTTGACCTTGGTCTGTAGCCAATTCTGCTCAGTAACCTTTACACCATGTTAGTTATTCCCTTTTCCCACCTGATCTCATTAGAAGCAACTTTCTTCCTGTTTTGTAAGAGAAATAGGAAATCTGCTCATCCAGTCTGATGCAGTCCAAGACACTCACTGCCAATAAAACAATCAAGCTGCAAAATGTTAGGGAAATTGGAAAAGGCCAAGAATAATATTACAGAAAATCTGAAGTGATGGAAAATAAGAAAAATAATGGAACCCTGATAATTAAGCAGCATTATGGTGCTATTGTCACCTTTTTTTTTACCTTTTCTTTTATGTACCCACTGGGTGAGATACAGATGCTGTTTTCAAGGATAATATACCCATAGTCTGCTGCCACAGATGAAACTGACCTCTTGGAGAAATCACCAAACTTCTGCAGCCTGCAAAAAACCCCTGCAAATCTCCAAATGCAAAACAAGAGGCAAATACGTATCTTCCCCATTCAAGGGGCTCCTATATATGTTGTCTTCTCCCACAGCATTGCAAGGACTAACCCCTCGTTGCCTGTGACCCCCATCCTCAGCTGCTGGGCAGTGCTGAGCTAGCTGTTCTCTGGTCAGAGCACCTTGCTGCCTCTTCACAGGCCTGAGCCCTCCCCATGGGTGGGTTCTGCCTTCACCATCCTCTGGAGCCAGCAGCTGCCACTGACAGGTCTCACCTGCTTCTCTTTCATTTCTTAGGGTTGTCAGGGAACTGGCTGGCAGATAAAATTAGTTTTTCTTTGGCTAAAGATTATCCTGCTATCCAGTTCTTCCCTCTAAGTGAGGTAGCCTAGTCACTGGCTTTTAATTCTTCTGAGAGTTATAATATTTATTTAATCTTTTTAACTTCCTCACTAAGGATTTTTTCAGACTATCCCTTTTTATCTCTTTTCCTAGTAAAGAAAGACAGTGTATTTGAATTCTTAGATTTTTTTTCACATAGAGAGAATACAATTTCCTGTCCAGGTTTTCCTGTAACATTTAACTAATCCTTTATCACTGCAGATATGATGCTAGAATATTCCAGGTATAAATTTCAATGACCAAATAGTGAGTGAGGCAAGTGAGTACAGAAAACAAGAAGTAAAAATTATTTTTATCAACATCATTCTTTCATAAATACCATCTTGTAGCAGAAGGAGTAGCATTACAGAAGATGTGAATTACATTAATTAACTGAACTTTAGGTAGCAGTCATGAATAACTCGGTATTTCTATTTAGGTAAGTTAAGATCTGAAACATTAAAAAACCCAGAAATAATAAAAAGTATTTTTATTTAGTAAAATAAAGTATGTTTAACAGACATGCAGAAAGTAGAAATTACACAGAAAAAAACGATTATTGTAAATTCAGCTGGATCTGTTGACCTATGGGAAAACAAATTGAAGGAAGAGCATTCATTAATACTTGAAACAACAGAGCATGAAGCAAAGCTGTCCTGGTAAACAGTCCTGCAGCAGAAGGAAGATGAACTGGTGGACTTCATACTAGGCAAGACAGATGTAAATTACTTGCCTTTTGAAACAGTTTATTTTAATGTGTTTCTGTCACTGTACACTTTTGCAATTTCACTTCTGGAAGAGCAGCTGTTGCTGTTGGGTGGGCATCCAGCAGCACTTTACCATTTCACTGAGCTCCACCTGCCTCTCATGTTCTCAGCTCTATCACACCTTCCTGCACGAATTCCTCCCCCCAACACATGGCTTTACCCTCCTGGTTACTGTCACAACCAGGCCACCTCTTTTAAAGACCTGAATTTGGTGAAGGCAGTGCCTAATATAACAGTTTTCCCTGACCAACACCCCCATCCCTGAGAAACATGCACCTGCCCACATGCAGAGTGGCAACTCACATTAGTGGGAATCTGCTCCACTTTATCTTTTTCACTGAAGCAGGTCTTTTAAGGGAAGTAATCTGTTTATTGTGTCACCAGTTGCTTTTGCAGTTGAATTTTTTGCTGTTTTTGCAACTTAAACCTTACAAACCAGTATAGGGAGGTGTGAGCTGGCTGTTGTAATACCCATCCAATAATAACCACGAAAGTTAGGCAGCTAGAGAGAAAGCTGGGAGTGCCCATCAGACCCCAGCATATTTTTGGGGTAACTCCACCTCTAGGAAACCTGCTCTGTAAGAGATGTATTGCCTTCTGCTCCTTCTTCTGGGAGCTCACAGTCACCCCTCAAGGCTGCCCTGTGTCCCAATCTGAGGTGCTGGACTCCTTTATGGACTGCAAAAGTCATGCAAGTGCTTTGTGTCAGGTTCCTAGGCTCTCGGGACCAAGGTACTGGATGGTAACATGTACTGCTTAGAGAAGTAAATCCTTTGTTGAACCTAGATTGACACTTGTCAGACACTAATATTCTTTAGTGCTACCTTATCTTGGCAAGTCAGAGAGAAAATGTGAGGTGACATCCCCCCTCAGAGAACAGCGGTTTTTACCTATGCCCGTTCCCCTTCCATGTCAATGTCTGCATTTATATGAAGCATATTTTCCCCTCAAACTTTTAATGGGGATTTATGAACAGCACCTTTGCTGGTTGTTGGTTGTTTTTCTTTTAAAGTCAAGTAAGTAACATTTAACAAATACAGGTCTCATTCATAAGCAGTGAAGTGTATAAACCACTGCAAATCACGCAATGAAGGGAGCAGTCCAAGTTTACACTCCAGAGATTACAGCGGCAAAGGGATGGTTCAGGAAGTTTCTGCTTCCTTCCTAAAGTAGGTAGAAGGTTACAAATTAATCTCAAAAGAGTTTATAAGTCTTAAAAGAGTTAATGAGTAGGTTAAAACTGCTTGCTTCTCTTAATTGTCTACAGGGCAGTTGGTCCTGTAGCATATAAAGTACCCATACATGAATATGAGAAGTACAGCAGAGAGAGACAGCAAACAAACAGACAGGAACAAAGTGCTGTGTCTTCTGTGAAAGATGCCAAAAGGTCTTTTTACTTTCATTCGTCTTTTTATGCTCTTACTCAGTTTCTCCAGTATTTGCCTGGGGGTACTTTGCATGTCCACGAATTCCTCCATGTGCAGATGTGGGAACAACAAGCTAGTATTTTATTGCCTGTTAGCTTTGGGACTCTGTCTCCTTGTTATTGGCATTTTCTGGAGCACTTATCATGAAGTCCTGAAATACAGGGCCCTTGGCATCTTCATTCGAAATCCCAGCCACAGAGAACCACATGTCTGCACCATAGACAGGTATGTGTTGCAGATGAATTGGGAGGGAGGGATGCTATTTTTTAAACATACTGTGAAAAGAAAGAAGCAATACAAGTTTTTTACAAAATGCAAATCCTGTAGCATTTTATTGGTTTTCTGTGGAGAGAACTGTAGTCTGCAATTTTATTTGCTAGAGCAAGCAGCAATGTGCAAACAGCCATTCATGCAAACAATACCTAAGGTAAGATATACTACATGAAACAGAGAAGTTTCAGATTTTCCAAAGCTTCCAAAGTCATGCATGGAGGCAGCAGGTGCAGCTATTCCAACTTCATGCAGGAGCATACTGAGTTCCATCTCAGCAGACAATTTAAGATACTGCTGTGGGGCAGGTGCTCATGTAGGTGGCCAAAGTCGAGGTATGCAGGGGGTCTCTGCTCATTCATTATATGTTTCCTGCTTAAATTTTATTGTCTAATTGTCCCTCTGATTTAAAAACCTCACGAAATTCAACCAGGCTAAGCACAAGTTTCTACATCTGGGTTGATGCAAATCAAAGCACAAACACAAGCTGGGCAGAGAATGGTTTAAGAGCAGTCCTGGGGAGAAGAACCTGGGGTGGGGGTTGTTGATGAAGGAGGTCAATGTGACCCAGCAATGTGCACTTGAACATTGTGCCAGAAAGCCAAATGTGTCCTGGGCTGCATCCAAAGAAGTGTGACCAACAGTTTGAGGGAGGGGATTCTGCTCCTCAGCTGTGTCTTTGTGGGTCCCCACCTGAAGCATTTCATCCAGATCTGGTGTCCTTGGCACAGAAAGGGCATGGACCTGCTACAGTGGGTCCAGAAGAGCGCCATGAAGATGATCAGGGGAATGGAACACTTCTCCTGTGATGACAGGCTGGGAGAGCTGGAGTTGTTCAGCCCCAAGAAGGTTCCAGTGAATCTACAGCACCCTATGTACAAGAAGGGAACTTACAGGAAAGATGGACAGGGACTTCAAAAAAGAGCATGTAGTGAGAGGACAAGGGGGAATAGTTTCAAATGGAGAAAGGTTATGTTTATATTAGATATTTGGGGGAAAATGCTTTACTGTGAGGGTGGTGAGGCACTGGAGCAGGTTGCCCAGAGAAGCAGTGGCTGCCCCATTCCTGGAAGCATTCAAGGCAAGGTTGGATGGACAACTTGGTCTAGTGGAAGGTGGCCTTGTCCATGGCAGGAACTGAATGATCATTAAGGTTCCTTCCCAAAACATCCTGTGACCCTATGATTTTGTTCTTAACAAAGTCTGATGCTTTGAGAGAAAGAGAGTTTCTTAAACTGCACTAGACCTGGCAAAACTCTTTAACGTGGTCACTGGATTCAAATTTCTTTTCCTGGACTGTTGTGGAAACCGTACTAGAAACACTGACAATGGGTGTTCTAAAGGCACTAAAAAAGCAACATTCAGTAAATTTTGGTTAGATAAGCAGAAATATACAAAATTTATTTTAAAACTGTGGAAAACAATGGTTATTGCAATAATAAATAACTTTGAACACTGATCTCACTCTTCTTCCAAAATAAACTTTTCTCTTACTTGTTAAAATACTCACAAGCATGAGTGTTTGTATGCCATGGTTGGGAATTTTCATGGGGACAGCTTGTCTTTTTAGAATGTTGTGTTTTAATAAAACATTTTGTACAAAGACAAGGCAAATGATACCAGTTATGCTTACATTTTATATTAATGTATTTAATTCTTTAAACACACTTAGATGTCTGTTTACAGTGAAAGCCTCATCTAAATTTTGGAAACATAACAGACGAAGCATCTAACCAACCTCTGTGAGATAAATCACACTTCACCATGATGTGTTTCTTCTGGCTTGCTTATTTTAGGCCTGACTTCTATCCTCCCTCTTATGAAGACAGCATAGATCCTGAAAAACTGGTCTCCCCACTGTCAGTTGCCTCCACACTAAAACAGCAAGAATTCATCAATATTCCTCCACCTCCATACAGTGAAAGCAGTGCAGACTTTGTCAGTGAAACAAATGAACAGGAACAGCCACCACCATACACATTATCTCTGGAGCAGCAGCAAACAGCTGGCCAAGACCCAAAACCCAGAAGGGGGTTAAATTCTCATATATTCATGCAAGAAATCAGTTGCCAACGGAATACAGATTTCCAGAGGACCTCAGGAAGAGCAACACCTGTCAAAACATTAGAGACAGGCAGCCAGGAAAACCCTGCATCTGTGAAACAGGGAAAAGTGGAAGAAGACTTGATCCCTAGTAGTAACACTACTTAAGGTGAAATTGCACAGGAAAAACATTGATCATTTGTGACTTAGAGTGGAGTTGGAGGGGATATGTAAAAGTGCTCAGTATTTCAAATTAAAATAAATTTCCAGAGAGACAGAAATGCTCAGGCTGTGTCTAGTAGAAGTCACCATCTCTGGCAATAGGAGTTTCTTACACTGCAAGATAAATGAAGTACCATGGTGTTATCAATCTTGACTTGTGCTTCATAAGGAGTTTCAGAAGAAAGCTCTTATTTTTGGTTTTGAGACATTAACTGACTTGGGAAACCTATTAACTTAGCTTTTGGTTGAAATTTGCAGATTATTTGTTGCAACTTATTATTTTTGTATTGTATGCCTTTCAAGTTATTTGTTTTATGTGGGGGTAAAAATAACTGCTATTTTACTAGTAAGTTCATGAATAAATTTTGTATTTAAAACAAATGCCTTGTATTTGCTTATATGATACAAGGTGCCCATGATTCAAGACAAGGGCACAATAAAGTACACCATCTAGCTGCCAAACAGAGAGCTCTGGTTATGCTTACATCTCCTCAGAGGAAACTATCAATTGCAAGAGGAAAAATTATCTCTGATTCCTCTGAGCCAATTCTAAGAGCATATGCTTCTGTCACAGCTTACTCAAGACTGGGAACTGAAAAAGAGACCCTGTACCCTGTTTCTGACACAAGTGGCTTCATAATTACACAACAAACACCAGAAAAAGGACAGGCTCAAACTCATCCTTCTTCTGTTACATGTATCCTTCCTCCCACAAAATCACTGAGGCAAATTTGCATCCAGGCCACTGTCATCTGTAATTCCAGATAGCAAGAAAAAAATTGTGAGGGTTCACTCAGATTTGAACTTGTAATATTTACTTTGGATGGAATTTTTCTTTCTGGGCTGGAAGATTTGGTTTGGAGATCATTTAGTCCAAACCCCTGCAATGAAGAGGTACACCTTCAATTAGATCAGGCTGGTCAGAGCACTGTCCAACCTGACCTTGAATTTTTCCAGGAATGGGACATGTATCACTTCTCTGGGCAACCTGTTCCTTGTGGCCACAGCTCTCATCACAGAGAGCAGCAGGCACAACTTCTCCAGGGATTTCTCCTGGGGAAAGCAGTGAGAAAGTTCAGAGAAGAAGAGAAAACAATTCTTATCTTTA
Source organism: Urocynchramus pylzowi (assembly GCA_013397555.1). Taxonomy (NCBI): domain Eukaryota; kingdom Metazoa; phylum Chordata; class Aves; order Passeriformes; family Fringillidae; genus Urocynchramus; species Urocynchramus pylzowi. The sequence continues at coordinate 1,220,884 of VZRH01002310.1, read as the reverse complement.
CTTGCTGCTCCTGTTGTTTGGCACATGTGGAATGTGTTATGGAGATTGTTTACCGAAGAACAGTTTGTTAATTGGACTCTGCTGATGGTTGTTTGGAGTCAGAGCCAATTATTCCTCTGGCTGGGGGTCGTCCTGCATCAATAGTTCCTGGTTTTGTTACAGATCAGCGAGACAGAAAAGCTATCACACTTTCCAGATGTTCATGTACTATAAGACTACAAGTTAAGCATTACAGCTGTACATGCAAGCCATGGTGGTAGCCATGGCTAAGGCCACGGAACTGAGTTGCATCAGTTTTGCCTTTCAAAGAATTTCATCCTTTATGGGAAGAACACACAGTTCTTCAGTTGCTGTAAGTAGAAAAGGAAGAAGAATAAAAAGGGGTGGACAAGCTACAGAGGAAGAAAAATCCTCTCAGGACAAGCTGTGGATGAGAAACGTAGAAAAGTACCCAGAGAGAGAGAAAAAGAGTCCCTGAAAGAGACAGAAGATAGAAATATTTTTCAAAGTGACTGAGAAGCAGCACAGCACAGAGAACAATAAAAATCAGAGGAACACAACACATTATTTCCAAAACAGTTAAAAAGAGGATCTGCTTGAGTGACCTCATTATGGCCTTACCTCCTAGCATTATCATATCCATCCTCCAAACTCTCATACTTCTTTACTCCTTATCCTCTGCATATTTAGCTTTTTTTTTTTTTTTTTTTTTTTTTTTTTTTTTTTTTTTTTTTTTTCCCTTGGGAAATCTAAATTCTACACTAGGTTGTATTA
>VZRH01002310.1:1146191-1220087 GCA_013397555.1 Urocynchramus pylzowi | reverse complement strand
TTATTTTTTTTTTTTTTTTTTTTTTTTTTTTTTCTTTCTTTTTTCTTTTTTTTCTTTTCCCTGTGGAAATCTAACTTCTACACTAGGTGATATTAAAGCAAGACCAAGAGAGTGGTAAAAAAGTAAAAAGGCTGGGACTACAGTTCTGGGTCATACTAAGAGCAAGCATTGCAGGAGTACCACTGAAGTTTCCTCTTGGAGTGGTTTGCTATAGGAAAAGCATTCAGAGCATTTCCACATATATTTATGAACAACCACAAAGTTCTTTCCTTTCTCCCAATTCCACAAGAGTCCTGCAGTGCCCCTTTTAAGCACCAGCTCTTTGCAGATGTTGTGAGATCATAATGGATCCAGAAATGTGAAACTGAGGAAAAATGCATGTTCAACCTGCAGTATGTAATACAGTATTTGATACAAAAAAACTACTGAAATAGAGAGAACATTCACATTAATACCTAATATTTTGATACAATCTAGTTTTAAGTTTCTCTTTTCGGCTAATGATTATGAACTTAATGCAAAATGGCATGGGCAATGAGCTCAAAAATGTCAACAATCTTAAGGCAGCAAAAGGCTTTAAACACTTTGCTTTTGATTGCATTTAACAGCATGAATTTATCTTTGCCAAGAGTAGCAGCTCGAAATTGTACATTGAAATAAATTTTCTTTGGGCTGAAGGATATGAACTGGTCAAACTAAAGTTTCAGAACAGAACAGATTCAGTGCATTGACAAACAACTTCCTAACACTGGTGACTGAGAAGCCAATCTTGGCACTCACAACACCAGAAGAAATGTGTGGGCATGTGAAGGCTTTTGCTGCAGGGATCACGAGACATCATGAGATGGTGAATTCTGAAAATTTGAGAGGAGAGAGAATAGCAAAGAGTGGAACTGAAGTTTGCAGAGCAGACTTTAACATCTTCAGAGTTGCTTTGAAGAGTCACTGGGGTTCTGGCCCTGGAGAAAAGATGAGTCCAGGACAGCTGTTCAATTTTCAAAGATCACCTCCTTTAAGCTCAGGAGTCATTCAACCTGATATGCAGAATTCAAACAAAGGCAGCAAAAGGCCTACAGGGATGGCCAGAGAGCTCCTGACTAAACTTGGACATAAACAGGAAATTTATGGTAAGTGGAAACGGGGACAGCTGAATTAGGAGGAATGCAGAGCACTGTACAATCATGCAGGGATGAGAGGAGGAAAGCCAAAGCCCACCTGGAGTTCAATGAGCTGATGTTGTGGATTAAGACCAGCTGGCAATTAAGCTCCAAACAGCCACTTCCCTTCTCCCCACCCCCTTCAGTGAGAAAGGGACAAAAAGGGAGAGATTATGGGTTGAGACAACAATTTACTGGAAAAATAGTAGTAAGATAAGGAAAACAGTTAACAGCAACAGTACTAATAGTAACAATATATATAAGAGGGTGATTACACACCAAATGCTTATGAAGTCCAACTATCCTGTTGTTACCATGGCCAGCTTTTCCTGAGACAAAGGAGAAAAATGGTGGGTGTTACCACATCCCAGGTGGCCACATGGCTCTTCCAGAGACAAAGGAGAAAAGGATGGACATTACCACAGCCAATGTGGGGATTTTTGCCCTGTATCTGAGACAATGGGAAACAATGATGGACAAATCTCCCAAGCCAGTCTGCATGGCTACATCCAGACCACACTGACTGTACCACTCTGTTTGGCACTTTGCTTTCACAGGTAAAGAGAGAAAAATATGTCCACCCTTCCACTCTGCCTTTTGTTCTATCCAAAGCCATGCCCTCCAGCAATGACGTGACTAGTATAGAATAAATCACCTGTACACATCCATACGGCTCCAGCCTCCTTGACCTTCCCATACCTCCATCCCAGCAAATGCAAAAGTAACTCTGGGCTGAAACTAGGACAGATGAGAAACGTGAAGGGTAATGGGGAAAGTTTCTACAGCTACGTGAGTTGAAAGAGGACAGAGAAAAGGCTGAGGTGCTCAATGCCTTCTTTGCTTCCATCTCTACTGGTAAAAGCAGCCTTCAGGAATTTCAGGCCTTTGAGACTAGAGGAAAAATATGGAGCGAGGAAGACTTACCTTGGATGGAGAAAGAAAAGGTCAGGAAGTACTTACAAGACAGGACATACACAAGTCCATGGAATGACTTAGGATGGCATGCACAGAGCTGAAGAAGCTGAGTCATGCTATTGCAAGCTACCCTCTATTGGCTTTGAAAGACTGTGGGTGACTGGAGGTGGTCCCTGAGGTAAGAGAGCAAATATCACTCCTGTCCCTGAAAGAAGGAGGATCCAGGGAGTTATAGGCTGGTCAGCCTCACTTTAGTTCCTGGGGAGATGATGGAATGGCCAATGCTGGAAACCCTTGCCAAAGCCAAGGACAAGAAAGTAATAAGGATCAGGAAGGATTTATGAAAGGTAAATTGTGCTTAACCACCTTGACGACCTTCTACAATATTGAAGTTCAACAAAGAGAAGTCCTGCCCTTGTGGATGATCAAACCCAGACACCAATACATGCTAGGGCCAATGGGCTGGAAAACAGCTGCACAGAGAAGGATCCAAGGGTCACGTGTGTTGCAGTGGTCTTTTGAGATTTTCTAAACCTTCTGATGTTTACATTCTTGTAATGGAGTTTCTCACACACTTTCATGTAAATAATGATTGTTTGCATTCTTCTCTGTAGGAGGAGAATTTTGATGGACTGTTAGTCTGACCAGTGTGGTTGGAAAGGTGACAATGTCATCCTCCAATTCACTGTCCCTTTTAGAATTCTATAAATGTTGAAGTCTGAAAAATAAAGTGCTCTTTTCCTGTTCCTGTTCGGATGCTGGAACATCGTGTGTGAGTTGTGTTATTTTGTGTCACAGCTGTGACACACATGTTTAACAAAAAGTTGTCAACTCACCAGCAACTCACCTGCACAGCAAAGACAGCAATTGACATCCTCAGTTGCACCACGAAAAACAGCAGCAGCAGCTGGAGGAAGGTGATCCTTTCCCTCTGCAGCACTGGTAGAGTTAAGATACATCTGGAGTGCTGGGTCCAGGTCTGAGCTTTCCAAGCACAAAACAGACATGGACATTCCAGAGTACCTCCAGCAAAGGACCATAAAGAAAAGGGACTGGAAAATTTGTCATATGATGATACATATGACAAATGAGAAAGCTGGGAGTGTTTAGTTTGGAGAAGAGAAGGCTCTTGAGGGATCTCATTGATTTCTAGAAATACTTGGTGGGAAAAAACAAAGTGTACGTGACAGGATAGTGACAGGACAAGAGGCAATGGGCACAAACTGGATGACATGAAATTCCATCTGAACACTCCAGAAGGTTTTGCTGTTGGCTTTTGGATTTGTCCTTTTTTTTTTTTTTTTTTATTTGCACTATGGGAGCAGTCACTTGTACAGCTTGCCCAGAGAAGTTCTGGCATCTCAGCCCTTGGAGATAATTAAAACCAACTACACATGGTCCTGGGCAGCCTCCTCTACCTGACTCTGCTGTGAGCTGGGACATAGGTGATTCCTCTAGTCCTGATGAACTAGATGGCCCCTTCCAACCTCGAGGATTCCTGAATAATACAGGAATCTTGCAACTTCCAGACTTGAGGAAGCTGCTAATTAAACAATAGCACAAAAGGGTGTGGGTTTCTATCACACTGTGATAAGATGAACAGTATTAATAATAGTTTCCCCTCTGCTAAATGTATGGTCTAATTTTAGGAGCTCTGCATCTTTTTGTAAGTTCATGTAACTTGTTTTTTTCCACGCACTCATCTCTCACATTAATAATTAAAAGACCTCAGGAAATGCAGCACACTCCACGAGGCTACAGTCCTCTCCCACACACATCACATATAAAGAGCTGTACTTGAGCCTTACAAAGTTCTATTCATTTTCTTGCAGAGAAAAGCAGTTAACTGGCGGAAAATACCAGTAACATTTTATCAGTATCACCCATCACCATAAAAAAAGGGATGGTGACTGGATTTCAAGTTAGGCTACTTCTGCAAGTCTGCTGTTTGACAGCTATTCAAAATCAGACTCAAACAACCCTTTTCTCAAACAGCCCTTTTCTCCATTTCCATACACAGGCACAACCAATGTTTCTCCAGCCCAGGACAAAGTCAATACAGAGATTTTAAAACATGTCCTTTGCTCATAATGAGAGCCTTCATGAAAGTAGTTTGCCATTTACAGCAGCTCTAGTGACAGCTTTCTGATAAAAGCATAAGTATGTTTCTTCAGTCTTCATCTGCTCTTGAGTCTTCCCACTTGCATCCTGAAAGACACCTGGCTTCAGTATATTTTACTTTTCAAACTGCATTCTCATTTCAGAAAAGCTTGGCAAATGGGATACATAGTTCACTATGTGATCAAAAATAATTTCATTGTCAGAGACTGTGTAAGAGATTTCAGAAATTTTAGTGGACTGACTTTCAGAATGTTCTTTCATGCAACCTGGTACTTTGAACTGTCATAATCCAGAATTTGTCTATGCTTGACCATGTATGATCTACTAGTTAGGAGCTTATTATCCTGCACCTAGAGAAGTTTAATCCCTAAGAAATATAAAATATTACATAAATAAGGTTTCTGTGAAGATAAGTGCTCTTACGTTATAAAGTAGATGTCCAAACTGTGTGACAATGTCATGGTCATATTAAAGAAAAATCTTTATAAAAAGAACTAAAGTCTTAAAATGTCTTTTGGTTTATGGCAACACTTAAAAGACCTCAGGAAATGCAGCACTTAGGATACTAAGTGAGAACATACCTCATTTGTTTAAAAATAATGTAATTGTAATAAAGGCAACTTTATTAGGATGCTTGAAAGTGCAGGGTGTCTTGTTCACAATTATGTATTAAGACAGATATACAGCATTACTCTTTATTGTATACTAAGTGCTATAGCCATTTTCTGACAGAAGTGTTAAAAGAAATTTAAACAATTTCCTTTGCTGCAATATTATATAAATTGTACTGAAATTTGACAACCACAATGAATTGAAATACACTGCAAAGAGGCAAGCTGCACAAAGCCACCTTGACGAATGATACAAATGACCACACCGTTTCCAAGGAAGCAAAGCTTTCATGCAAATCACATGCATAGAGTGTTTGTGTTCTTTTTCAGAGCACAGTATTGTAGCTAGAACTGCTGTATCATTTCACAGGCAGAAAAATGCTGATGTCCATATCCCCAACAGCCTTCTCAGATCTATGCCGGGAACATCTCTTGCACTCCCCAGATTTTTATTCCATGATCCACTGTTACCAAGAATCTAATAGAAACCATGTCCAGAGGATGAAACAGACTAGTATTTATATTCAATTGATTAGGGTTTAATTCCCTCTCACTCATTTGCTTTGTGGTAAGTGAAGAGTATTCCAAAGACTTAAAAAAACCTCTGTAACTCTTTAAAGAATTGCTGAACTTGCAGAGATTATCTTTCAAACACAGTAAGCACCAGTATCATCTCCTGACATGAGGAATATTATGGAAGACAGTCAGATTCCATACCCGACATATTGCTGGAAGGACAAAATCAGCTTTATAGAACAAAGGCCTCCTTTTGGAGGAAAACAACCAAAGAGTCAAAAAATAAGGAAAATCTAAAGGCACAAGTCACATTGATATGTTTTAAAAGCAGGGGTAAAAAAGTATGGAATAACCCCATAACTTTGGGCACAAGTGTAAGTGTGTATACAACACTGCTGTCAGCGTGCATCTGTGAGCAACAGGAGGGGCCTGAGAGGAGGCATGAAGCCAGGGGAGGAAATATACCCCATGCAAAGCTTAGTACACGGCCCTATGACTCAGACAAGCCCTGTACACCTCTTCAGAAACCTACCAGAAGGTGACAAGAATCCCAAACAATACTTACCAAGCATGTCTTTGCTTTGCAACTCCTCCCTCTCTCCCCCTTACTGAAATTTCTCCAACTTTTATCATAGCATTCAAAACCAAGCAGTTGTCATTTTTGGCTACATTACTGACAACATTTGAATGTTAAGGCCCCTTTCTTTGGTTATATTGTTATCAGAAATTATGTTATTGCAGGTAAAACAAGTCAATACACTATTGCATTTGGAGATCAATGCAAATGATTATACTTAATGTTATATTCAATTTTTCTTCCCACCTAACTTTTAAAATCATACAAGGCACAAATGGCTAACAAGTTTTAACAAGGTTCTGTCTCTTCCTTGCTGTTCCTCTTTTGGCCCTGGTTTAACAATCTTCTGTGGCTTCAAGTGATGACAGTGGGTCCCTTTCTTCCTGTCCTCTCATGAATCTGAGATATTTTCAATGCAATTGCTATAAGAGGACTCAGCACAGCCTAAAGATGAAGAAATGCATTGAATTACATAAAGCAGAAATATCAAAAGACATCTTACATTTATAAATCCTTCTTTTAACTGCACAGTTATACAAAAATAGTAAATAACAATATCAAAAACTGACACAGCTATGGTGTCTATTGCTGTTATACTTGACACAACGAACCATCATGCTTAGTGTATGTTTAGTGAAGTGTTACATTGAGTACACCTAAGCTATGCAGAAAAGAGAAACAGTAAATATACACTGCACTGATCACTCTCTGTGTAACAGGAAATGTGGAACTCTTTGAAATCTGCAGTACAAAACAATGCAGAAATAACAGGGGTAAACTTGTTACTGTTCTGATGAGGGGAAGCCAAACAGATATTTTTTTCCTAAATACACTTACTATGTGAAGCTTAGGGTCAGAAGGTACTGTAACAACTAACTACCTTAACAGAATTCACAGAAGTGTGTTTTGACTAATACCACATGCAACTGTATTAACAGAATAAATTCCAACTGAACAGCATGAACTTTGGAGTTTCAGGCTATAGGACTTATTAAATACCCATTTATAGGCCTGAATGGGTGAGTACAGATGACAGCTATGATAGTACCACATAAAAAACAAGTAAAACACAATTTTTAAAATGACAATTGGATATTCTTTCAGTTAGTTAAATGATTCACAAAGATAAAATGGCAGAACTGAGTTTTGTGTGATAACTTTCTTTTCAGAGACTCATACTTTTGGTTACCAAACTAATTCATTGACCCCTAGAGATTTTCTACAGCTATCCCTTTCAAATAAATTTATTCCAGCTTCACATACATTAGGAGAATCAAATGAAACAGAATAGTAATTCTGGAGAGCTGAAATTTACAGATATTGTTTTTTATTAGCCTGTATAATCAATACTTGGAATCTGTTTCAGCCTCCTGACAGTTTCTGACAGGATGAGGTGTTTGCTTAATTTATACAGTCAGTTACATCAAAAGAGTGAAGAGACTAACTGTGCAAGCAGAGTCATGGAATAACACCATGAATGCCATTGGTGTCAAGCGAGTTTATGATTAAGCTCAGCTATGCACAAGTGTGAGCAGTCTGACATGTTATTGTTAAAAAAGCTCCATATTTGTAGATATCTATCTACTGAATAATCACTGAAGCAGAACACAAGTCTATTAAAGTCAAACATACTTAGAGAAGATTAATATGTAGAGCACAAATTCACATCTGTGAGCAAATGCTGCAAAAGTAAATATTAAAATGTGCCAATTTATAAGGTCTAGATGAGACTAAAGCATTTGAAGTTCTCCAGCACTCTCCTAAGAAACCTCTTCCTTATTTAATCTAAAAAGTACAAGAAAAATTAAAAAGCAATTTTCCTGACCCGCTTTACTGGACCCTGCTTCTTTAGGCAAGAAATGCACTCTGAATTAAAAAAAAAAAAAAAAAAAATCTACAAGCAACACTTTACACAATGCTGGATCAAAACATGGAATCAAATGAGTTTATGTGACACCCATTTACAAAAACAATTTAGCTTGCCAAATTATTCCAATTACCACTAAGCATTCTGCTTGTTGCAATCATGCTTCTCAACAGAGAAAGTCCTTTTTTAATTCTGTCTTTCCACACTTCAATTTAATTTTTACACTTTCTTAATCCAAAATATGTAAAAAAAGGCAAAAGTGCATCATATATGGAATGGCAAGAACAGGACAGAATAATAAGAAATTAGGATTACATATGCCTTTTAAAAATTCCTTTACCTGTGCCATGAATAGTTTACATTTCAGTTGCAAGAGATAAATCTCAGCCAACAATCATTTATCACTAATGTTCCTCTAGAAAGACTTCTATATCTCAAGGAGATCTTTTTTAAAAGTATTCTTTACTGGTTCTGTCTACTTGAGAAATTGTAAAACTATTACTATTGACATTTCAACTCTTAAGTGACAATTGAAATTACTCTGGATGTTAAATAGCTCGTTTATCTCTTGGCAACTGTTTAGGACATATGGCATGTTACCCCTTAGATAAAATATAAGAACTGAAAATCAACAGAACCGACTTAATCAGAATCTTGCTTTAGTAATCACAGATAGAAGTTATATCTCTAAAAAAATAACTGGAAGGAATGATTACAAGAAAATAAATCAAACAAGAAGATATCTAACATCACGCAAATACAGATAAAAAGCCTTTTCCTTCGGAATAATCTGTACCAGAGCTGTCAGACACGTATAACTCCTCTTGGTTCATTAGCAATTTTTCTCTCTGTGATCTTGCAAGAAAATTCCATACAATTTCCTCTCTTCTAATCAAGGTTGCAGATAAGATTTGTCCCAATGATGCATCTGGTTTATCGAAAAGTTAGGAAGGGCTGAAATGCACCTGCTTACATGTTAGAAAGCTCAGCATGTGCCTGTACATCCTGCAGAGCTTCTGCTGGAAGCAGAAGCCCACATGAAGCCCAGCACAGTGTGCCTGCTTTGGCCTTCCATTCCAAAAACACCCAGAAGTCTTTGGAAAGGTTTATGCTACAGCCACCTGCCCTAAACCATCTAAGGGATGTGGTTCACTGTGAAACAAACTGAACTGACTCTGTAATATCCACAGCACTGGTGGTGTTCAGCTGATTCAGCTGAGAAGAAGAACACCTTCCACAGAAAAAAAGGAAACTGACCTCTCTAGTCTTGTGCATGGTCTGCCTGTTAACTCAAATGGAATTACAATAAAGGTCAAGAAGCCAGTTGTTCTGCCTCTGGCAACAGAGGAGGGCGGGCATGAGAGGTGAAATAAACAGAAGGAAAATGGAAACTAAGTGGAGTATGAAGATTTCTATGTTTGCAAAAGATTAGTTCTTTTCTAGTATTTCCAAAGAGCTTTGAGGGAAGATCAGGTTTGATTAACTAATTTCCTTGACTTGTGGAATATTTTATAATTAGTGTCCCATTATTTATTTCCTTTGCAGTCCCAGTTGATTTAAAATTTCTTCACTCTACAGTGTGACTTTGAGAAGAATCTGAAGCTAAATTACCTGAATAGCACAAACATGCTGCATTATCTAAGAGTGTGTTCAAACAGATGTAAGTCTCCACATTCCATGTGCCCTCCAAAAAAATCTTGGGAATTTTAACAGTAAAGGCAAAACTTGTATTATAAAACTTGTATTCAACTCCAGCCAGCAACTAAGTATCCCACAGCTGCTCGCTCACTTCCCTGATCCTGGCAGATTGGTAGAGAATTGGAAAAATGTAAAACCCGTGGATTGAGATAAACATAGCTTAATAACTGAAATGAACTAAGATACAATTACAGAATTAATAATAAAAGGAAAAAGAGTGAGGAAACTCCACAAATGATGCATAATCCAGCATCCACTACCCAGTGACTGATGATCAGCCTGACCTGAGCAGCCATCAGCCCCTCACAGCTAACTCCCGCACAGTTAATACACTGAACAAGACGTTCTGTGGTATGGAATATCCCTTTGGCCAGTCAGGACACCCGTCACAGCTATGGTCCCTCCCAGATTCTTGTGGACCTCCTCACTGAGAGATCATGGGAGACTGAAAAGTCCTTGACATGGGTTAACTTCTACTTAGCAACAACTACAACATCAGTGTGTTATCTGCATTATTCTCATACCAAATCCAAAACAGCACTGTACCACCCAATAAGAAGAAAATTAATTCTAGCTAGATGAAACCAGAACAATTTTATATAATTTTTATGGACTGTACTATATGTTCTGATAGCTAAACAGAGTCATGCTAAAAACCCCTCAAAGGCAAACAAAGAGGCAATAATTGTCCAGCAGACTGCACTTGTGCTTAGTGCTGTATGTGCCTTGAGAAAACCATACATATTCCTTACATTTTGTCCCAATGAAGTGATATAGAACCCAGAACTTCTGGAATGTTCATTTCAGTTCCCTGCTCTTGGACCATCTCACACCATAAACAATAATTTTTTTATAATCACTCACATATACAATCACATATAACAAAAACTTTTCATATACCAAACAAGATCCACCTGCAAATCAGAGGGTTTTTCCCTCTGCTGTTCACTGTTCAACACTCATTTCAGAAATTCACTGTTTGATGATCAAGGTGTATTTTTAATATTTTTTCTTTTTTTTTTCCTTTGTAATTGGCTTGCCTTTTCCAATAAAACCACAAAGAAGCAACTCCTGCCCCCAAATCTTTGCTTGGCTGCTGCTACCTTACGATTCTGTAGCTAACTAGCACATTGTTTACTAGTCTTCAGCAAAAGTAATTGCAGCATTTGTGATTCACTGCATCCCATTTAAGGAGTACACAGTATAGACTGCACAATCCTGAGGGAATTGTTTAATGTAGTTGCCAAGCCACTCTCCTTGATATTTGAAAAGTCACTGCAGTCAGGGCAAGTCCCAGGTGACTGGAAAAAGGGAAGAACATTGTACCCACCTTTAAGAAGGGTAGAAAGGAGGAATACTGTGAAATACTGACCCATCAGCCTCACCTCTGCCTGGGAAGATCATGGAACAGATGCCCCTAGAGCTGTGCACACGTGGGACAGGGAGGTGACTCAGGACAGACAACACAACTGCATCAAGGGCAGATCCTGCCTGATCAAGCCAGTGGCCTTCTACGATGGAGTGATAGCATCAGTGGACAAGGGAAGGGTTACAGATGTCATTTATCTTTATTTTACTGTAAAGCCTTTGGCACAGTCCCCCACAACATCCTTCTGTCTTGACTGGAGAGAGATGGACTCAGTGGGTGGAGTTCAGTGGATGAGGAGGTGGTTTGACAGTCACATCCAGAGGGTGGTGGTCAATGGCTCAGAGTCCCAATGGACTCTTGACAAGTGGTGTCCTTAGGGGTCCATATTCAGACCAGTGTTACTAAATACCTTATTAATGACATATACAAATGGATTTGCAGACACCAAGCTCAGTGGTGTAGTTGTCAGATTTGAAGTATGGGATACTATCCAGAGGGACCTGGACAAGATGGAGAGCTGGGTCTCCATATGGTAATCTCATGTGTTTTAACAAGACCAAGTGCAAGGTGCTGCACCTGGGTCAGAGCAGCCCTGGTACCAGCACAGGCTGGGGATGGGCAGATCACAGCAGCCCTGCCCAGAAGGCCTTGGGGGTGCTGGTGGCTGAGAGGCTGGACATGACCCAGCCCAGAGAGCCAAATGTGTCCTGGGCTGCATCCAGAGCAGCGTGGGCAGCAGGGCCAGGGAGGGGATTCTGCCCCTCTGCTCTGCTGAGATCCCACCTGCAGGGCTGCATCAGCTCTGGGGTCCCAGCACAGGAAGGTCATTCTTTACTATGAGGCTGCTGAGGCACTGGAACAGGCTGTACTGGGAAGCTGTATATGTCCCATCCCATCTTCAAAGTCAGGTATGGATGGCGCTCTGAGCAATCTTTTCTAGTGAGGGAGGTTGGAACTAGATGATCTTTAAGGTCCCTTCCAACCCAAACCATTCTATAATTCTGTGAACTCTATGTCAACACCTATTTATTGCTGACAGAATTCACATAATAAATTATAATGCACAGTAAACAGAGTAAATTAAGTCATTATTAGAATAATGGGGACTACTGATTACTGACACTCTTTTCAGGACACATCCTGAAACAGCAGCACAACATGTTGTTGAAGAACACACTGGATTTACAAGTACAACCATTGTGGATCATTTCTTTCTTTGTCTTTGTATATGACACTTCCTGTTTGAATCTTGTCCAAGTTCAATAATACATCCATGTGGCTAAACAAACCACAAGACATGTGTGGGGATATACAAACATCAAATATTGGGATGACATAACAAGGCTATAAATGAGATTAAAGGTCAACAAAGTCTTATTTTAGTAGTTCATGCTAAATTAACATCTCTCTACTTTTTACAACTGTATTAAATTTAGGAAAACTCATAACTCTGTTCACTTAGAAATAGATGCATGCCAATGCATAAAGGTCCAATTCATATAAGACTTCAGAGAGAAACCTGTTGCTTGTTATAATGAACTGAGCTTTCTGAAATGCTAGTTGGATGCCTATTTGAATAGTTCAAAACAAAGAAATAATTTTAAAATATAAATCTTCCATGTAAAAACTATCTGGAAAGCACTATTCTAAGGAGTGCCCAGTGAAGAGGGGCATCACCTGTGACAAGCCACACCAATGGAATGGTCTTTAACTCTAGAGCAGAATATTTCAGTTTTAGAAAAATGTTGGGCATTGTTTTCAAGACTTCATTTTAGATCTAGATTGCATCACCACTCTCAGTTATGCAATATTCAAATGAGTAATACATTGAGTTGAATTTGATTTGTTTGAATTGAAAACATTGAGTTGTTTCTGATATACTTTGGAGAGAGTATGTTGTTAATTTTCTTTATTGCTTCTGATTTTCACTGTTGATACTGGCTTGCAGAAAGAACTGAATGGAAAAAAGTAGCAATCCCTTATTTCCCAGGTGTTCATGAAGCTGCTTCTGCAAATTTCTTTAAATAGATCACTCAACAGCCAGAAGTCATGGCTATTCACATTTGTCCATGACCTCAAACATACATTATTGGCATATTTTACCACTTTCCCCTGAAATATTTTGTTGTAGATCAGGAAGTTGTCTATGCTTTATTTTAGGTACAAAGTATTACCAATTAATTGTAGGAAAGATGGTACTAAAATATGACTTGGGTGACTCTTGACCTATGGTTTACAACACATTACTGGCCTACATATAAACTGGAACAAAAGGTCAAGAAGGTCCACTTCAATGCAAAAAGTGCCACAATTAGTCTTCCAGAATAATACGCATATCTCACTACACACACTGGAAAATGTAGTTCAGATGTTTACTTATCTGTGAAAGATTCACCATCAGAAGCTACATTGTCAAAGACTACAGAAGCAAAATAAAAGAACTTGAACACTACTGTAAAGTTGGATGATTAATTTTGGAAAAGGCTTTGTCTGGAAAAAGAAAGGGGTGGGGGGGAAAGGATGCTGGTATGAGGCAAAGTCAAAGTCAAGCTAATTACCATAATGATTCCACAAAACAGAACCTCCAACATGACTGAGTTGCCTGTCAAAACGGAGACATTTCTTTTCTGTGACAAAAAGCAAAAGATATATCAAGGTATTTTGGCCTTTCAGTTCAGGTTTTGACTGGAACTGTCACCAGGCAAAAACATAGAGCAGTGCATTATCTAAAACAAGATGCTGGAAAGATGTGGTGCAATAAACAGGACCATCTGAATATTTACTTAAGCAGCCAGCCATCAAATAATCTTGTCTTGGTTTATGATATAAAAGATATGGAAGGGAGATTTTCTTGATCTATTTTATCTTGCTCTGAATTTCTTGAGCTGTTTCATAAAGAGTGCAATAATACAGAAGCCACATACGATTGTCTCCTCAGCTACAGAAAAAGATGCATTTATCATTCAAAATGTAACAACTTTCTTAAATACCATAAGGTAGTACATAAGGTATACGTATATACTTAACCTACTCCTTTATGTCAGTGCTTTTTCCATGACTGACTACTTACGTATACACTGTGCTCCTCTTACTGACAGCAAATAGGCAACAAAGTTCTTGAAGCTTCAGATCTGTCACACCTCTTTTAGATGTGTGCATGTCAGTATGAAATTCAAAGCAGACTGAACAATATAGAATTATAGTATCAGGAAAACTATGGCACCCCTTCCTAGCAATGTTTTTTTTCTGAAAAAGGAGTATACTATTCACATTCTTTTACATACTTCACTGAAGACTATCAAATGTTCTCCTGGGAAATGTTTGGTTATTTTTGTACATGAGGATCTCCTAAAATTTATGCACTGTCTTGAAGTCCGCCATCTGCCTGTCAGATACAATCTATGACCTTGTTGTTTCTAATGCACTCATGTTGTTGGCAAAGCATGCAGCCAGGGCAAGGAAAGAGAAGCAGTGGGAACTGTACAATATATTATGCAATGAGAAGCCAAATAAAGAATTTATTGTATTAATTGAGATGAAACTTCTATTTATCCCAGATGTTATGCACATGGCAGGAGATGAGGAGGGTGTTTACAGTACCATGTATTTCCTGAGGCAGTCTGGATATTAAAATGCCTGTCTGCACTACATAAATGCAGGAAAGTCCCTGTAGCAAGTTTCAAGGCAATGACGTTTCTACCCCTGAGATTATTTGTTCACTAGTGAATATCCTGATTAAACAGCCAAAAGTGCTGTGATGTGACAGGCTGTTACCAATACAGAAAAACATCCCTTCCAGCCTTTTTTCTGTCCTTGGGCATAACAGATCCTTTTGGTGTGCTGAATAAAAGACCAAACTCTGAAATCCTTGAGGAAAGTCACAAGCCCAAATGGCCTAGGGCTTGTGACTAGATCCCAAGGGCTTAGGATCCCCTGAGGACCTTTCCCTGCATCCTGGCCAAGGCTCATTACAGCCTGTCCCAGGAGTGTTGGTCCCTGCCTGAGCTAAGCTGTTGGAGTGCTTGTCTCCAGCCTTATCGCTGCCTCTGCTGCCTGGGTGGACCTCAGGCCCATGCTACAGGCAGCTCCTTTCCCTGGAAGAATGCTTGGTTATATGATGTATCTTGCCTCCAGTTTTGACTGGAGACAAGATACAGCAGGAGACTCTTTGACCCTGTCTCCTGAGTAGGTCTACTCATCCTTGTCTCCAGCTCTGTCTCTGGTACCACTTTCTGCTGCCCCACATGAATCCTGAATCTGATCCATCACTTGGTGAAGGAGCTTGCTACCAGATAGCTGCCCTGTCCTCCTCAGTTTCCTGCTGCAGGACTGTCCCCTGGACAAGGAGAGCACTACCTGTGGTGCAGCAGGTCTGGATGCCTGGCTCCTACTGCCTTGTGCAGCAGATCCATTCCTGCTGCTCCCTGGACATTGTCTGTATTGCTGATAAGACTTTATGCAACTTTCTCAAGCAAATGAAAGCAGAATTTAATAGCTCATATCTGCAGACATGGGATCTGCAACATTTCTGTGACAACTGAAGCACTTTTCATGACTGATACACAACTGTTTAATAGCATAAGAAGAAACTCACTAAGTTTATGGTCAGAATCTGGTGAAACATCAAACAATTACCTAGGGTTCAAATTCATTTGACAGCATATATGATTTGGTAGATTTGCATTTGCATTCCAGTCATGATGATACAACTACATGAGACTTAAAACTACAGAGTTTTGATTTACTACAAGCCAAATGCTTAACTTCTTTTCCATGAAATATCCTTAGTCCTCTTTGGTATATCACAGCATAAAGAACATTTACTGAGAAGAACCTGACAATGTGAAGTGTGATTTATTTTATTAATTGTATAAGGCATTTGCTGGACAATCCAGCAACTCGCTCTTAACCTTCACTCTTCTTAGGAAAAAGTCTGGTTATGATATGAGATAATTCTTAGACAGCTGCAAGTCTTTCCCTTACAAGGAATCCCTACATTGTTTAGACCTGGTATCCATATTTCCTAACTGTACTCTGATCGTGAAGAATCCTCAGGATGCCCCAACTAAGTGGCTCTCAGATAATCTGCTTCAAAAATGGTTATCTTATTTTTAAAATACTGTTCCATAAATCAAAGCAGAACTCTAAAAAGATTCTGAAAAAAAATTCTAAGTAGAATGACTTCTCTTAACAGACTTAAAGTCTTTGCCAAGCCTTTAACACGAGGCGTCTCAGCCTCTGACATTCCTGTTGTGTTAGATACTACAACAATACATATTAAAACTGCTGGTCCTTCCTCAAAAGGTGTACACTTACAACACTAGGGAAATCATCTACAAACACAGTACATAGGTCAAAGCATTGGGTGCTACTTCTGATCAAAGATGAAAATCCATAGCCTCTCCTATTACTGAGGCAGTGCTTTACTTACTGACTTACTACAATCCTATTGCATTACCTGTGGTTCCTTATTGTGTTGGCTAGGATCCTTTTCATAACTCTCTGCATAGATCCGCAGAGTAGCTCTCACATGACTAGAAGCACTCATTCTGAAGATGAGTCTGGAAGCATCTGAAAAAATAATCCGCAGCCCCTAGGAAAGGAGAAGGAACAGCACATATGTAAGGTCACAGTACCTTAACAAATCACCATTCACTGCTCCAAAATAAAATTGAAAGGAAGAGTCATCTGGACGCCATTCTTCTTTCCCCACAACTTTGGACAACACACTCATTACTCTTTTTTCCCTCTGAAGGCTAGAAATGATGTTGCGCATTCCCTCCCATTCCTAATAACAAATACTCTCTTGCTGATGTTTTTATTTCTTTTACTTGATTTGCTCTTACTCTGCATGGCAGAGCACAAAATCAATGGCCTGAGAAACAGGTATAAGATCACTAAAGGTAAGTGGCCTACGAAACAGCTACAGAATCCCTGGATGAAAAAACAGTTGTCAGTAGTGAATACAAGAGACAGGACCAGCTGCTACCCCTCAAATACTACACATCAATTTATGGCTACAAGAATTTCAGTAAGTCTATAGTACAATTTGGAAAACTTAAGGTGTTACTTAATTTCAAGTACATTAATTAATGCACATTAATTAACTGTGTGCATAATAAAGAGGATCGATTAATTAATTAATTAATTAACTAAAAATTTGCTTTTGCTGCCATCTTCACATCTTTTTTTCTTTTCTCCCCCCATTGTACTGCATATATGAACACAGACCACAGGCCATATTCTTGGATCCATAGTTTCTGTACAGGAAGGCCATTAAGGCCAGAAGACTAACTTCCACAGATAAATAGTTTTAGTGTTGCAATATTCTACCAGCTGTGCGCTAATACACATTCTAGTTCCCTTCATATAAATGGTATCCTTAGATTAAGTGCAACCTCTGATAAGCCACTGAACTTTTCTTCCTCTCTGTCCTTGTGCTGTTAAAGGTCTAGTGCACAAACTAGACCTTTGCTACTTCTGTTTAAAGGGCAGTATACCATTAAAAAATTAGAGAAGAGAATTAAAAGAAATGCATTTTACTTTTCCAGTTTTATTACCAGCTTGACAAGACACTGATGTTGGAAATGCAGTGTGTCAATATTCTAAAGTATAAGTAAAACCTAAGTAAAACCTAAGTAAAACCTTTGTTTCCTCAGATATATGACAAAATATCTTTATAAAGCATTGTTTGATAAACACAGAATCAGAGAATGGTTTCTGCCGGAAAGGACTTCTAAAGGTCATCCAGTCCTGATGTCATCAGGTCATCATGTTCACTGCAGTGGGCAGGGACATCTTCATCAGATCTGGTTGCTCAGTGCCCCATCCAACATGACCTTGAATGATTCCAAGGATGAGGCATCCACCATCTCTCTGAACAACCTGTTCCAGTGTTCCACCACTCCCATTGTAAAAAAAAGTCTTCCTTACATCTAGTCTACATTTACTCTTCTTGTTTAAAGCCATTACCACTTGTAGTACTGCAACAGGCTCTGCTAAAAGAATTATCCTCATATTTCTTACAAGCCCCCTTGAAGTACTGAAAGGTCACAGTAAGGTCTCCCTGGAGCCTTTTGTCTCTTAGTATAATGGCCAACTTGTACCTCTCATCCTCATAATTCAGATTTTACACAAAAATGCCACTGGTTCCATTCCTGCCTTGCTGGATGCTCGGGAGCAGCATTGTTATGTGCTGATGTGTGCAAAAACACAGTACAGCTTTAAAAATTAGAAGTCTTCAAGAACAACAGACTGTTTCATTTGATTTTAAGTCTCATTATTGCAGCACGATAAACAATATTCATGGGTTTCGAGAGACAGAATTAATTAGAAGCAACAGTCTGTGTGTATTGTGTGTTGCTTATTTTCTCATTGCTGTGTTTGTTTTCTGAGTATGTTGTTTATTAACACTGAATAATTACCATGTAGCCAGCTTCTCATTCATAAGACACTGCAGTTACACTGAATATAAATCTCTCTCCCCTATGTTCTGGGGAACAAAACTTGGCACATGATCCTGAACAGTTAGCTGAAAAATCCACACAAAGCCTATGATAGTCTGAAAGACATAGTTGCATTTAGATAATGAGCAAGATACCCAAGGAAAGTGGCAGCAGTGAACTGTTGTTTCATTTGCATAGATCAATATCCTCTCCAATTTAGTGTGCTTGGAGAACCCCACTGAGGCTGCAGACATATGAAGCTAGGAATGTGTCCTTGCCAGAGGACAAACTGGTTGAACTGTACTCTGAATAAATAGGAGCTACTCCCTATGAAAAGACATGCTTTCTGGTTTTATGGGCTCCCCTTCAGAGTCTGTCTGAAAACAAGCCAAGTCATGTTTCGCTGTTTGTGTTACATGGTGATATGATTAGCAATTATATTCCCATATAGAGTAAGTGCTTTGGACGAAAAAATTAAGGGAAAGAAAAGTGCAATTAAAATTCACAAGCTGCTTTTTGAACTACAAAGGTCGCGAGTTTGCCATGTCTGTAATTTTCCACTAGACTTGGATATGACAATATCCTCATATCTTGTTTCAGTAGTAATATGCAACAAGAAAGTAGTTCAGTGGCAGATAGGCTGATCATATTTTCTGGATGCAATGATGAACGGAAATTACAAAGACTCTGAGCAGAAAGGCATGACAATAGTTTTAATGGCTTGTAATATAATTCCCTAAGGTCTGTTTAGGTCAAATAATTTAAAAACTAGAGAAACCATGACCATAAAAATATAAACAGCACAAAATCAGGACAAACCTTAATAGGAGTCACAGCTCATATTCAAGTTACTTGAATATAAATTTATACCCGGTAAAAGTACATGGTTACTTTCAATCACATCATGAATTTCCAAACACTGAAGGCTCAGTTTGAACTGCAGTTCTTGATAACCAAGGAATCAAGTATAGACAGAGTCCAGAAGGAGCTGGTAATTTGGGCTAGGGAAGTCAAATATGCCTGCATAGACTACAACCTTCTAAAGTCTTCTGCATGCTACTGCCTGCAATAGATATTGCATCTCAGTTATATAAATCCTGTGGGACACCAACAACAAGAATTTTTTGGTTTGGTTTGGGTTTTTTTGTTTGTTTGCATGTTTATTTTGGTTTTTTGTTTGTTTGTTTGTTTTTTTTGGTTTTTTTTTTGTTTGTTTGTTTTTTGGTTTTTTTTTTTTTTTTTTTTGCAATATATAGCCAGTGGAGATTTCAGATAGAAAACAGAAAAAGTAAAGACCTTCTTTCTGTATGATATTTTCTGCTGTTCTGAAAAAGGAACCCTCCCTATACACGCATTGCTTACAAAAGGGACTTCATCCCGTCCTACGTTCACTGTGACACTACTGTCTCCAGTTATGTACAGCAAGTGCAAGATAAACTAAAGGTGGAGTATCTTATCCAGACTGAGTTAATCTTAAGTAGGAAATGCAGTATCTATCACAGCAAAGAAAACATCATCCCAATAGACAGTCTTGGCAGCCGAATTTCAGAAACAACACCGTTGGAGACAATATGAAAGCTGCAAAACTTTGCTAATCCATCACTACAGCCATACCTGTCTTTTGGTCACAGTGCCATCCACAGGATCTATGTACTCAAAGTTGTCTGTTCTTTCCACACTGTAGATATTATTACCCACAGCAAACTGCTGATGGCTGAATGATTTGTCAGTGATCAAAGCTTCCAGGTCTCTCATTACGAAATACGCTGTTCTGGGTTCCAGTGCTTCGTAATCAAACCTTGCACATATATAAAAAAAAAAAGGTAGAACAAGAAAATAAGTCTCCAGAGCTGAGAAGACAGTCCTGCTTTTAGAGAACTCTATATACTCACAGTTAGCAATTTACTGCTTACTTCAAAAATCAGAAGTGTACCACTGAAGTACTGATTGCAAATGAAACCAGCACACACATGCAACTTCTGTGCCACCTAACCATTACATGTGTGCAACCATAGTTCTAGACTGGCCACCTGACTCTAAATCAATAGAAAGCATCTAGAAAATACAATTTCTAAAGTAGCATAGAAAATATACAGCTAGCTTTCAAAACTTAATGACACCATCAGTGCAGTGCTCAACAGACATGTGAAATAGAGAAAACTTAGCTACAAGTTTTGAGGAACAGCTGTCTGCAAAAGATCTCCCAAATTGCAAACTCCTCTAGATTAAGTCTGGATTGAGACAGAGCAGAAGCAAAGATGAAAATTACAGCTAGAACTCATAATATTGAGACCTTAATAAAAATAAGTAAATGTTTGTATCTTTGGAGGAGTTATCTTGAATTGGAAGCAGGCATAGGTTTCAGTTCTCACTAAAACAATGTCACATGGAGGCACTTATGAAAAAAAATGCAGGAGCAAATCTTGCTGGGATTATGTTATTTTTTTAACATCATGTAACAAGCTGCACCTATATATTCCACAAGTTAATAATTCAAATCTTTCTGCCATTCAATATTTAAAAATTTAATTACTCATATGCTAGCAGTGCCATATACGTGTAGCTCCTTTTTTTGACACTTACTCCTCTGGAAAAACCTGTTGACAAAACAGTGATAATCTGTGGCACATTTTCATTCTGCAGGCACGGCGAATGCACACCTAAGTGCAGCTGAGCACATCTGAACAAGCAATGATCGTAGCAGAATTCTCCTGTCAGCTGCATAAGTTCCTTTTCCTCATTTTTCTCACCTGCAGTAGTAGTGCCGGCCAAATTTTGCCCAGTGATCCCTGACAATCTCCTCCACACTCTGCTTTCGAGCTGCTAGGATTGAAAGCCAAACTAGCACAGCCCACAGTCCGTCTTTCTCTCGAAGGTGGTCAGACCCTAAAGAGACAGACATTAAGCACATTATTTGGTATCACTGCAAATCAGAAAACAAGGTAAGAAGGCTGAAAAAATGTCTCATTTAACTGTGTATGTCACATAACAGTGATCAATAGTACCAGCCCCAGCACCTCTGATATGTTCCAGACAGAAAACCAGAACTAATGTTTAAAATGTGATCTATTTATGCATGACAAAGCTCATACTTGTAAAGTTAAATATAAATATGTACAAGTACTTAAATAGAAACAGTACCAGTATGAAAACATTCATAGTCATTATTCCTTCTTATTGATATACAGTGTTTTCACATCTCTGCTGCTGTTTCCCAGAACTGGGCTAGATATGCAAACCCCAGCCATGAGCCAGAATGCTCTCCTTTATGAGAGTCAAGCTCAACAGCATCTCCTTATCTCTACAGATGTCAAACTGCAGAGAAAGAACTTCCCATTGCATAAAAATTGCGAATTTCCAGAATGTTCATATCTTACAGTCAGGTCAACAACCAAGTGCTTGAAAAGATTCTTCTGGAGGGGAAAAAAAAACCCAAGCAAACCAGAGCATGCAACTGTTCCCTTTTTTGTATTTCTTCATACCTCTCAGTGCTAAAGAAGACTGGATGCTCCAATCTAGATCCCTTCATAGGTTTGTATTTATGAAGAGAGAAATTGTTCCAAAATGAAGACTAGAAACAGTTTTGGAATACCCCACATGATTTAACATGTAGTCTCAGATCAAAGTAAGATCCAAGACCAATGGCACTCAGTAAACACTGATGGCAATTATATAAGCTAACAAAATTAAGAAACTTGAAGAGATATTAAATATGTAGCCATTGCTCTGGCATAATAATACTAAATTTTGTTAAAGTTTGTTGGGTGCAGCCTTAGGGTGTTCTGTCTAGTCACACATTATTTAAACCATGAGTACAAAGCAAGTGCAATAATTCAGCAGTTTTGTTTACTCCATGAAACACCTACTGATTATGGAGGCAACCAACTAAATTATCTGTCTTTAGAAGATAGTTAACAGAGTCCATCAGAGAGGAATCTAAAAACTCTTAGGCTGAAAACCTGTTTCCTGAAACATTCACCTTCCTCAAATACAAAAATCCTGTTGCAGCAAGACTGCTTTGTACAGCTTGGCTTTACATAACAGCCTGCAAGGTCCACAAAGCCAGCCATCTGTCAAAACAGCAGTGTTTTGCTACTGGCAGAGGACAGTTGCTATAATATAAATTGATGCACTGAAGCTATTAATCCAGTGAAAAACTGTCAACATATTAAGGGCATATAAGGAAAATAACAAGATGTGCAGAGAGACACCATGATTCCTATGGTCAATCGCTGCTGTTACCTTGAACTTGCAATCCCTCTTCTTGGGAGACAGCAACAATCAGCAGCCTCTGTTCATATGAATTTTCTAAGAGCCCACTGTCCTGGGTCTGCCACAGATTTGCCTGTCACTTATGTGACACTTCTTGTGTTACATTCAGCCTCAACACTCTTTATCTGACATTAATCTTAACATTAAGTTAACTACCACAGGGTTAAATAAATGCAAATTACTATTCAGCACAATATTCAAGTTGTATAGGAATGATTACTGAACACTTGTCGATGAGGATAAAGATTTGCATGAAGATTTTGTTTGTGTGTTAGGTATCACAGAAAACAAGAACACTGTAGATGGACTTGAGAGCTAAGTCAGTAACATGCCTTCACATTTGCAAAGTAGCTGTCACGACAGTAAGAATATCTCTTTTTTGCTACTTGTTCTGTAATCTGCAAGTTCTCTGCAACAACAGCAGTGTCCTATTACAACAGCCAGAGTTTAGGTCTGGTGCTCGAGGAGCTGCTGCAAGAGGAGCCACAGCTCACTCTGATCCCTGCTCCAGTACTGTGAAAGCATGGAGTGCCAACCAGAAGAAAAAGGGCAGGGTTATTTATGAACTCTCAAAGCTTTGCAAATAGCTTCAGATAAGAAAGGAAACAAATGTCCTCTACATCAAGTCAGTCCTTCAGACAGTCACAGAATCACAGAATTGTTTGGGCTGGAAGGAACCTTAAAGGTCATCTCTCACCTCTTCTACTCCCTCACTGCAGCAATATGCTAGAACAGTTTAAGGATATCTTCTACAGGAACACCAGCAATATATTCTAGGGATAATAAAGTCAGCTTACTTGTAGGCAAAGCAGGCAACAGTCATTGTCACCAAAGCCAAGAGTCTGTTCCCAGATAATGGTGCAGGCTTCTGCCCCTGCCACCAAAAGAGAAATCTAGAATAGAGCTTTCACTTCCCCCGAGCATATATTGTTCCTCCTCCACATATTCCAACAGCAAGGAAAATCATCACATCACCACAGGGGCTGGGGACGCTCAGGGGACTGGGAACAGCAGGGCATAAGCAGCCAGGGCTGTCCAGTTCCACCATCCCCATAGCAGGGCAGCTGGGGGCACCAGGGCAACCCCAGCTCCGGGCCATCCTGAGAATGGGGATAGGGCAATGCCAGGCCAGGATGGGGAAGCATGGACAGGCCTGGCTTTGGGGGACCCCTGGCCCCGCATGGCAGGGCTGTGGGGAGCTGGACACTGACCCTGCTGACAGCCCTGGTGCTGCTCCTGAGCAGAGTGCGGGAGCCCCAGGGGGCCAGGCAGGGCCCAGGTAACAGAAGACTCACCCCACCATGGCTGTTCCTTTCCCTCTTAACCTGCATGCATCTGCATGCCTCTCCTTTCAGCCATCCTTTCTTAGCACAAAAAAAAATCCGTTTTGCCTAAAATGTCATCTCTGTTGCTGATTATCACCAGCCATTTAAATGACTTAAATGTCTCAACAGACACCAGCAAGAAGTGGAGCTTAATCCTTCAGCAATTTGCTCCAATATGAATGACCATTTATTGTCCTGCTACATAACACTCAGCAGACTGCAAGCCAGCAAATCATACAGTGAAGAACACTGCAATCCTTCAGCAAAACAGTCTATATCATGACAATGGAGCAACAGGGTAAGCTGAACATTAAAGAGATGCATTCTGATTTAGCAAACACTTTAAGTACATTTCACTGAACCAAAATGCTCTAGTGGACAGAAGCATTTCTGAAGAGCTCTTTGCTGTATTCT
This sequence comes from Urocynchramus pylzowi, assembly GCA_013397555.1. Taxonomy (NCBI): domain Eukaryota; kingdom Metazoa; phylum Chordata; class Aves; order Passeriformes; family Fringillidae; genus Urocynchramus; species Urocynchramus pylzowi. The sequence goes on along the minus strand of VZRH01002310.1, from coordinate 1,195,800 downwards.
GAACTTTGTTCTGGTATGGCTTAAGTGCAGAAATCTGTATGAGGAGGGCTGAATGAATTTTCTTCATATACATTTAGCAGATTTGGCATGTTCTCTGTCCTTGCATGTCCCTCAGAGGACATACTGTTGCTTCTCTGCAAAGAGAAAGCAATGGGAGAAGGCAATCCAGAGACAAAAGTCTGGATATCTAGGATCTGGATATCTTGATTCTGTTTCAGAATCAAAAATCACCAATTAACAGTACTAGCCTGATACAGTACAAGTACAGTAATCTTGTGTGCCCAGGAAGCGTTTCAGTTTGTTAGTCTTAACAGAAGTGAAACTAAGAATATCCATCAGCGTGATTACTGCAATAATATATATTGTTGTACTTATTGCCATTCCTTCTATCAGCAAATAAAAATCTATTTCTGCAATTTTATTACTCTGATTTTCACCTACCAGTCATCTCTAGGTGTCTTTCCTTGTTCTGTCTTAGTTCTACTGCCCAACTCACACTGTAGAAACTCTAGGGAGGGAGTTTATTCTGCTGCCTCAGTTCAGCTAGCAGCTGTTTCATTCTTTGCTCCACAGATCCAACTAATTTGCAGAGGCAGACCTGTTCTGTGCAAAGGGAAGAAGGAAAAGGTGCCTTGCAGCTCTGTATTCCTGAAGTTGCAATACTTAAACAGCCCCCAGCTTTCTTGGGGCACTGATTCTCAGTGCTATTTTTAATTGAAACATCCCAGAATTAATGAATTCCTAATTCTGTTCAATGAGCTGAAGCAGAAAAGACAACAGAAAAGAGGAGTCTACAAATATTTTTTTATGTTTAACCCTTTATATTTAATTTGCCATTGGTAAGGGAAATTATAATAACTGCAAGTGTTTCAACAACTTATTTTTAATTTGTTTTTTCTCCATATAACAGTAGGAGAAGTTTTTTTGTTTTTTTTTTTTACTGCAGTAAATTGCTATATCCAGACTCAGAGTAAACAACCTGGGCAAAACTCTCAGAGCATGTTCCCATTCATAAAGAAGTACTCCATTTACAGAGTCTTAAAATGAAGAAAAATCTTCAGAGGCAGTAGCTTGAGAAACAAAGCAAAATTATGCAAATATGTTCATATTATGATTTTTCTACTATGTGAAAGCTGTCTAACTTTGTATCTGAGACATCCAATTCTGATAGGGAAAGCAAACCTTGTGGGTCATATGCACAAATAAAAGGTAATTGTTTTTCCCTAATTTAGTAACCCCAGTTTATCATACTGCATTCTGTAAATGTGATTTTAAAACAAGAAAATCACAGGAGTTCACAAACTCACACCAAATCATTTTGTTTGCACATACTTGAATCTTAAAAATTTATCATCAAGCTGAAACTTAGCAGTATTTTAGACAAATGGAGATTTAGGGGCATTCTGATCTGATCATTTTTTCAAGTTAATAAGATTATTTTATATTTGTATTACTGCAACAGACAACCAAATAGCTCCTCTGCGGCTTTCATTCACGTCAGCAACCACACATTTTTGTATTCTCAACTAGCTCTTCTTCTACATAATCTTTCAGGAGAAAGGGGTTGATGTTAAAAGAATCTGAGAATTGGAGATGAAGCAAGCAAATTTAAGAAAGTTGTAGCAATTACTACAATGGCTCAAACTGCAGAGAGATAAATCAGCCACACAGTTCCCCTAATCCCAATTAATAACTTGCTGATGAAATTTAGAAACTAATTGCTGCCGCTGAGGCCTTCCTTTGAACTGTATGCTGGGCATTAGTCACAGAACCAGAAAGCTAATCTGACAAGCTCCCCACACTGCTACAAAAATGGAAGAAGTTTTTAAAGCATTGGTTTAGCTCCAAGATCAGCTGCCAGAAAACAAGTTTGGGAAATACAGCTGTATGGGATGTTTTCAACATCTTTTCTCCTTTTATAGCAGAAAATTTGCTTTTATTTACTTGCCAGACCAAAGTCCCTTATGTTATAAAACCAGGGCTTTGTATTACTTGGAAATTTCAGCTGGGCTTTATTACCTGGGTACACAAGCAATTGATTTCCAATGCAGTTTGATGACAGAAGGCGGATTTTTAAAACTCCTTTCTCTTACACAGAGCTTTAAATTTCCCACTCTGATCACTATATCGTGCACTTACATAAATATGCCATGCTGAAAGCTAAAGAAGTGCCAAATTTCAGTTCCCTAAATAGATATTATTGGGCAAAAGCTGTAAAATTGATTCAAATGCCCAATACTGGCAGAAACATGTGAGGGTCACACAGCTCAGGACATTACTAAAAGATTCGCAATAAGGTAAATATTTACTGCTAAAAACAGATCACATTGCTAAAGTACTGGTCATCTACAAAACAGAACATGTCTTAAAAATAAACCTCCCTGCATATGAGGACACTTTTCAGACATCTGTGTTGAACTGAAAGATGATAAGGAAATTGAGGCAGTGAGTAAAACAAACTTCAGACATCACAGTCATTACATAATTTGCCCCAAAAGTATCACAGGATCACAGAATGGGTCAGGTTGGAAGGGACCACAATAGGGCACCTGTTTCAATCTCCCTGCCAAGAAGGCTAATCCCAGAGCACATGGCACAAGATTGAGTCCAGATGGTTCTTGAATATCTCCAGTGAGGGAGACTCCACAACACCTTTAGGAAATCTCCTTCCGTCTCATACTTTTTTACACACAACTGCACATGGACTGAGGAATTCAAACCCCATGCTCAAGTTCTTTGGATGCCCATGGGATCGAATCTTGAGTGTCCAGATTTGCCTTTAGATGGAATTGGATAAAACTGGAGGTCAAGAGGCTTTCTGCACTGAAGTGCTGCAGGTACAACAAAGTTAATCTGATCAAAACATACCGGGATGCCGAGACATTGCTGTAGGCCAGCTCCCAATGCTGGCCAGCAACATGTTGCTCAAGCACTCATATACAAGTCAGGACTTATGAGGAATCTGAAGAATTGATGATAGGATAGAAGAACCAGATTAGTATAAGGAACACAGAGTAGTAAGGAATGTAAAGACTAGTCTGAGGTCAGGTCCTGCAAATTTGGAAGAGAGGCTATAGTACAGAAGGCAATAGTTTTAAGGCCTCACAGAAAGACACAAGCAAAGAAAAACGTTAATGGCAAGTGAAGAGAGAAGTCAGGGTAATTTTCTTGCCTGTCTAGAACAGTCAAACCCTAGAGGCACTTCCTTGACCTCCATGAGTGTTTCTGTTCCCAAGTACAAACACTATCAGGATAATAAAATTAGACCTACACAGATCACAATGTCCTCATTGCTACAGTAGTTCAAAACACATTTTCATTTCTGTATGACTGATCCCCAGGCTAAAATCCACCAGTTGGGACACCCTGCTTAGCAATACCTGAACATGCTTTTGCAATGTGAAAGGGAAATCTGATGTTTGTCCTTTTTTATAACTGCACCATAAAATTTAAATGTCAAGTTTCCTCAAAGAAGCAAAACCAGCTCAGTTTTCTACTGAGTACAACCAATGATTCCTTTCTTCTCCCTCAGACAGAAAGCATCTGAAAGAGTCCTACTCAACACCATCAGATGAAGATGGTCTAGGATAGTAACTCCGCAAGCAGAGACAGAACTGTGACAGTGGTTTGTCATGACATCTGGCACAGAGAGGCCACTCCTGTTTGTTTTACATGTCTCTACACATAAGCCTACATGCAGCAGGAGGTGCTGCACTCTGGGGGCTAAGGTATCTAGCTATACTTCAACATATGGGAACTCACCATCAAAACTCTTACAAGCTCTATCAAGTTAAAATCCACACTTAACTTTCTTCAGCAGAATGATGAAGCCACGAGTTTTCTTCCAAATAATTTGTGTGATACTGAGGTCATACTGATGTCGTTAGAACCACCCAAATTTCATGGAAGTATCTGGTTTTGCATGAGCAAGAGGAACTTCAGTATTTAGGGGGGAGAGGTACAGAATTGGCCCAATGAAAAAGTATTAAAAAGCAGTGAGAGTTAAAAACTCCCCAGTTCATACCTCTCATGGGTTAATAGAAATGCAGCTCAACAACACACCACAACAAACAGCAGTACATTCTGAAAGGTACAAGATCTTCCTACCCTTCTCTCCCCAAATTACATCTCTCTCAATGACCTAATAGAACACACTGTAGAGGAAATTTCTATTCAAAAGATATAGTAAAGGCAATACAAACCTCACTCAGAGCAAATAATGAAGGCATACAGTTTGCCAATCATGGGACATTGGCTCCCATTGACAACAAAAAGAAAATTATCATTCATTATAAATTTAAATTCTCTTCCTTTTTATATATAAGACCCAAAGAAATATATTTTTCATTCTTGCACCATAGCCCATTCAGATCCATAGAACAAACAAGAAGATAATACATGAAGTGCCATGTCTATGGCTGCTTAAAGGTATCATTATTTTTAAAAAAGCAGCATTCTGCTTTCTTAATTGACCCCAACCAACAAACTTAATACTTGATATAAGTCAATTAAAGCAAAATGAAATTTGTAATCAAGTTTCACTGCATGGTAAGTAATCTTCTACAAAGAGCTGCTGCCAAGGTATTACACATTCAAAATAGGGAACTCCATATAACTCACATCAAAATATAGAATAACCTATTAGCCAGGCAAATTACTAAGTCATTCTGGTCTGTGCTTTTTCAAAGACTTGTAATATAGTCCTATTGATAAACAAAAATGAAGAATTTCTGTGCCAGAATCCAGGAATGAAAAAAATAAACACTCCAAAATTTATTCCATCATTCTCATAAACTAAAACCACATTTGTGTACATTTACAGACTACATAGTTCAATTATTTGCTCTATTTCTTACTGTCATTACTAAATTTCTGATGGCTTAAATTTGTCATTGATTCTGCATTCTGTTGTTTGATTGGTTCTTGGGACTAATAAGGCAGAAATACCTAGGGAAAACACAAATGCTCACTTATAACTGAATTTCTTCTAATGATGATTTTATCTGACACTTGAGCAATTGTGATGTTCCAAAAAGGAAAGCCTGAAACAGTTTTCTTAGATATAAAAATCCTTTGTACGCCTAATCACACTAGGAAAAAACATGTGGCTTCCATATAGGCAAAATCCCTCCAAATCTCCACACACTGCTGCAGTGTGTGGAGACTTACAGAGGAACCAGTGAGCTTTTTTTGCATTATGTTCAAGTAAGAAGAGAATGCCAGGCACCTCCAGAAGCTGTCTGGACAGTAGTAAGATTGCTTGCCTCTGCTGAATATCAGTTTTCCACATTTTTCAGGCCTCAAAGTGCTTAACACCACACTTAAAAGACAAACCTCAAGACCTGAACAACAGAAAGTTCTCTATTTCAGCATGAGACAGAGCTAATTTGCTGATTGTTCTGGGTTTGACTTGAGGCACCCAGGAAAAATTAAGTCAGTAGTAATTTTTGATTATGTATTACTTACCAGTGCCAAAACTCTCCTCACCACAAAGGGAACAACGCCCAGAGTCCATAAGATTGGAAAAATACCTCCATCCTGCAGGTGTCTCATACACAGGAACCTTCATTACTTTTGCCACTCTGGAAAACATACAATTAAACATCACATGATTAAGATTGTGCTTTTTTTACATATGATCTGAGGTCAGCTGAGGAATATTCTAAGTCTCATTACATCTCCTGACAGCTGGACTAGAAGTAAAAAAATAAAACCCAAAACCAAGAACAGATCAACACTACCATTCAAAACTGATCCTTGTCTCAGCACTGAACTTCAGCCAGAACCCAAGTATGTTTAAACATTAAGTGTATTATTTTGGGAAATGTAGGACCTCAGTTCAATAGGCTTTACCAGTATCTTTCCCTTCTTACTGACCAAGAAACAGCTAATCTAAGGATGGGCAGTTTTGTTATATTAATATTTTAATGGAAGTTAAAAGTATCGTGTTGAAGCACCCTCCTTTACAAAATACAGGTAGTATTATTATATCAACATCAAAATGCCTGAAATATACTTTTATTTCTTGTAATGTATTCAAAGACAAGACAAGACAGGAATGCTTCCATTAAGTAGTATGTTCTTTAAAAACCTTTCCTAATCTCAACCTAAATCTCAACTTATTTTCCCTGTCTCCTATCATGTAATACAAGAAACCCTCTCACTATCTGGGCTATGTGCCAGTGTTCTCAAGAACCAAAATTAACCACCTTATAAGCTGCATGTGCATTCTTTTCCCCAGCTTGTTAAATGGTAAATATTCCTGCTATAAACTACAACGAAAAAAATTCTTTCTTGTACTAAAAAACAAGAAAGAAAGAAAACCCACCCAACAACTCCAAGGAACTCTGAATCTCAAGATAGGATTTACACAAAATGGGTACTACCAATCTTCTTTCTAATTATATTTGCTGGTTTTCATTGTGTGCTAGGGTTTTCAGAACTAACTATTTTATAACATGGAAAGTAAGAACTGAGATACAGTGAAGCAGACTGACCAACTACCAACGACCTTACAACTGCTTCAACTATCATACCTAACAATATTTCTCGAAGCAAGAGAGTTTACTTAATTTTAACTCCAGTCAAACCAAAGCAAAGCAGATTAATCAAAGATGGATTCAACACAATACAATCTGACTAAAAGTGTCAAGGCAAAAGCAGTCATCCTTCTGATCAAAAAAACATCTGTTTTTTGATGGCACATCTCTCTGTCTTACATTAAGTGCATAAAGTAGACGGGATAAACTGTCAAAATATGTCAGCACTGACCCCTTCAAAACCTGGTACATAAATATATCTAAATGAGAGACTCACAGAATCATCAAAGATGTAAGAGACCTTAAAGATCATCTAGTCCAAAAGTCAATCTAGCATCACCATAATCACCCCAGGTGCCACATCCAGACACCTCTTGAATACCTTGGGAGAGTTACTCCACCATCTCCGTGGCCAATTTATTCCAATGCCTAGCCGCTCTTTCAGTGAAAAAATCTTTCTAATATTGAATCTGAACCTCCCCTTGCACAGGTTAAGGCCACTTCCTCTTGTCCTTTCACTTGATACATGGCAGAAGAGATTGACCCCCACCTGGTTACAACCTCCTTGCAGACAGTTATAGAGTGATAAGGCCTCCCCTGAGCCTCCTTTTTTCTCCAGGTTAAACAACCTCAGCTCCCTCAGTTACTCTCACAGGACCTGTGCTCCAGACTCACCAGCTTCACTGCCCTTCTCTGGACATGCTCCAGGACAGCAGTATCATTCTCCAAGTACAAGAGGACAATCCCTCCCCTGCTCCTGCTGGCCACACTGTTGCTGGGACAGGCCAGGATGCCATTGGCCTTCTTGGCCACCTGGGCACCCCCTGGCTCATGTTCAGCTGCTGTCACCAGCCCCCCCAGGTCCTTTTCCGGGGGGCAGCTTTGCAGCCCCTCTGCCCCAGCCTGTGGCACTGCCTGGGGTTGCTGTGAGCCAAGGGCAGGACCCAGCACTGGGCCTTGCTGAACCTCACCCCACTGGCCTCAGCCCATGATCCAGCCTGTCCAGATCCCTCCCTGGAGCCTTCCTGCCCTCCAGCAGATCAGCACTCCAGCCTGATGGTGGTGTCTGTGAACTGACTGAGCTGTTTGATAAAGACGTTAAACAGGACCAGAACAGTACTGAGCCCTGGGGAACACTCCTAGTGACCAGCCACCAACTGGACTTTTTTTCATTCACCACCAGAAGTGGTGGCACTACAGTATTCTATTAAGTATTCTCTCTGAATTTTTTACAATTAGTCTGCACTGTAATGTAGTCTCCAAATCAACCTTTCTTTTATGTAAGAATACCCATTCTCTAAGCTCTCTCCTATTCAGCCTAGATGTTCATATTACATCTAAAATTAGTGATTTTTAAATGACATACAGTAAGCATTGCTGATATTTATTTGCAAAGAGATGAAGAAAAGGGTATTACCAAAACTTTTAATCCTGAACTTGGATTTCATACCTCTAGTTTAGAGGTAGGGGTGGGTACATACCTCCTTGTGTTTATACAGCACTACATATATTATTAACCCTTAGAAATGCTGTTCCATAATGGAAGTTTCACAGGGCACAGTTGAACAAGTTTCTGTCTCACTCTTCAAAAAATCAAGAACATAAAAGAATTTAATCTCTGTGTGACAATAACTTCAGGCTGAAAACAGGACTGTACTGCCAAAAAAAGAGAGAACAATAAACCAGAAGGCAATACCTAACACGCTGGCAAAGCAAAACCAATTCTCATAAGGTAGCCTAACAATACAGCTGGAATGTTTGCTTGCAGAAATGTTCCCATATCCTGGTACAGTTTCTGGAGAAGGGAAATCCTTTCCCATTTATTTTTCTATATTCCTCTAGCTGAGGAACAAATAGCCTAGGATGGACTTACCCCGACCAGGACTAAAAGCTTCAAGAGGCTGTAGCTGTTTTCAAAGATTTCTATGTACTAGGCTAGCAACAAAAATTCAAATGTTGTTTCTGTTGGCATGTGGGCTCACTTTGTACAGAGTTTATAGTATGAATAGTTCATAGTAGGAATATGACAGATTGTTCCATGCACCTTCTTTTTTTCTTGTTGTTTCTGGCTCTTAGTAATTCAACAAAGTAGAAATACAGTGAAAATTAAGCATACTCCTTTCTTACTGACATTTTTCTGAAATAAAGAATCATCACTGGAAGTCTCAATAAATGCAGAATGTGCCTTTATGCAGCCTATAGACATGCACGTGAAAAATCACCCAAGAAAACATGAGGGGGGTTCCCATGGAAAGTTGCAAAAATTCTCAAAGCTGTAGACTCTTGAGAAATAATATGCTGCATTAGATCAAACACATAATCACACAAAATACAGGAAAACACCCTCAGAGGAAGGAAACTAATTTGTGACAGTGAAATTACTAGATCTTCAAAGCCAGGGAAAACAGAGATTAGATGCGGGAAAGGGGAGGAATTTTTAATGCTCCTACATCAACATCTTTCTTAACTAAAAATATGACTGGGTATTCAGTAGAGAAAAAGTAAAAAATAAATAAATCTTCATTTTACCAATTTTTTTTCACTCTGTATTTACCAATCTGCTTTTTAATAGACAAAAATCCTAAATCACAGCTTTCAATCATTGATGCAGCAAGAAGCCAGATATTTTTTTTAAGACGTTCCAGTTGAGACTGGTAGAATTCCTGTGGACCAAAATTTGGAAATTAGTTTCTGTGTTCTGCTGAACTGAATATTTGCAGCACTATTCAATGGAGCATATGGCTTCCTGACAGGCTTGATAGATGCTAGGCAAATAAATGCTTAGGATAAGGGTTTCAGGAACTTGCTACTCTGCAAGAACTGCTGATGAGTCACAGTAAGGATTTTTATCTTTAACAAATCATAGGTCCATTAATTACATTTTACAATATTTTTAGAAATGCACCTCCACAGGACAGTTCAGCCAAGAGTATGTATGTACAGCTTTTTTCGTTTCTCTTTTTTTCTGTGTACTTACACTAAATCCCCAAATTTGGGGAGTTAGAAATGTAAAGTCAAGTAAATGTAAAGAGTTTTGTCTGTATGAGATCTCTTGATGAGAGAGGATACTCCTACTCTCAGGAAGTGAGTCTTGGAACTGGTACTGCAAGTGGTATTTATCTTGCAGAAGCATCAGATAACACAGTAAATTTTATATATCCTTAGATATGTATAATGCATCATCAACAAGATAAGGATGCAGCAGTGCACCTGTAAGGGTGATACCTCAGGCTCTGAGCTTTTATGTTTTTAGGTATTGGCTCTTAAAAGGCCTGACTTAATGGATGGAATATACTTCCAGAGCAATTCAAAATAAAAACTGGGAAAAAATATGCCCTATAAATAGGTTAATTTCCCTAGTCTATCTGAAGTAAAGACATTCTATTTAGGTCTAACCAAACAGTTGATATACCCGTGTTTATATGTTCCATGAGTATGAACTGTGCTGAAAGAAGACAACAAGCCATGGACATTCTGGTTCTTGTCATCTTGGACATTTAATGGGACTGTCTTCAAACACTACACTTGCTTGCCTTCTTTTAGTGTAAGTGCTCACTACATCAATGAGATTATACAGTAAAGCTTCTTCCGTCTGCGTTTGGCAGTAACAACCCCTTGCTAGATTAGGAAACAAAGTATTTACATTTGGAACCAAACTGAAAGATAACCTTAGTTATAACCTTAGAATAACCTATTAGTCTGCCTATATCAGAACTAATGGCATTTATGTTCTCAGGATACTGAAATACTAATTAAGGAGAAAAAAGTTTAATCAAGGAAGAGTGGACTACACCTTTTGCAATTACACATGCTATATAAAATTATACTTTGTAAATTTAAAAAAAGCAGGAGCAGATGCTTTTAAATGTGGAGATAACAAAATGAGTGAAAATAGGAATATAAATTATTGTACAGTTCCATAGTTAAATTTACCCTCCTACTGTTTCACAGTTTCACTGTAATTTTTATTTTGAAGAGCTCGTCCCATGCTACCTATGCTGACTGCCCATTTATTTTTCAAACATAAGAAGAATGTATACAATGCAACGCTGAAAAGCAGTTTGAGTTATTTCATCTCTAGAGACCAGAATTATTGGAGAATTTAGTATCAACACAGAAATGTGAAGCCAGTTCTTGAGTTCTACAGTAAGTCTCAGTTAAGCATGAGCTGACCAGCTTATAATAACATTAATAATGAACTAATTATAGTCTTCTAATAAAGATTAGAATTTTTTTTAAATTTCCTGACGGGAAAAAAAAATATAACAGCTAGTTCTAACATTACTCCTGAGAGACCTAACAGACTAGTGTGGAAAACTTTACCAGGTAACTGGATTACTTATTGTACAGCTTCACATCTGAATATCCCAGGTCCTCTTCCTTCATAGCCATCTACATGTCACCTAACTAGGAAAACAGGGTACAGGACCCTTGACAGCCCAGATTATTTTCCTTGGAATTCCAAAAATATTAGCCTGCTAAACTGTATGAAAAAGATTTTCACTTTTAAAACACATGTTCTGTTATTTAAAAGTGTTAAAGATCCTCGTGATAACTTTCTTCCACTTTTCAGTAGACACAACAGACTATTTTTCACAGATAGGCTTACAAAACAAAGTGGTCCTTGATGGTTGTCTCCCAGACACGGTGGTTTTGCACTAGCAAAACACCTATGACAGCAGCAGAATGACCCTGACTTACATTAACAAGAGTCAGAGGGAAGTTTTCTCCAACCTACTCTCTACAATGCCACAAAAACATCCCGATGAATATAAATCATTCAAATACAACAGCCTGCAGCAAGCTGACTTTCTTGTGCCAGTGAAACTCTTATAACTTCCAAGAATAGATCAGTCAATCAGACAGAATCATCCTGCCAAAGCTGTGATGCCTGTTCACCACAAAGATAAAGGTCACAACACTGGGGGAAGGGCTTTCTTTGACAGGTCTCATGAACTTGAAAAAGATGTAAGTGACTGGTTGGAGTTTTGTACTGTAGGTGAAATGCTGTCTAGGGTAAGCTGCAGCACCGCTTTCATTCTGGAGTTTGAACTTGGAGGAAGAAATAGGTACTAATGAAAGAAACACTAGAGAAGCAGCTATAGCATGTCCTTGTCTCTCATCTCCCACCACCTGTAGGTATCAGCTAACACGTGAATGATGCTAATAGGCACCTGGGTGAACAGGCTTCAAAACACTGACAGGTGTTCCATGGATACACTTATTTTCAATCCTGCTCCTCTCTGTGGTGCCAGCACTGAGGTAAACAAGGTGCTGTAATTCAGAGAACAGCACGTCTTCCTCTGCAGAAGGGTAAAGCACTGACAGCCACTAACAATCAGGAATTGAAGGAATTTGTGGGACAGATGTGGGCCACTGAAGGACAGTGTGTTGTAGCAGCACTCCAAAAGAGAACAAACCTCCGTGGTTTCTTTCAGAGTTACTATGGCTGTAGAAGGAAAAGGTTTCTCATTAGGTTTCTAATCTCTACTTAGCCACTGAAGTAGTCTTTGTTATCTAATCTCCAGCTGATAAAAGCCTCATTTGATTTTAGGTCTGAAGCATATTTTATTTCAAAGACAAGACTATTATTTGAGTGAAACTAACAGACACTGTTTTTCTTTCCACTTCTGTAGTTTTGCTTCATGCAAGGAATTAAATATATCTCAATGAGGGACCTGCATCAGATGTATCAAGAAGTCTTCACATAATCTAGCCTTATCCTACAAACCTTTGTATTTGGTATCTTATTGCCTGAGTTGCTTGGATTTTTTTTCTAACACTCTGGACACTTCTGAGGTCAACACAAGTGATTTCTGTTTGCCTACATCAATTTTGCTATTCCTTTATTAAAGATACTGGATTGGCTGTTTTCTAACCATATACTACAGAACTTATCTTAAGAGTACTTGCAACCAGACCCAAAATTTAATGGTTTCATTCTTTCAGAGCACTCTCTTCAACAAATTTCTTCTGCAAAATACACCAAACTATTTTTTAATGTTTTTGACACCGTATTCATTGCCTATTAGTCACCAAGTCCCTATCCCAGTCTCACTGCATGGTATTTCCACTTGTTCTCTCTTTGGTCTCTTCTTCCCAAAGTTGGAGAGCTCTTTGCTACTTCATTTTTCAACTTCTGAAGTCTAATTAATCTCACCTTTGGTCAGTTCTCTTTTCATTCTTACTATTTCTTAAGATGTAAGAGTCATCAACCAAATGGTTGTAACTGGTATTTTTTTAGTCCGATCTCTTAAGTCTTCACTTTTTATCTATGCAACTGCAATAGACTGTGAGAAATTCACAGCAGTTGCAGTGACTGCAGGAGCACTGGCACCAACTATAACATGAAATAGATGTTCTGCTTCTGGATGTTTTCACTCTGTCTGCACCACCTTCCCTTAAAAGGCTTCAACTGCATATTGTGCAAGGAGCAGAACTAAAACAGTCACCTCCCTTATATGGTCAAGTATTACAGTGTTACTCCTTCCCAGTCTTCAATTTATTCAGCAAAAAGCAGTGGAATGCTACGCCCTCACACACAACACAGATAACCAGGACACATCACCAAGATAAGACGCAAGCTGTCACATCTGGCAGAGAGGCTGTCACAACCCTATGGCAGAGAAAGAAACAGGTAGTGGAGAAGTTCCCTTACTTTTTGCTTGCTAGTATGCTACATCTCACAGAGAACAATCATAGTAAAATAAATCAATACAGAAAAAGTATCTGGAGACACTTTAACTATGAAGTATCTAAAAAAGTTTGGATTTTTTTTTTGTTTTCCTTCCTCCCAACCCCTGCAATGTTTTAACTAGAATACTTATACAGGTGGAATAAAGGTATGCTGAACTAAGCTCTGGTGTTCAGAGGTAGTTTCTGTCTTGAAAACTGGCAACTTCAGGTGAATTTTTTTTGGCTGACAATAGTCCTGAGTAATGGATCACTAATAATTGCAGAAATCATCAGTAAATTCTAATCAGTACTATGTGAATTAGCTTTCTATCAATGGAGCCTCCTGGCATTCATCTAACATAACCTATGCCATTCCAGTATTTTCTCCTGCCTCTCAGTCTCATATTGACCTTTCGGTGTTTTTGAAATCTTTCAACAGTAAAAACTAAAAACTGCTCTAGCAGAAAGGCAAAGTCATGGAATCACAGAGTCACAGAATCATAGGATAAGTTGGATTGCAAGTGACCTTGAAGATCACCTAGTTCCATGGTAAGGGTGGAACTAGATGCAACGGGTAAGGATGCCACCCACTAGATCGCATTGCTCATAGCCCCATCCAACCCGGCCTTGGGCACTTCCAGGGATGGGCTGACCACAATTTCTCTAGGCAATCACTGCCTCACTACCCTCACAGTGAAGAATGTTTCCTAATTTCTAATCTAAATCTCTCATATTCAGTTTGAAAACATTCCCCCTTGTCCTTCCCCACGTGTGCATGTGGAAAGCTGTTCTCCATCTTTCTGTAAGCCCTCTTTAGGTACAGAAAGGCTCCCCCACAGTCTCCCCAGAACCTTCTCTTCTACAGGCTAAACAACCCCAAGTCCTGTCCTCACAGGAGAGGTGCTTCAGACTTCTGATCACCTTCATGGTCCTCTTTTGGACCTGCTACAACATGTCCAGACCCTTTCTTGTGCTGAGGACCCCAGAACTGGATTCAGCACTGCAAGGAGATCTCAGAACAGCAGAATCCCCTCCCTGGCCCTGCTGGCCACCCCTCTTTATGACGCCATGTGGGACCATGTCAGAGGCATAACACAAACTTAGGTATATGACATCTGTCTGTCTTCCCTTATCAGCCACTGTAGTCACTCCATCATACAGGGCCACAGGCTGGTCAGGCACAATTTGTCCTCAGTAGAGCCCTGCTGGCTGCTTTGGATCACCTCCTTGTCTTGCATGTGCCTTAACACAACTTCCATAAGGATCTGTCCCATGATCTTCCCAGGCACAGAGGTGAGACTCACCAGTCTGTAGTTCCTGGTCTTCCCTTCTCCCCTTTTTAAAAAGAGGAGTGATGTTTCCCTTTTTCTAGTCTCCAGGGACTTTGCCTGACCACCATAACTTTTCAAATATGATGGAGAATGGCTTGGCAAGAATATGAACCAATTCCCTCAGGACCCTTGAGTGTATCTTATCAGGCCTTAGAGACTTGGGCCTATTTAGCTTCATCAAGTGGTCTCATTCCTGCTCTTCACTGCCAGTGATAGGAACTTTACCCCAGCTGCCACCGGAGGTTCAGACACTTGAGAGATGTGGAAAGCCTGACTGCCAGTGAAGACTGAGGCGAAGAATTCATTGAGTACCTCAGACTTTTCCATTTCTGTTTTCACCATTCTTCCTTCTCCTTTACCATGGCCTTTATTTTCTGGCCTTCCTTTTCTGATCTATGTACTTACAGAATTCTTTCTTCTTATTCTTCACATCCCTTGCCAAGTCCCATTCCATCTGTGCCTTAGCTTTCCTGACCCATCCTTACTCATCCAGTCTTGTATCTCTGTACTCTTCCCAGGTCACCTGTCCTGCTTCCATTGGCTATGCACTTCCTCCTTATTCCTCAGTTTGAGAAGCAGATCGTTGCTCAGCCATGCCAGTTTCTGTCCTGCTCTCTTTGATTTTCTAAACACTGGGATGGAAAGCTTCTTGTGCTCAAAGAAAAGTGATCTTGAAGAATTGCCAGCTACAGTCTGCTCCTCAGCTCTTAAGGACAGTTTCCCAGGGGATCACATTCACTAATTCTTCAAACAACTGGAAGTTTGCTTTTCTAAAACTCAGCATCCAGACTATGTTTCTTGCCAGGCCCATGTTTCTTGGGATCATGAACTGAACCCAGGCATGGTTGCTACATTCCACTCAGTCTCCGATCTTGACCACTCTAATGAGCTCATCACTAGCACTAGTCCAGGCCCAGTAATGCTTCTCCTTTGCTCAGTTTAGCTAATAAATCCATGAATACAATCTGCCTGGCTCGAGTCTTGTAATACCACAGATGCATACAAGAAACTCACAAGGAACTCACGTTCAGCACAATCACCACCACACCCAAGGAATACTGTATGGAAAGTCAGACATCTGGCTTTAAACCTCTAAACCAAACAAACTTAAAACTTAGTATTCTCCCTTTGGCCCCTTGAAGTTCACTGGACTTCATCTGTCTTCCTTAGGAGCAGACTTGCACCATCACAAGGATGATTAAAGCATGTATCCCAGAACTCAGGCTCCCCAATACCCACAGTGAGGCCTTGCAGTCAATCACATTCCTTGTTGCCACCTGTAGGTCGTGGTGTGGACAGCTCCATATTTCACACCATCAAGTTTTCCTACACAGGCTCTGCAGCACCTCAGCCAAACGTTACAAGCACCTTGTGCAATACACAAAAAAGACAGCACTCTTAAAAGTACTTGAGACACTTTACAAAATAATGGAAAACTAATTCGTGTCTCAATCCCCACAGGTAACTTTCTGATTCTATCCCAAAGGGTAAAAGTAAATTCATATGCCTATCTGCATAGCCAGATACAGAGCCAGGGGAGAACTGCACAACTGAAATGCATTTGTAAGCAGGTCAACAGCTGCAGCACAGCTCTAATCAAATCTCTGAGAAAGGACTGCAGAAAGCCACTGCCTCTTCCTTACTCCTCAGTGAGTTAAGTGGTCAAAGTAAAAATAGCCAGCACAGCTCCTTGCTGAGTCTGCCTTTGCCTTCAAAACTAATGTGATAATCCTGTCCACTATGGGCAGGAGGTGCAAGGATACTTTTTATGGACACTGTATTCTAGCCTAATCTTTGATGGAGTGAACTGCCACTGATGCAGAACTCACTGGTGAACAGAATAGTAAATGCACCTTTAAAAAATACATGAAGCGGATGGCATGCAAAGCTGGGATTTATCACCCCACAATTGCAGGTGCTGCAAACAGGTTATTGCTGTAGTGACCAAGATATGAAATTACTGCCAGGGTTAAAACTATCAAGTGAATGCAAGTTACACACATGTTATAGTGAGATTGTTACCATCCCAAATTTGGGAGCACTATGAACCATTAAAGAATCTGCTTTCTGGAAAGGTAAATCATTTTAGGAAGTTACACTGGAGGAGTCCTCATACGCAGGCCTAAGTTTTGAGGCCTTTAAGTACAACTTTGGCTTGTCAGTTCCCCTGTGAAATCTGGACAATAACACAGAGTTCTAACTATGAGATTCCACAGGAGAAAACAGTTCTCTCAAGAGCTAAATGTTTCATTCAATTTAATGTAAGTTAGTACATATAGAAACTGAGAGCTATACCTCCTTTGGAGGAAATTCATCCTTTAAAAAATCCTACCATGGATTTTATGAGAAGCCCCTCACTTCAGACATGAAACTGGCCAATAAGTCTCTGACAACTGCTTCTGCTCAGTAAGACTATTACGGTATGGATACTGCTGTCAGCATGAAAGCAGGGTAGGTCAAACTACAAAACACACAATTCCTTGCAGTGTCCAGAAAACAAAAAAACATCACAATCTAAATCTATTCTGTCAGCTTTTTAAAAAAAAAATCACAGCACAGATTTTAGCATGGAGCAGATCTTCCAAAAGGAACCAGAAATTGCAACTCCTAGACAATAGCCTTTGTACAATAATAATAAAATTTCATTGAATAAATACTGACTCAGGTGGAGTTTTCTATGAGTAGAGTTACTAAAAAGCACTGTCATGTTCAGTTGTATTAAATATATTGTCAGGTCAAGTGAAAACCCAACATTCCTGCTTTTTTTTTAAAAAAAAGTTAATTCAAACATAATGCAAAATCTTTAATTTCAGAGGAAATATTTGTGCTCTCCTTACAAACAATTAAATCAGTGAATTCACTTTTAACTGCTATAAATTACTCTTAGTTACCTTTTACTAGGAATAAATGGATTGTAAAATTCTTTTTCCAAATTATTAATAAATTTAGCCTTTTGAACTTATCACACTACCAACACTTATCTCTTCTTTCTCTTCCACTGAATGAGCAAATTCAGAACAAATCCACTGTATTTAGAACTAACCCAGACTGTCAACATGAATGCCTGTATCTGGACTGAGTATCTGTATCTGAGTTAGCTAAGAGCAAGTGTTTATTTTAAGTACGGCATTTATAATAGTGTTCTTTTCTGCTGTGTGTGCAGGAAAACACAGACATGGAAAGATGAGAATAAACAAGAAAGAAGACTAGAAAAAAAGTGTGCTGCATTTCTCAGGGGCAGGTCTACAAAGTTCATAGTCAAACTTTTTGTGGAAGGACTAGTGATTTAAGTCCTGCTGGATACTCACCCACCTTAGGCACCTTTGAAGGTGAATAATAAATGCTACACTGAGCACCAGAGCATGGTGCAGGTACCTGTAAGCTCAGGGTGAAGCAGTTATCTGTTAAGCAGGAAGCAGTCTGGGCCCATCAGTGTGGCACTGTGCCCCTGCTGGCTAATCTCCTTCACAGGCCAGGTTTGGTGCTTTGCAGGCACAAACAGGCAGTGGGACTCTACAGAATACCTCTGTGCTGCCCTGCATAGATACCATGTAGACATATGGGCTTATCCAGGCTTCCAGAAGAGGCACTGTGTGAAGAATGTGTAATTCAGGCTCTGATAAATCTGTTATCTTCCTTAACTGCGGCACTGCTCAGAACGTTCGCAAGCTTTATGTGATTTCACACTGCAGTACTGTCTGTGGACATGCAACCCCATCTTCTGAGCTGTGTTCTTCAGCACTCTTCCCCTTCCCTATCTTATGTCCTTCTGGCCCAGCTTCAGCATGCCACCCACACTGAGATTTATGAAGAGATACAACCTAGGAGGTTTGTGCTGGGGGATGCTGACTCAGACACAGCACAGATTCAATTTCTCCTTCACAGAACAACAAGTGTTTTATACAAGGGTTCAGTGCCAGAAAGAAATGGGTACATAATAAATGGATGAAAATAAAAAACAAATAAGTAATAAAAAACCAGTACTTTCATGCACATCTTCTTTTTTCTATCTTCTCTATCCATTTTTTTAATAAACTTCTACAAAAGGCTTTCTTATTTTCCTTCAAATCTCTAGGAGTTCTCATGAGTCCAAAAGTAAAATGTCCTTAATTACATTGCTTAACTGTAATTTTCCTCACCAAGAGGAAAATGTCAACTATTTTGCTTTACTGAGTATTAAACACCCATTATAAAGGAACATTAGTTATGTGGACTGTAAGAGCTGTTTCCAAGAAATCTGTTAACAAATTCAGTACCTTACAGACAGAAATATCACTCCCTGTGCAGAGGGGAAAAAAAATTATGCCAAGGTGAATAGGTCTGTGTACAAATAAAAATAAGTTGGAAGGTTTATTGTTTAAAAAGGAGGGAAGAAGCAATTTCAAAGTACAAAATTCAAGTGTTCATCTTCTTGCTTCTGATTTCTCATGATCTTTTTTTAATCTATACAGAAAAACAAGATGCTGTCAGCACACTGTGTCAAGAAGCCAAACGATTCTGTAGTTTAACTACACCTAGCTGAGAGGTTTATCTGCACTGAGACTACAGATTGCATGGGTTCCTCCTGCCTAGCCCCTGCAGACTCCTCCTTTTCCTTTAAACAGAAGTACCAATAGGAAAACTCCTTTTTCTAGAGGAAAAACTCTTAACATTGCCCTTAAAGCCCATCAAACCAATTAGCTTTACCAAGTATCAGTCACCACTACTAGGTTAATTGTAGCTGAGGAAGACTTCAAAGCCTACAGGAGGAAGGCCAATTAATCAGATCCACACGAGGAAAGAAAACCTCCTAGAATAAACAGCTACTGAATGTTAAGAAATTAATTTCCTTCACTGAGACTCTGCCCATATAGATTCCACTAACTTGGGGTCACCTTCCAGCACTCTCCCAAGCCACGGGGTAAAATTTAAAAGATTTAAAGATAAGTAACTAAATAAAAACAGCATGTAAAACATGTAAAACATGTAAAACAGTTCTGGGGCATGAGCAACAGGCACAGGAGAAACACAGTAGATTCCTTGCCCATTTTGCCTCAGTTGTGGCAATACTCATAGACATGCTAAAGCATTGCCAAGACTCTCATCCATTCATTAGTAACAAATTTTAATGTTCTGAATGATTAATTTGAAGAACTTCTAGAAAAGTTACTGTGAGGCTTTCCACAACTCTTTCCAGTGAAACAAAGAATTGACTGACCTGATAAAAATAAAATCTCTATAAAATATGGCATGTGGGCCTTGATACATCCTACGTTTAATGGTGGCTGTAAAGATTGAAATGGAAGGGTCAGATGGGTTAGTTCAAGCTTCAGTTCAGCATCACTATAGTAAATTCAGCAGGACAGTCTACTAATACATCATTTCAGTGAGCTACCGGAACCTTAATTAGCTCTCTAATTTTGCTAGCTGAGTAATACCCACCACAAAGACAATTTCTGCAAAGGAGCAAAGTCAGGTTGAAACTGGACAAGGAACATACAGCTCACAGACTGGTAATGATGTCAGTAAAATCCTCTAATTGGCAAAAGCAAGAATGAATCAATCAATCATCTTAAGCATTTCTAAATGATGGAGGAGAAAAACAAACCTTATTTGTGCAGAGATTTGACAAAAATAAGCAAATAGAACTTTAGTTGCACCTGATAGGGAGTTGATTAGTTTGAACACGTAGTACTCTTAGAAATTTGTAAGCTCACAGCAGGGTTACTGAGACCACATTAACTTGATTTTAGACAACAATTTCTTGTGTTTCTGAAAAACAATTTACTCCATATTCTGTTAACTAGGAGGGGTGTAGAATTAGCTCTTGATTCTGGAAACCTCAAGACCTCATAGCTGGAGTGGACCACTGCCCAAGGGCTGACAACCAGTGGCCCACAAAGGAGTTATCCTTACAGTCCCATCATGTTCCAGCTTCTCTAAGAAATCAGTTGGCACTTCGGAGGAAAGATACTGAGAAAAAATATGACATTGGATGATTGCAGAGATAAAACAACCCAGCAGACTACTCCAGCACTGAATGATCAGCCACTCAGGAGCATATCCTAAATAACTTAATTCTACAATTTACAAATAGAGCGCTGACTAAGCTAATTTCCTAATAGAACTCAGCAATAACTTTATGGAGACATTTGCTCTATCTATATTATTCCTCTCTGGAATCACAGAGCGATTCTGCAAGCCAATCAAACCATCCATAACTACACATACCACGCCTCAGATTCATAGTACCAAATGAAATAAACAAAAAAGATCGATCTTTTAAGGAAATTTACAGACTATGGCTTAGTTCACTCTGTAATATTATGGCAACCTCATGATGTTGCATTAGTGGTAATAAATGCTACTTGGACAGTGAAACTATAGTAATTTTCATCAACAACAAAGCCCATACTTCTTCTCATAAACTCATACAAATTATACAATTAATAAAAGTGATGAAAACACAAAAATTTTCACTGGGTTCCCAGTCAAACCAGTTAGAATAAAAAACTATTTATGCGTTACAATCACCAACAATATATATGGGCAACATATCCTCTCTTTAACATAAGTTAAACACCCCTCCATGTATAATACGCAAGTTTGTGAAAATGCCATAATTGCCTTTGAAATGTACTTTTCCACAAACCCAACTTACAAGTCTGATAACTTCCAACAAAATGTACTGGAGCAACTAATGTTGTTTCCAACTGTTTCTCTTGGTTACAAATGTACTGGAAAGCTTTGCACAAGATGCAGTCTGTGTACTCTTATTAGGGGCTTGTTTTCCTCAGTGTGTGGGATGTTAACAGGTGTACTCATCATGATGTTCCACACCAAATGCTGTCTCATGTTGCTTTAGTCATCAGTTTGAGATTCAGATCCAAAATGCATAACTTCTCACCCTCTTTTACAAATGTTTCAAGAGTCAACTCCCAAAGGAAGTATAACCTTCAGGACAGCATGCCTGTGACTCCATGCCTTATGAAAACCTCATTGTCCTTTTCACACAAGCTCTAATAGAATGATTTGAAACAGCTGTTGACATATACAGTATTCAGCTATGGCTGGGCTAGAAGTAAGGATAAAGCAAGAGACAAAAGCTGCTTTGCCACAGACAACTAGCAAATACACACACTTCTATGAGAGAAATGTGCTTTGGCAGGAACATACCCCAACAGAATTTTGTCTTTCACATAATAAAACCAGCTGGCACAGTGCTCAGGGTCCTTGTGAGGTGAAATTAGAATCATAAAATATCTCAAGTTGGAAAGGACCCATAAGGATCACCAAGTCCAACTCCCTGCTCCTCACACAATGACCTAACAATTAACCGTATGACTGAGATCATTGTGCAGATGCTCCTTGAACTCTGACAGACTTGGTGCTGCAACCACTTCCCTGGAAAGCCTGTTCCAGTGACAAATTGCACACATATGCATATCCAGAGAATTAGGTTTGATTGCAGAGTTCACAGTAGTAATGAAGAAAAGTCCAACCAGCTGGAAAGCATGCAGCCGTGCTCTCCAGATGTATTGTGGTAATCCCTAGGGTTATTCATGCCCTTCCTGGCTGAGATACAAGAACCACTTTTCATTATTATTTCAGCATTCATGTGCCTATAGAGTAAGTTAACTCCTCATCAGCAGGACGAAGGGAATGCACAGTGATCAGATATGATGACTTCTAGCATTCCGTGAACTTTTACACAACAAATGTAAGTCCTTTAAAAATTCCAAGTTTATTTTAGCCTCCAAATTCTGTCATGGCTAAGCAGCAGGAAGATTATGCCTTGTTCTAGAAAAGACACTGTCCACTTCTTTTATGGCAACAACTGACTTAGTATCAGACAGCCTGTCTCTGCCCCATTCCCAACAGCATGGCCTGTGATGAGCTAAGTGCTGTGAGCAAAGGCGGGGTTTTTCGAACATATATACAGAAAACCAGCTGTCAATGCTACGCTGTATTATGCTGTGTTAACAGCCTGACTTGTTGATGGTTTCCTGAGTAAAACAGGAGACCAATCTTCTTAATGCATGGAAATAACAGAAACAAACAAAAAGGGTGATTAAAGCAAGCTGGTCCCTGGAAAATGAAACTTACCCAACAATATAAGAAACACCAAGTATAAAATGACACTAATTAATTTCAGTAGTGGACCTCATACCATTAAGAAAAAACTTCGTGTTTAGTGCAACAATGAAATATCAGCCAGGTCTGTAATAAATGTGAACTACAGAAAACCAAAAAAAATCCCAAATCATGAACAAGGAAAAAACAATACTTAAAGCCTTCTCACCTCCCCACCCTTAAACAGGCACCTTTTCTGTTCTAGTCCCAAGTCCTGCACAGTCACTGCTGCATACAGAACCCATGGGTTTTTCAGCAATACAAAGGTCTATGAAGGCAAGGAGAAATGCTTTGTAAGTTTTCTAATTCTACAGAAGCTTTCAGGAAGATTTTATTATACCAGAGAAGAAAAATGGCATGATGAATTATAAGGTGTAACAAAGAGGTATTTTCCATATGTTCTGCAGATACTTAGTGAGGTGAACCTCAATAATGTCATAACTGAAGACTAGCAAGACCCACGGTCTCTTTCAGGATATGCAATAATCCTATGAACTAAGCACAGGGAAAATACCCTCTATTAGCTCAGGAGTACATGTGTCATATTCATTAGCCTTTCCTGGAGCACTGCAGTGAGGTCAGCTGGTTCACTGTGCCTATGCTCATTGACGAAGATGCAAACCAGATGTGAATATATCCACTACATGTGTTACAAAACCCTGTACTGACCGTGATTCAAATTGGGTTACCAGTACTATGAATTATCTGAATAATAGAGAAAGAATGGCTTTACGTACATATCAGAAGTCACTGATTGCCTCCCCAGCTGCTGAGTATTATAGTTCACCTCCTGAGTACTATAACACTACTTCCATCCTCTCATGCAGAGACAGCAGGATAGCTCAGAAAATTATCAGGACAGAAACAATGCAGTTTTTTTTCAATGAAGATGGGAAATTCCTTGGTTTTGAAGAAAATAAAAAAAATAAATAATATAAGGCAACTTAATTTTTTCCTATAAAACACCTTGCTGCTACATAGTAACTACAAGAGTGCAAAGGTGCAGGCAGACTCAACAAACTTGGTGGTGTAAGGACTTTCCAGCAAAGGTCTCCTCATAAGGACACAGTACTATAACTTAGATTGGAAGTGACCATGGAAGGTCTCTAGTCCAAAATTTTCTTCTTTAAAATTCTTTGCCTTTTGTTGTTTTACCATGCACAGCTGGGATGTGGCTGGCTCCAGCTTCTCAACAGCCATTCTCCATAGGTAGGGGCAGCTGTTGTTTGGTCCCACCAGAGAAGCCATCCTTCTCCAGGCTGAACACAGTTCCCCAGCCTCTCCTCTTAGGGCCTGTGCTCCAGCCCCCATCTGTGTTGGTGATCCTATGCTGAACTCACTCCACTTTACTGATATTTTTCCTATAGTGGAGACCCCAAACCAAACAAAAAACAAAATCTGGGAGTGGTTTCACACATGATAAGCAGGGAATATTAACTTCCCTCACAGTCTACACCACTTTCTTATTCATACAGCCCAGGGTGTCACTGGCTTCTTCTGATTCCAGAGCACACAACTTCTCAGACAACTGTCCCCCAGGATGCTGGCCTGTCTCTGCAGAGCTGCTCCTCAGTTCCTCTGCTGCAGTCTGTATCTCTGTAGGGCTCTGCCTCTCTGAGGGCATGGTTTGTCACTGCTGAATTTCATTAGGTCTTTGCCATCCATTCCTGCCAGTTGTCCAGGTTCTCCTGACTGTATCAAGAACTATGTGGCCAGCAGGGCCAGGGCAGAGATCATCCTCCTGTATTTCTCACTGGTGAGGCTGCAGCTGAGTACTATGTCAATTTTTGGGCCACTCACTTCAAAAAGGACTTTGAGGTTCTGAACATGTCCAGAGAAGGGCAACAAGGTTCATGAAGGATCTAGTAAACATGTCATATAAGGAATGTCTGAGGCATCTGCATTTGTTTAGTCTGTAAAAAAAAGAGGCTCAGGGGAGACCTCATCACTCTCTACAATTTCTCTGCAAGTTGTTATTTGGTGGGGGTTGGTCTCTTCTACTGTGCCTACAGTGAGAGGACAAAGGAAATAGCCTTAAGCTAAGATAGGGGATCTTCAGATTTGATAACAGAAAAACATTTTTCACTGTTATAGTGGTCAGGCACTGAAATAGGTAGCCCATGGAAGTGGTGGAGTCACTATCCCTGTATATGTTCAAGAGACGTTTGGATCTGGTGATGGGTTTAGTAGTTTAAGGGGCAGGCAGTGCCAGGTGAGAGGTTGGACTGGATGCTCTTGCAGGTCTCTTCCAACCTTGATGATTGGCTCTGCTCTCCAGCACATCAGTGGGTACCACACACAATTTGGTGTCATCTACAAACTGGGTTTTAGCATCCTCCATCTCCCCCTTCAGACCACTGATAAATATGTTAAACAGGACAGGTCACAGAACAGACCCCTGCAGTACCCCACTTTTTACCAGTTCATTAACCAACTGCCTGTGCCTCTGAGCTTCAAATCAGAGTTTTACCTACCTAGCTCTCCACCCATTCAAACAAAGTCCTGAGCTGGATACAGGAATAACATGGGACAGTTCCAGAAGCCTTGCTAAACTGGCAGTAAATGACATCTACTATCTTAACACCATCAACAGATTCCATCATTTCATCAGCCAGGCAATCAGGTTGGTTAGACACGATTTATTCTAGTAGCTCACTGACGACACCATTTAGATTTGGATTGCCTGGCTTACACTATTTTTCCTTTCTCTCTCTTGCAAACTGTTCTGTAGATTTTAGAGACTAATAATTAATAAGTGCTCTTTTTGGTTGTAGGACTTGTCTGGGAAGGGAAAGGAGGAAAGCAGTTTCACAAGTATATGATAGTGTTCACAGAAAAAATACAGAAAGAAGAAGAAAGTATAGTATGCCATAGGTATAGACTGCTATTACAGAATCAAAGAATTGTTTATGTTGGAAAGATTTTCAGCCTCTTTAATTTCCCCCACAAAAGGAAACAGGAGACAATGTTTCTTCTCCTTCAAAATTAATATAACAATTCAAGTGATTATTACTTAAAGTAAGATCTAGTCTAACAGGACTCTCAGTCTTCTTCAAATAATTTTAAGTTCCCTGGCTCTGCCAGTCTTACAGTGATTTTCTTCAAAATGCACAGAATGTAAAGAACAATGTACTGTCCTCTTAATTTCTAAACAACCTAAGAAGATTATACTTTAATACACCCTAGAAGTAGAATTTTAAGCACACTGTTTTGAAATTCTGAGCCAGAAAAATTTTCTTTTAAATCAGCAGGAAGCATTCTCCATGAAGGTCACCCATTGACAAAAAAAATCCTTTGATGAGAGAGGTTACTCTTGGGTTGATACCAGCCATGCTTTCCAGCCTGGGCAAAACATGTTCAGACATGCTGATATACTAGGGAGCCTTTTAAAGTTGAAGAATATAATAAAACTGCATAAAACCTGAAAGAAAAGGAGCCTTTAACTTCTAAGTAGTCACAAATTCTTCTGTAACTGTCTGGATGCAAAATTCATGAGACTGTTTTAATTAAACACTTTTGAACTTTTTACCAGGACATTTGTAGGAATTCCTGCTGTTTATTCATAGCTATATACTTTTTGAGATATAAGACATGTGGCACTAACAACCTGGGACTTCCTGATGGAACCCACCATCAATCTACTGCACACCGCTCCAGGCATTTTCCGAAACATTTCTTTTTCTCAGGTAGTTTTTCAGATGCGCACATTAAGCTTAAACTAAAGTCTGTTTGTTTGTGAGAACTACAAATACACATACTTCTAAACAGGAGTCAATCAAGGTTACAAAACATATTTATTTGTCACCAAGCACCAAATCTTCATCTCTCTAACTCTGATTGACGAACTGACATCATTCTCAGCCAAAGATTAAGCTTGGAACAGAGCACTGCATAGTTTTCAACTCATCTTGTCTTCTTACATGAAGAAAGCTTTCAAATCACCTTTATGTATTCAGTCCTGCAAACTTCACATTGCACAACCAGTGAATGGGCTCATTTTAAGCTAAGCAGCTATAGCAGTCCATTCCATGCACAGGCCAGAATCCAACTACTTCTGTGTAAGAGTAAGAGCTGTGTGTTGTGTCTTCTCTGCAGCCTGCCATTCTCAACAGGGAACAGCTGCCTTCAGGCCCAGAACTGTCCATGGAATTCCTCTCAGACCCTAAAGCTAAGTTATGTGCCAAGTAAAAGCCATGGGATTGCTTAGCTTCTCTTGCCATTAATCAGTAAAGGACAACACAGCTACTCAGATATGACTGAAATATCAGCATTCTACTGATATTTCACAAGACAGGACACCAACATGTTTTCTGTCCTTTTCTTCACGAGCAGCCACTGAAGAAGACGAGATTAATCCTCTCCTGTAAATACCAAGAGTATACAATAGATTGATGTATGCTCATTCTTACCTTTCACTGAAAAAGTATTTGAGTATCCAACTGCTGTTATCCTGTAAAGTGTTGAGAATAAACATTTACCCCACACACATTTAAAATGTGACCTGTCATGACTACAGCATGTTTTGACCAGTGCAAGCTAGGATAATGAAACACTGCATACTCAAGCATATGGGGGTTTGCAACAGTCAAATATGCCCCACTATAGTAAAGCATAACAAATCCAGAATCAAAGAAAACATAAAGACCAAGATAACTCCCTAAGGATATCTTTGAAAATGTTTGCAATGATAAATCACCTCCACTGCTTAAAAAACATTCAGGGATGAAAGGACAGCAGCTAGATTACAAGCACATTGTAGAAATAAAACTAAGAGGAACAGCTAAAGAAAGAACATTGGTGCCTTGTAATGATAGTTTGTTTTTCCTCCACAAGTCTTCTCAAACATGTCTTATCTGTGTAAATGAAACATTTAGCTGTAGAATATATTTGAAAGCTGATACAGAAAAAACCCTATTACTTTACTATATATACAAGTATACAAAGGATTTATATGGACACTTTATATATTGTGATGTTACTTTACAAGTTACAAATCCTAAACACAGGATCCTAAAATCCTAAATCCTTTCCAATCACAGTGCTCCCCAACTTTATATTACATTTCAAATATGTTAAATTACATTCATGAAGGTTTTATGCAGTTGTCTTTCCTCAGTATTCCAGAACACAAATTGTCCTTCTGCTCTATCTAATTTAAAAACTGCTTATATGTGACATGCACTAAGTTTGACAGAGGTGTCTCAAAAAATTCACAGTGAGCCTATTTCAGATAAGAGGGAGTGAGACTGAATTATCCTGCTGAAGAAAGATAAAAGGAGTAAGGTCATGGCTGGCACAAAGCACAGTCACAAAGTGAATGCAGGATGAACTATGTAGAAAGGCATATTTATGACTTGGAGAAGCCTTTATGTTGAAAAAATCCTTTAAACTCAATAGTAGAGGGTCCATGCAGAGAAAAATAAACACACAGTACCTATCCTGCTCCTGGCACAAACTTTTTCAGATTACCATCAACACAGAAGAAATGCTCAAGAAAAGACAGACAAAAAAATCCATGCAGGATTTGTATCTTAAGAATTCAAGGAAATAATGACAAAGGCACGAGTGGGATGTGGTCTAAGGAGTATTTTCACAGAAAAAGAGGAGACACTGAATGGGAAGGAAGTGGGATAAGAGGAACAGGGGAAGAACATAGGAATGTGGAAGGTAAGAGAGAGAAAAAATAGATGAAAATAAAGGAAGTGTTTAGCAAAAAAAGAGAAGAAATCAAAGGTGTAAGAACAAGAGGGAGAGAGGGAGGGAGGGTTGGACTTCACGATCTTATTGGTCTTTTTCAACCTAAATGTTTCTACAGCATAAGCAAAGCTTCTTGGTGTGCTTCAGACAAAATGGACCACACTCTAAACCAGAATGTTTCTTGCTGCCAGGGGCAGCCTCCTTAAGGCAGATTGGTTAAAGCTCATAGCACCTCTGCCCTCCATGATAACAGGATGTAAGCAAGCCAGAACATTTATTGTAACCACAGCCCCGCTAAAAAGTTGTCTCTAGATGATCAGACAACAGAGACAATCAGCAGACAGAACACTGATGTGTCAAAGTTGCATTAAGAGATAGGCTCCCAAATGTAAAGTGGCAGGGTACAGCACAGTAAGGTGCCTAGCTTTGCCCAGGCTAAGTGCAATGAAAGCACTTACATGCTGTTGAAAGAACCTTGCTGTAGAAACAACCTACCAGATGCTAGTCACAGCAGTATTCTCTCGGAAACCCTTTTCTCCGGTACCATCTTGACTGCTATTTTATACACACGCCCAACTTCGTACTTCCTACAGAAACAATTTTTATTCACCCTTGTGATTCTCACTTTGTACACTGTTAGCTAACATCTCAGTCTTTCACTTCCTTTCCTGCTATGCAGGCATCAGATAAATCAGAATACAAGGATATGAAACAAGAATAGTTTTTTGAACAGGGAATACAGGTTCACATTTCCCAAAACAAAAAGAACACCAGCCTATGGGTACACATTGCCAGAGAATTGAAGTCTGGAGACATACTGCCACAATCCTGTTGATGTTGGAGCATATTAAAGCAGATGTTTCCTGTCAAGTATTATCCTCTCCCTACAGTACATATGAGTATATTCCAGCAGTCACTTCAAGCAAACACATGCAACACTGGTTAAATATTTTGAGTGAATTCTCTTGTAATTCACTGCTCCATTTGTTAATGCCATATTCCTAAGCAACATTTAGAGTCTTGTGGATTATTGCTTCCTTCTTTTTAACTTTAATAATGCCCTTTGTAAAAGTCTTAGCAACACATCATACACCAAAGTGAAAAAGGAACAGATTTTCTAAAGCCTTAAGTTATTGCGCATATTTCTTTTTCTGTAATAGAGCTAAGGGAAAGCTCCAGTTCAATTATTTAAGCTAAACTGTGGCCACACAATAGGGACACACCATAAAAAGAGGTGGTTTTCATTTGCTCTTGAGGGCAGACTTCAGGAAAGATCTCCATGACCTCAGAAGACAGCAGCCAAGTGGACAGGAATTGCTCCAGTTCCCCCACAGGAGAGCCACTCTTATTACCAAGGTTCAGAAGCAGGCCAAAGCTCAGTGAACCTCCAAGGAAGGTGTTCTTACAGTGTTCTAATCCCTGCAGTCAGCCCACACACACCCATCCAGGCAGGGACAGATAAGGAGCTACAGAGAGCTTATGGGTCAGGATTAAAGGGAGAGCAGGAACCAAAGACATGACAGTGAGGGTCTGCCACAGGCCACCTGACCAGGAGGACCAAACGGATAAAGCCCTCTACAAACAGACAGGAGCAGCCTCACATTCACAGCCCCTAGTGCTCATGGGGGCTTTCAGTCACCTGGTATCTGTTGAAGGGACAACACAGCAGGGCACTTGCAGCCCAGGAGTTCCTGGAGGGCATGGATGATTTTTTTTTTTTTTTTTTTTTTCTCCAAGTGACAGAGGAGCTAACAAGGAGACATCCTAAGCTGAACCTTGATCTCACCACAAGGGGCTGGTGTGGTATGTGAAGTGCACTGACCATGAAATGGTGGAATGCAAGATCCTCAGGCCTGTGAGGAGAGCACACAGCAAGCTCACTAGCCTGGATTTCAGGAGAGCAGGCTTTGATCTCTCCAAGGATCTGCTCGATAGAGTGCCACAGAACAAATCCCAGGAGAAAAGAAGGGCCCAAGAAAGCTGGGTAACATCCAAGGATCACCTTATACAGGCTTGACAGAGATGCATCCCAATGAAGAGCAAGTAATGCAAAAACACCAGGAAGCCCTGTGTGAATTAACAAGTTGTTCCTGGACAAACTTAAACACAAGAAGAAAGCCTAGAGAGGGTAGAAGCAGGGACAGGTAGCCTGTGAGGAATACAGATGAATGTCCAAGTAGCTGGGGATAAGGCTAGGAAAGCTAAAGCCCTGATAGAATTAAATCTGCCCATGGATGTCAAAAGCAACAAGAATAGTTTCTATAAGCACACTGGTGATAAAAGGAAGACTAGGAAAAATGTGGACTCTCTCCAGAAAGAAACAGGAGATCTGGTTACTGAGGACATGCAAAAGGCTGAGGAACTCAGTGGCAGTTTTGCCTCAGTCCTTACCAGCCACAGTGCTGCAGCCCCACTGCCTGAGTTGCACAGCTAATGGAAGGTACCCCTGCCCATGGCAGGGGATTTAGAACCACATGATCTATGTGAAAACGGCATGATCTACACTGAACTACATGACAACAAGTAACTTGTAAGTCTTCAAGAAAACAAGGAGAACCACAAAACAAAATAAAAAAATAAATAAATCAAGTGTCCTGGATACAGACTGAAAACTTCATAACAATAAATATTTGTAAGAATGGAAGGGAAAATACTTAAGTCCTTCCATCATTATCAGTTGCTTAGTTTTATTTAATAATCAGGCTTAGCTCCACAAAACTAAATAAGGCAGTAATCACCATGAAACAATCTTTGCGCCAGAAGGTCAAGTAAACATCAGCAGAGAGTATAATTCAAACAGTCACAGTGTATTGATGGGGACTTGAGTTCATACTTTCTGACATATTTATCAAACTTTATGAAAAGCAGACAGAAAAACATGTTTAAATGTCACTCTTTCTTCAGTTCTTACAGAAATGCACATATGGTGTTTGCATACAAAATGAATTCTACTTATATCGTATTTCAATATAACGATAATAAGATTTTTGGACTGCTGAACAGAATAAAGAAAATTAACAAACACTGACCTAACAGTATATCCTTAAACTAGACTACCCACCCACAAGTAAGGAACATATTCCCAAAGACACTGTCAATCATTAGAGGGAGCTGCAAGCTCTGAATTTAGTAACATTTCAAAACTTCCTGAATAGGCAAACTGTAGATACAGCAATCAACCTTTCCATACAACCTACCTTTCACTTTAAAATTACTGTTTCCTGATTAGACACATTTAAGAGGAGCAGCAGATCACTCTTGTCATAGTAAAGCTATGCAGCCAGATGAATTGAGACACAATTGATTTAGCCAAAGCTTTTCCAAACAGAATATATTGATGTAATAATATGTAATCATCTTGTCTTGATATTTACAGAAAACTCAGGCCTGGATGAAACTTGTTCAAAATTCAGCTGCTAACACAAGATGCTCATATTTCGTCAGTTTGAGGAGGTTTTGATTTTTTGAATACTTGTTTAGTACTGAATTATTAATTCATCTTTTTTAAACTTCCATACTTTCATAAAAAGGGCTGCCAGATTAGGCTGTAAACCATTACTTACTAATAAAAAGAATAAAGTTTTATGGAAGAATACAGTCAAATATCTGTACATGAGATTTACCAATTTACTTCTTCTCCAAACTGAATTAAACTCTTTTAATACAAGCAAAAATGGGAAAAATTAGTCTAGGTAAAACCAAAATCTTATCAAAACCAGTTAAAAAAATAAAGCACATAAAGATAGGAAAAATTAGAAGCTCTTATCAGATTTCACAATTTTGGAATTGCTACGTAATAAAAAGTAAAGATAACTAATGTAATGACCAAGGTGATACAAATAAATATTTCATCTTACTTGTCCAGAGCTGTGCTGGTAGGCATGCTTCTGCCAAATCCTCGGACACCCATCTGACAAAAGTATGGAATGCAAGACAGATTGGCAGCAATTATAGCCAGTGAATCTGACGCATTAACAAAGAAACCATTCTGGCCAAGGATCATGTAGCGGTCCTGAAGAAGAAAACAAATTTAAAATAGCATCCTAAATTCCATGTATTGAGGACACCTAATTTCTTTTCCTAGATCCACTGGAGGTAGAGAGAGAAAGGCCAGACTTTGGGTAACTCACATCCCTCTCTGGGCAGAAAAATTTACTGGCATCATCCTGGCATGTTTGTAATCTCACTATCACACCATCACTCCCTCCTGCCTTGCAAATCAAAGCTCCAGATCAACTTCTAGCTTCTGCCTCCTACATGTCACTTCACCAGCTCTGTTTCTGCCAAGAGAATGCTTGTGTAGGAGAATCTTTTTGCCAACGGCACGCACTATTATGGGAGTAGGAAAGTGTTCTGTGTTTACTGAGAATAGAAAACAGCTTTTGTTCTTCAAAACCTTTTAATCTTTCTCCCACCTTGACAGGGCAGAAAGTTCTTTTGCAATACATTGCTTTTTATTATGCTGATAATATGACATTAAAAAATTAAACAGAGGTTATGATTCAGTGCTTTATTTAGCTAAAAAGTCCTTAATTCATGATGCTAACCAAAAAGGTTAGCTGTTACTACCAAAAAGGATGGTTTTGTTACATCCAAAAAGGACTTAATGCTGTTACTGTTTACTGTGACAAGTCTGTATTATCTAAATGCTGTGTGCTCCTAACCAAGGAAAAAAGTGTTACACCAGCACAAGACAAAACCAGCCTGATACTTAAATAATTCTCATCCTGCCTTCAAATTCTGTTTGATTTTCAGTCATCTGCAGAGAAAAATTACAACATATGTGTCTGATTTATGAGTTGCAAATGTTACCATCTGTACCCAAAAGTAATACCACTTTCAGCTTTAACGGGTTACTGAAAAGCAGATAAATCATACTTACACGTCCCCATACACCCCGGACAAAACAACAACTACGGTGGAACCTCAAGACAGATCTAAATACTTACTCCATCAGCATCAAAAGCAGCTCCAAATCCATACTCGCCACCTTTCATAGCCTCCAGCAAGGCAGTTGCATATGTTAAATTTGGATCAGGAGGCTGTCCACCAAAATCCTCCAGAGGAATACAGTTGATGGCAGAATTTGCAGGAGCTCCCAGTTCATCACACAAGATTCTTCTCACATAGGGTCCCATAACTGTGAAAACAGAAATCTGCCATGCAATCACAAAAGCGTATGCTTGACATTCAAACTTTTCACAGCACTGTGGACATCGCATACAAAACATACAATTCTATACATCGGTCCTTGCAACAGCCCCCAAACTATTATTTCACAGAGGAATATGTGATTTTCCTCAAAGTAATTAAATCAAATTATTTAATTTGATTAAATTAAATCAAAGAAATTAAATCAAAGTAATTAAATCAAATAATTAATCAGTACAAAAATAATCAATTCAACATGAAAATCACAATGGTGAAAGACGCAGAGGTTTTTTTACCCATTATTAAGTAAAGAAATTATCATACAAATAAAGGAGTTTGTCTCACTAAAATAAAAATAAAACACTATTCTATGTGTTTAAATAACACACAATAACAAGGAAAGTTAACAGTAGGTTAATACACATGGAAAATACACCTACCTTGAGATTCCAATTCATGTGAAAATTGCCATAGATTCGTCCACCAAGGAATTTTACTACATTTCAGTTGCTACCATGCAGAGAATAAATTAAAATTTTCTCAAAACTAACTCCAAAATACTTCCTTGTTTTGTTAAAGATATGACCAACTAAAACCCCATGCTGTTACATACTGTAATTATTACATGCATCTGGTGACTAAATGGTCACCTGAGCACTCTGCATCCCTGATGTGAGCAGGTCACTCAGAAGTAAAAAATGCATGAGTGACTGCTCTCACTTTCTCCTACCTTACTCCTAAATCTTGCTAATTGGAGCAGTGGAGACCTGAGGTAAAATTGTGTGAGTGAAACTTCTTTTCATGAAAATGTAGATGTTAATCCCATAAAATACATCATGATTCAGGTTGTTATCTAAAGTGGACTCCTATCAAATTACTCTTTTTTTTGCCAATGTTAAACTACCAGCACGTACAGCCATAAAAATATATTCCACTTGTATACACTTAATCTACATGTACTTTAAATTTTAGATATCCATTTCTCCACCAAAATGCAAGATCATAAAGCCAATTCTCTGTCAGCTTGCAAATAAAGCAAACAAGCTAAGTTCTTTAAAATGTTTGTGATGGATGAGTTTTTCTAACCCTAAGACAGACTATGCATCTTTTTGACAACATGTAAAAATTCTGAATGGTCAGTAACAGACCTGAACTTGAGAGCTCCAAGGTATTTTAGTAACATTCTCTCCAGTATGGTACATGACAAGGCAGTGGCTTCCTCACTGCTCCCTCTGCATTGCTAAAGGACACCATCTGGCCTTTTGACACAGTCTGGCAAAACTGGGTGTACAGCTGTACTAGATAAAATGCTTTAGAGAAGTTTTCTAAGTCTGTCCAGCTCTTTTTATGGTTCTGTTTTTGTAATCCCATTAAAGAATGAAACCTGGTTTGCTTGATGTAATCTGTTTTCCAGAAGATAATGCTGAACAATCTTACTCATACTCCTATCCTTCAACTCATTATCTGCAGCAATCCTTGTTTATATATTCATAATGTAGCCTAAAACAGATCTTATCATGGTCTGTGTTTTCACGTGACACATCTTATATTTTTTTAGTATCAGTACACCATTGATCCCCTTGCTGTCTTCTATGACACTTTCAACTTACCCACAGTACTCTGAAATTTATTCACTTTTAACATTAGTGAGTCTCAGCTAACTCTTTAATTTATTTATTCAGACTGAACTAGCTTTATATCATTTATAATTTCCTCTTAGTAGAGACTGCCTTATAACCTCCTCAGTCACTGGACACTGCAATACACTTCATCACCCTGTCATGGCAAGATTACATCATCCTGCTTGTTTCCAAATGCAGAAAGAAAACTTCTATTGGACACATATGTCTTTACTTATTTATCAAGTAAGATAAATCTCTTTGCCAGGTAAGAAATCTAACCCGTTACTAAGACTGCCTTTGTTGTTAGTATAAGGTTCAAATCCTTTCTTATTACCCTTAACTTCTATTACATAGAAGTCCAACATTTACATGCTGTATTGTTATTGGGAAACCATTGCAATGTACAACTTCTATTGGGAAGTTATTTCAGTGTACCTACAATTCTGTCCCAATAGCATTCAAGTTCATACCTCCATTCATGGCATCAATCCGTATTTTAATCTGATTGGGTCCAGTCAGCAAATTTCTGATGGCACTGAAGTCAAAAATACTTCGAAGGAGATTGAGGTAGATTTCCACAGAATCCACAATTTCCACTAGAAAAATCACACCAAAAAAAAGTGACCAAGTTTTACAGTTCACCCAAGTGAAGTTATTTCTTCCAGCTCTCTTCCACCCAACAGAACTGAAGTCAGAGCACACAACCCCCAGATGACACAGCTTTGCTTTGAAAAGAGGAAAAGTCTAAGGCTCCCGCTGCCTTCAGTGTGGCTACTATCACGCTTTAAGCCTTGAAAAGATCAACAGTTTAGCCTGCCAAAAGACTGCAGAGATAATGTAAGTTGACAGCTCCTGTTTCACTGAAGATATAACTGAGCGTACGTTACATCAAAGTAAACTCTTAATAGATTGTTCACTAAACCACTGAAAAGCTAAATAGGAACCCTTTTTCTCAGAGGAAAAGGATGTTCACGACAAGTTGACACCACTCAACTTCTATCTGACAGCAGTGTCTATCTGCATGATTCCTTCAAGAAAGAGATATAACTTATTTTCTAAATTCTGGCACCAGGAATACCTATGTTCAGCTTGTTGTAGATGGACAACAAACTATACTTTTGCATTGTAGATCTCATTGATTTAGGAAGGCAAGGCTCAGATACAACATCTGTGTTTTTACTGAGGTCTTGCTAACTTGAAATTTCAATTTAATAAAAGGAGAGCACTACAATTTTTCTAGTTCTTGTGGATGTAAAACATTAAACAAAAATGAATTAAGAAAGTACATCTGTCATAATGAAAGCAGTAACCAAACAACTGTCAAAAGCCATGCTTCTCAGTCATCTTGGAATTAATTACTTTTCCTGATTAAATTAAAAAGCATATGTTATACAAATATCTTTTCATCTGGTTAAATGAGTATCTTGAAATATCTTACTTATAACTTAAATTATTAATAAGAATCTCACCCATTTTTGCTCAGAAACACTGACCTCACACTAATGCTCTTCTTTAGAGTAACATGAAAATGACACAGACATTTATTGAGCTTGAGAAAAACACTTAGAATAGATTGTGACAATATGCTTGAAGAAACAAAAAAAAGTTCTCAAGGCTGAAAAAAGATGTGTAAAAGAGTCAATTCTATTGTATATGCTGAAAGTTTTAAACACTTACTAGGATTATATTATTTTATGTCTTCTATGCCCTGCTCCTAATAGGATTTTAGTAGGCCCTAAGCTTTACACATATGAACAAATGTGGCAACTCTGGTGGAGCTGCTCACACATGTGAATATAAAGCACATGAAGGATTAAAGTCTAAAAATTATTTTAACTCCTGTCAAACCCAGTCTCAGTTGTTCCAACACCTCTGTAGCCTTGATTCACAGGAGTTAGTTCATACAAGTGAAGAAAAAGCAGAAGTTTCAAATACATCAGATAGTATCTTAAATTACTTTTTAGGTTATTCTTTCTGCACCTTCAATCTGCATTCAAATCTGTGTAAACTGTATTTATTCATGCACTTATAAGCCAATTACATTGCTTCAGTAGGGTTCCCTGATAGCTCTACTGTCTCAGGTTGATGTATTCTTGGAAGAAGTGATTGGGAAATTATTTTTTTCTTAGAAAAACATATAGAAAACCTGCAAATATTTATATGCACTTTTATACATATTTAGGGGGAGAAGTGTCTCATTTTCATTTTAAAAATACTATTTGGAGAGATTAAACAGTTTAAAACCCCAAATTTAATACTGTAGCAATTCTATGATTCTAGAGTAGTGCTGGAGTTGAATTCTCTTTGCTTTTGTTTGCCTAAAAAAGCTAAACACATTCTTTTCAATAAAATAAAAAACCCCAGTGAAATCAAAATTTAAAGACTTTTTTTAAATGAAAAACTTTATTTCGCAAAATGTAAATTGTCTCGAAATGTGAAGTTTGGGTGAAAACAAAAATGGCTTTAATTGTAGGGCATCAGGAATGCA
The DNA here is from genome assembly GCA_013397555.1 of Urocynchramus pylzowi. Taxonomy (NCBI): domain Eukaryota; kingdom Metazoa; phylum Chordata; class Aves; order Passeriformes; family Fringillidae; genus Urocynchramus; species Urocynchramus pylzowi. Next base: position 1,158,185 of record VZRH01002310.1, on the reverse strand, counting down.
GAAAGTTCCTGAGGCCACATTGAGTTTTACAGTATTTGAAATATATTAAATATACACTAAGTTTGAAATACATGTCAGGACCGCTTAATTTGTTTTTGACTCCTTCAAGAAAACAACTGTGTTAGATAATTTTAAATCAATAAGCATAAAAATATTCACTATGCCTAAAATTAAAAAAGTGCTTAAGCAATCCCTTTACACTTGGATGTACAAATCCCACAACTTTTCAGAAAGTGTGAGCAAAATGAATAAACTGAAAGTCTGACTTACTCTTTTATCAATTAGACTTCAATAACCAAACCATTCCTAGACCAAAAAGGTTTGTGTTTGGTGTTTAACTACTAGCAAGCACAAATTTGGCAAAGATACCTGGTTGAAAGATGAGGCCTGAAGCACTTAAAGATCTGTAACCCAGATTCCTAAAGGGCAAAGCAAACATAATGCTTACCTATAGATGCACACAGCATTGGACACAAGCAAAAGGAGTTGCAAACCATGGTGCAATTAGAAAACTATGACCTAATTGCTATCACAGAAACATGGAACATGAGTTACATGACTGGAGCACTGCAGTTGAGGGCCACAAGCCTTTCAGAAGAGACAGGCTGGGTCTTTTCAGACAGACAGGAGGGGTGGGGTTGTTGTGCTCAATGTTAAAAGAAGGGTCAGACTGTGAAGAGCTGCCTCTGATAAACAGCCATAAACAAACTGAGACCTGTGGATGAAAATCAAGAAGCAGATCAACACAGGACACTGCGGTTGGCCACCTGACATGGTGAGTCTCTTAATGAGATCTTTTGCTTTATTAAAAAAAACAAAACCAAAAACATACTTCCATTGGCAACATCAAACTTCACCACAATCTCTCCTCCAGGTTTCCTGGGACTGTGGCTAGCTGTTAGAATAATTCCAGCAGCTGCTTTGATCTTTCAGACGATATACCAGTGATACAAGATGACAGACCAGTGTCGTCTATCTAGCCCTCTTTAAGTTCTTTGACACTGTACCACATGGCACCTTATCTCCAAATTGGACAGACATGGATCTGATGGATGGACTATTCAAAGGAAAAGGAGTTTGCTGGATGGACACAGCCACATTGTTGTGGTCAATGACTCTGTGTCCAGGTGGAGGCCAGTGAGGAGTGGGTTCCCTCAAGGCTCTGTCTTGGGACCAGTCAGTACCCTTCCATATCTTCACCAATGACATCAACAGTGACATTGAGCGCTCCTTCAGCAGGTTTGCAGATGACAAACAAAGCTGAGCAGTGCAGCTGACACAACAAAAGGAAGGGATGCCATCCATAGGGACCTGGACAAGCTTGAGAAGTGGATCTGTGAGAATCTCCTGAGGTTCAACAAGTCCAAGCACGAAGTGCTGCACTGGGTCAGGGCAGTTCCAGACAGAGGTACAAACTGGGAGAAGAACTCATTGAGTGCAGCCCTGCAGAAAAGGACTTGGGGGTTCACAGGAATGAAAAGCTGGGCATGACCCACAGCCCAGAAAGTCAGCTGTGTCCTGAGCTGCATCCAGAGCAGTGTGGGCAGCAGGGCCATGGAGGGGATTCTGCCCCTCTGCTCTGCTCTGGTGAGACCCCACCTGCAGTGCTGCATCAGCTCTGGGGTTCTCAGTACCAGAATGACATGGACCTGCTGGAGCAGGCCCAAGGGAGTGCCACAAAGATGATCAGAGGGATGGAGAAGCACTCCTAAGAGGACAGGCTGAAAGATCTGGGATTGTTTTAGCATGGAGAAGGTTCAGAAGAACCTTACAGCTGCCTTCCAGTACCTAAAAAGAAGCTAAGAATTTCAAAACAGGCAAATAGTGTAATGACAAGAGAGAAGGGTTTTAAACTGAAGAAGAGATTTAGATTAGATTTTAGGAAAAAATTCTTTACTGAGAGGGTGGTGTGGTACTTGAACAGGTTGCCCAAAGAAGCTGTGGATGCCCCATTCCTGGAAGTGTTCAAGGCAAGGTTGGATGGGACTCTGAGCAACCTGGTCTATGAAAGGTCTCCCTGCCCATGACAGCACAGTTGGAACAAGATGATCCTGAAGGTACTTTCCACCACAAACCATTCTATGATTCTATACTGCCTCGTATTTTGATAATTTTAGTAAGGCATCTTGAAGAACTGAAGTTCTGCTTATATAATTACCCGTTATAATTCTGCAGCAATACTAATATTTAGACTCAATGGATTTAGCATGAATAAAAGAACACACTGATACCTCGGAAAGGTTTGAATTTGTTCTCCAGATCAAATTCTTGTCTTCCTAGGCGTGATAAATCAACTCTGAGATCAGGACAAATTGCATATTCCTCCAAGGTTTTGCTGATTTGATAGATTTTTTCTGAAACTATGTCTGGAGCAGGTCCTATAACAGAAAATAATGTGGTGGGTCATTTCTTTTAAATCAATATTTCCTATTTTAAAAATGAGTACTATAGCAAACATTTTACTGAATATATTTGAGTTACTATGGAATAAATAAAAACTAAGTACTGTGGTAAATAAGATCTGTTCTTTCCCTAAAACACAGGTTTAAAACATTAAAAAAAACCAAACATGGAAATACACTGCATTACTCACAACATTTTGATTCACATGGAGTATTTAAATTATCCAGGGCAGGAAAGATGAGGTAACCACAATCATATTTGTTTGGGCCTATGGGTCAAAGACTGCCTTTTTTCACTCTGCAAGGAATCTCAACATAGCTATCAAAGGAAAGCCTGGTCTTCAGCAGCAGGTTATGGTGTTTCATAGGACTTTCTGCAAATGCACACATGTGAAGATCAGATAGCTTGGGGTTCCACATTATTTCATTAGAAAAAAATACCATTTTTAGAAATCTTACCAGTTTGACAGTGGCGCTGTATTGCAGTTTTCATCCACTACCTGAATGAAACTCATCTTTGCTGGAATTCAAAATACCTTAATTGCTTAACAATTACGAGCTGGATTGTTACATCATTCAGAAACAGAAAACACATCTTACTCATGAGCTTCTTTCATTGCTAAAGCCTGAAAGATTGCTTTATCTTCCAAGATTAACTGTCAACTAAATTAAAGTTGCAGGCTTGATGCAAAAACTACTAGATGAACTATGCCTTATGCAGTGCAAAGGTTGAGTCTGAGCTGCAACTGAGTGTGAATTGCAGCAGATCCCTTTCTGACTTATCTGACTCTGCACAGCTTATATTAAAGCTACACTTCTACTCTAAAAATTATTTCTTTTATTCCCTCTGTTGTGTTCTCTCTCCTCATCCAAAATATCTTTGAAGGCTTTTTCAGTACAAACTTTCTATTTATCTAGCAATGCTGCTACATGCAGTGCATTGCTACATAAATTAGTGTTTTCCATCTCAGATGCAGTGTACCAGATGGTCCAAATCACTTCAATAAAAACCAGCCACTTAACTCTTCATTTAGCTTACAAAATGACTTCTTTTTAATCTAATCCAAACCCATCCAAAGGGTGAGGATTCATTAGCTACAGATCTTCCTTGATAGATGGATGTATTGTCTACTGGTATTTCCAGCTAAGGAGATCCCACAGGTCACTCTACACGCTCTTCTACAGCTACAGAGACAAGTCACTTCTGCTTGACCTGGATCTGCAAAATAGACTGAGCAAGAATAGAGAGCAACAGTAACCTTCCCTAGGAGCTTGTTGCTGTGCTTAAACACTGTCTTCAAGTTCAAACGCCTTGCTTAATACTTAACCCACATTTTCTCAGCTGGAACTTAAACCAACTACTTTTCATTATGGCCCTGCTAATTAACATAAATAATTAAACCTTGCGACCTGTGCCTCATATATAAACCTTAATAGCCTTTTTGAATTATCTTTAAAAAGGCAAAGCACACTAGAAAGACTGCACCACCAACTGTTACCCATTTATCAAGCAGACTTTAGATGCATGTGGTGTTTTCAAGTTCATAGAGTGCTAATTCATCTAATGGTTTAGCTCTGGTATATGTGTGCTGTGACCCTGGCTTTCTTACTGGCTGACCTGACACAGTCCCTGTAATCCCTCTGGGATTCAAGCCTATTCTGTTTATAAAATCACACTCATTGAACCACACACATTTTTCAATTACACAAGAGAGAAGGGAGAAAGCATCCCCATCTCAAGTTCTCCCATCTTCAGAATGGGGAAGGAAACATTTTATAAGTACTTTAAGTTAATTTTTTTTCAGATGGAAAGCACTCTACATGTGTGAGGTATACAAGGTGTCAGCAACCTCACATAATGTTATATAAGTGCACACAGATCTATAATGTAAACCACACAGAACCTATAACATACATAGGTAAGTTAGAACCCATAACCATATCATGTGTTACTTGCCAGTTTCGGAAAACAGGACTTAGCTATATACAAAAATTCCCTTATTCAATGGCAGAGCTGCAGTGGTAAAATGGTACAACTCTACCTGGGTAAGTTACTTCCTGGGTAAACATAAGAAGTTTCTTGTGTGCTTTCTTCCATACCAGACAATGAGTTACACTGCTTACAGTACTTCTGAAATTACATGCTTTAAAGCAAATGCCAAGACAAGCAACATAGAAATATGAGGAAAACAGAGCTCCCTCATAGGCATTTTTATAAAAGGATCAGAATTGTTGCGGTGATCTGGATGCCTACATAAACAACTGTAAAAACCAAATGGCAATTTCTTTATAGAAATCTTACAGCTACCCCAAAGGCTTCAATGAGCATTTAATACTTATTTTTCAGGCCCACGTACATAAATACACTTATATTATTTAAGGAAAAAGAGATGCCTACATTCTTCACAGTTTTAAAAGAGTAAATTAAAACCACATAATTACAGACAGCCAGTTATGCTCACAAGCCATTTCCAGGATACCAAGATGCAATGTTGTAGTATCTTTTTTTTAAAAAAAACATACCTCCATTGGCAACCTCAAATTTGACTCCAAATTCTCCTCCAGGTCCCCCAGGACTGTGGCTAGCTGTTAGGATAATTCCACCAGCAGCTTTGATCTTACGGATGATACACGAAACAGCAGGTGTAGATAAGATCCCATTCTGTCCAATAACCAATCTCCCAATCTACATGGAAAAACAAGCCAAAGTACTCTGAACAGAACTAAATTTTTGAAAATTAGTATATAAACACATACACAATAGGCATAGACAGAATATGTACAGGATAAAAATGGTACAGTCTTGGTACAGAACATACTCTTTTGCAGAGAAATATCCATGAGTTGGTTGCATGCTAACCTGGAGCACTGACAAAAAATACTGTAACCTGGCACGTTTAACCCCAGTGGCCTGGATGTGACAGTAAAGCGATGATAAGGATTTGCAAAGCTCCCAGGCATAACAATAGGCTATCATCCTGCTACCAAAACTTGCCAGGTAACACCACAAATCAGAAAATCCTCTCAGATACTAGTATAGTTTAGGGCTGACCCCGTGGATGCATTTGCAGGGCTGGGGCTTTAATAGAAAAGGAACACAAAGTGAATTGCCTTTCAGAGAGCAGTCCTTCAGTGTAATCACAAGTATCACTCCACATTAGGACCTGCCGTCTCTTGAAGTTACATTTCTATTGCCAAGACAGCCTTGGATGTCCTGCCCCACAGAAAGCACTGTTCCTCCTTCAGCTATCAATGACTCCTTGGCTATTCCAAATGAACAGGGTGTGTTTCCCAGGGCACAGCTGAGCAGGGGAAGTTCCCACCATTCTTAAAATAAAAAAAAAAAAACAAAACCTTTCAGGCGGTGTTATTAAACACTGACTCAATGTGCTTGGTATTATGTGCAGTTCCACTGCAAGGTTCCAATTTCAAAACCATGCCTTCATCCCCTACACAGATACTACAGTTTCATTTTAACATAAATAATCTAGGAGCCAACAAGAAATGTATTTCTTGTTGAAAGAAACAAGAAAGAAATACAGGAGAGTTAAAATTTCTGAGGAACACAAAAGGAAGATGCAAAAAAAACAAGGGGAGGTTAAGTATTACAGACGAGAACCGAGGCAGCTGCATATGGAGCTTAAAAGGACACTGTCAAAGTCTGGAATTTCTTAATAACATCAATACTAAAAAAAAATCAAATAAACCCCCAGCACCACCATCACTACTGAGCAGTAGTTTGGGAAGGGCAGGGCTGTTAGGAGAGGCAGAGGGAAAGGCAGAATGTCCCTCCCACTCCCCATGTGAAAGCAGACTGGGAATTGAACTTCAGATTTCATTCTCTAGTTTGAAGGAGATTTCATAGCTCCACAGTCTGTCTGGCAAAGTAACAGCAAGGAGGTGTCACTACCTGCCTCCTGTCCATAAAGAGATATTCCTTCATACATAGATGACCTTCTTCTGGGCACTCACAAGAGGACCTTAATGGTTACTTAGAAGTGTGGGTTCAAATAATTTCAGAAGAGCAAAGGATTAGGAGATTGTTATTTAAACTGGTTTTGTAAACTATTTTAATTTCAAAAATTAGGATTATAAATAAATTATCAACTTCTACCATAAATTACCTTTTTCATAATTCTCACCAATCACAAACTATGTCTAGCCATTTCTCTTTCAGTAAGAATCACAGGATCTGCTTGTGAATCTTAAAAAATGCACAGAAAATGCACTCTTCTATCTAAGGTTTCTACCTCAAGCTCTGATGAAAGAACAATTGTTTGTCTACCTGCCTCTCTTTTCAGAGTTTTTGCAGATAATTCTGAAGCCTACAGAATGTTGCTAGAAAACAGGAGAGCTAATAAGTTAAGAAACAAACAAAATATTATCATGAAAAGAAAAATATGATTTAAAAAACCTTGGAATTGTTTGATTTGAATATTGTCCCTCCCTTTTTTTAAACTATGAAGCATGGAGAAAGCTAGAGCAATGACTCAATCTTCCAAATACAGCTGTCAGAAATGGGTGCCAGCTCTTAAAACAGTATTGTGTATGAGTAAACTAAAGGAATATTACAACAATAGCGTTTTACACAACACTTGAAAACAACGCTCTGAATCTATCTGGATGTACTCAAGTATAAACATATTTACACTTGCATGCAGGCTTATCACAAGCATGGTTTTGGTATTTCTAAATCTAAAGTAGTGAGTTTTAAATTTTTGTCCTCATGCACAACACTGTACCTTTAAAAGTTAGTAGACTACTTAAATTATTCAGAATGCACAAATTACCTAGGACTATCTCTTTGCCATATTTAATTTCTTCCCATTCAGCAGATGTCACACAAACCAGTTTTCCCATTTTTCTGGATGCCAGATATTAATATAAATCTGGGTAATTTGATTTGCCTTAAGCACATGTCATGAGGCTACTATTTCTATACTACTTTGAAATATTATTTATTATGCTACTTTCTGTTCTATAGAAATATTGCCATATTTAGTATTCTAAATTAAGGATCCTACAAATCAAATTACATAAATGATACAATAGTATTTTACTTGCAGGGACTCCTATAAAGTTTCACCTTTCATTAAGGCCATTAGTGGTTCTACAAAACTCCCTGAGGACAGTGCAGACCTTAAAGGTGTAAATGTGCTATCCATCTTCCTTTGCTGTTTTAATTTTGGTGGCAGGAATGCACAAGGTTGTCTTCCCTTCTCAGATTCTCTTCATTTTGAATCAAATGCTAAACTAGCATTTAATTTTTTCTTTAATTAATACCTGTTTTTACAGACTTCTCACAATCTGAGCTAAAACAGTAACCAAACTACACCCACATACTGGGTCACAATTAAAGTTCCAGTAATATCCTTCTGAAAATCTTGAACAATTTCATAGCATGGAAAGATCATCTCGGGAATTCAAAATCTTGCATGGCTACAAGATCAGAGGCATGTAATATCTCTTCTAATACTGTGTCCCTATGCCACACTCTATTTTGTCCCTGTACTTTTAGTAACAACTAAACAGAGCAGAAACAAAAATCCTCAGCAAACAGTTACAGCTGAAAGAATAAAGTACCCTAACAAGTACTTTACAAGAACACTTTTATGCAATATTACCACTTGCAGCTGTGCCTTTTCAGACGATTCAGCTGATTACCATGGAGTCACTTAAAGCTTTTTAAAATTATTTTTCCCAGTAATCTCTCACATGCCTCAGTCAATTATACTTGAAAGAACATGAAGCAAGCACATTACATCCTGAACAACTTGGGGCTGTGCCTTCCTGTATTTTACTATAGTATCCTAAAGATGACTGAACACCACACTCAGTGTAGAAGCAAGTAAGTATCACACAAACCCAGGGAGGGAGGGAAGATTTGTATGAAAGGCCATGGTAAATAAAACCAATATGGTATTACATAGGAGACAACCAGAAAATTCAGCTCTCTGCCTTCTCAAACTTCTACAGCATTACTAGCAATACCCTGCAGTCTCTCTAGCACGTTGTCATGACTTTCCATATTCAGGGTAACAGCACTGCCTTCCCATGTGCCACTGAGACTCACGAATAACAGCTTCTCATTTAAACGCGTCTTAAACTTTCCTTCAAAAATGAGACACTCCATCCAGTTGGTGGGTCTAATGGAATATTTCCATCTAATACATAGAGGAATTGTACTGCAACAGCTGGAGCCTTATACCTCAGTTCTTCCAGACATTAAGGCTGACAGACACTACCACTGGCACAGCACAGGTGGAAAGGGAAATAGACCCTCAAATACTCTCCTACCACCTCCACTTTGTCAAACTGTTTGTTGCAACCCAGAATGATACAGGATCTCTGTCTGGCCTTCCTCACACTCCCCCACCTTCCCATGACGCGCAGTCCCTTACCCAAGTGTGTTTGCTACCATCCCAGCTGTGTGCCCACTGAAGGGAAACCCTGGCTGGTCACCCTCAGCTCTGAACAGAAGGTGTTGGTGGCGCATGTGCTGCTGGCAGCTGCAGAGCATGGGCCAGCCTGTAGCTGCTGCCACCACGGGAAGGCTGTGCAGGCTGTAGCTGTGGTGCATTCACCAGCAGCCCAGAGCTGGAGGGCATGAGCCAGCAGCACCAAGGATGAGTAGAAGGCAGGCCAAGCATTGGCAGCTGACTGTGCAGGGGTCCTCATCTCATTCCTTGTACTGGAGCCTATGCCAACCCCGCCAGGCTGTTAGCACAGGGGGAATGTGGGATGAGTCACCAAGTTAGAACAAGAGGAACCTAGCAACTCTAAAGGGCAATCCATTTACAGATGATAATAGAAAATCACTTTTATTTTTGTACTCAGCCAGCACAACTAGCCATGGCTCTCAGTATGTGTCTTCCAGCAAGGAGATTAAAGTTCAGTTTATCAGCACTGCTGGCATTCAGGGCAGCTAACCATTTTCAATGCACCTTTCAAGCCTTCCCCATGTTTCATATGATCCAGCCTACATCAGTTCACTTCTTTCCCTGTGATACCAGCTACATGCCTTCTCATGATATCAACTCATCCAAAGGGACAGGTCTTTCCTCTCATGAGTCTTTCCCTCTCCCCCTATTTATATAGTACAGCACTAAACAATGCTATCAAGGAGATCTAGATATTTTCCCAGCATTTATTTTAATAGCCAAGTTTTAATTTTAATTGTAATTTTAATTTTTTTTAATAGCCAAAAAATAAAACATACAAATAGTACTAAGTAAATGTGAAACTTATGTATTTATGTTGTGCTTGAGAGAAACAGAGGTGAAGGATTCCAGGGTGAAGATGCTAGAGAGGGAAAAGAGCATTATAACTTGGAAATGGGAAGCCCTTTCAATAGCTCCCTACAAGCTGGGCTGCTGAATTTCTGAAGACTGTGTCATTAGCAAGAGAATCATACGTGAATTCAGGTATTTGTGAGAACTGCAAGCAGAAAAGTTTGGCGTTTGGCTTCAGAAAGCACCAGGGAGAAACTGTGTTTCTAAAAAACTTGCAGTAACTTCAGATAAGGGGAAAGCATTATTATTACAGCAAGGTGTCAGAATAATCTCAAACTGTCAATCTCCTGGGGTCAGAAAGATATTCCAGCCAGATGGGGAATGGGACAGAAGGGGCAAGAAGGAGGCAGGCTGACAGGAAAAATTAGTCAGCATAACTTGGAAGAGAAGCCCCTGCTTCTCTAAACCCTAAATTTCTTCAGCATTTCAGTTCTTGCGGCCACCCTGCACTGTAACCCATTCTTTAGCTCCTACCAGCATGCCAGGACCTCAGCCTCTGCAGGGCAGTTCTTGCTGCTGGGCTCTTGCTTTAGCTGTTGCTGCACTTTATCCCACCTGGTCAACAGGTACAATTCCGTCCATGAGACTGTCTCCACTGAGCTAAAAGGGCAACTGGGCTAGGGAGCAGAATTCCTCTGTGTCCTGTCCCACCTTCCTTGCAACTCCCCACACACCAGCCCACTTCCTCTGCCTTACACTCATTTCCTACATGCTTGCTTCCCTGACACTGCAGATGGAAACACCATGCTAGTCTCACCACTGTCCCCACTTTCACCAGTGTCCCCCAGAGAGCCTTCCCACACCCTGGGCCACATAAACCCTGGGCTCTAACAAGTCCCTATATGAACAGTGATTTTGCACTAGGTAGACAGTATGTAACACAGTCTCTGAAATCTTAAGATTAAGAGTGATGGCATAACTCAGCATCTGCTTGATATTATCAGCATGTTGAGAACATGCTTTAGAAGTAAATTTAAAATGCTCATTATTCATACAAGACTGGTTGGTCTTGTATGTGACAGCAAATCAGCAGGGAAAATTCAAACCCATATGGAGATTAATTTCAAAATTGAAAGAGCTTTTGAAAGGAATGCCTTTAAAGTACTGAGCTTTCAAATAAAAAAAAAATCCCTATTAAAAAATCCTATAGAATTATATCACTCCTTTTGCCAAACCTAGAGGATCAGTCTAGGCATCATAACAAGAGATAGCAGTTTCAACTCTGCTTTTGAAGTAGGAACTTCAAGCCTGCATTATGTGGTGTTTCCAGCTTTCTGTACATACACATCCACACATGAATGTGCATGTATCTAGCAGAAGACATAAGTTCTCTTCCTGAGTTCTTTCCTACTTTCAAAACCACACAAAAAAAATTTGCATCCTGTCTAACCACAGGTTTCTGCCACTGCTGTCCTGCATTTTATAATTTGCTAGCAAGTGACCAGTAGAAAAGAACTATTATTTTCCTAAGATTGTGGGTAAAATGCTAAATTCCTCTTCCTTCGACAGTACCATTTTCCTCAAACTATTTTTAAAATATCCTGAGCAGCAGATGCTTGTCTGATACGGTTGTTTCGTGCGTACTTAGTTTTAACTCCGCCACATTTTCTCCTGCAGAGTGACCCTACGATTCAGCTCCCGTGCCTTCCTCCTTCTAAAATAAGGCGTGAAACAGCACGGAACGGCTGGCCGTCTTCAGGGGTTACCATCACCCCGACGGAGCCACCACCTCTGCAAGGCCCGGTGGCACGGCCCAGGGACGCTCGCCGGGGCACCTGCGGGGCTGGCTGGGGCACCTGCGGGGCGCAGCGCTGGGATCAGCCCCACGCGGGCTCCTCCGGGCTTCATGGGTGCTTCCAGCACTGTCCGGGTGATGACACTGGAAGGTTCTGCCCCGCGCTTCCCGCGGGAGCGCCGGCGCGGGCAGGGGAGCAGGGGCCGCCGAGGGGCGGCGGGAAGCGTGAGGGGAGGACAGCTTACCCCGTTGGCCGCGGCCATCTGAACGACGATCTCGATGGCCGTCTTGCTGAAGTACCTGCCGTCGCTGCCCACCACCGTGGTGCAGCCCTGNNNGCACCCCTGCCGGTCGCGGAGGTCGACGGAGGAGAGGAGGCTCTGCACGAAGTTGGGCAGGTAGTTGCGCTGGCTCTCGAAGAGCGCCGTGGGCCGCCGCAGGCCGCCTCCGCCCGTCGGGCGCTGGTCCTCGTAGGGCGCCGTCTGCACGGTGAGCACGGGGATGGGGCTCCGCTCCATGGCGGCTGCCGCCCGCCCGGCTGCGGCTCCGCTGGCCAGCGGCGGCC
>VZRH01002310.1:1107492-1146132 GCA_013397555.1 Urocynchramus pylzowi | reverse complement strand
CGGCTCGCTGCCATCAGCATGCGGCGGCCCCGGCCAAAAATAACCCTGGAAAGCGAAGCCGAGAGCCGCGGGCTCCTGCCAGGGATGTAACTGGAGGCAGCGAGGAGCGGGCGAGCCAGCGCTGCACACTTGCTCGGGGGGATCACGGTCTGTCAGCGCCGGGGCCCCCCCGCCGACCCCCGCCGGGCCCCGCGAGCGGGCAGCCTGGGCGCGGCGACAGCACCCTCCGGCCCAGGGCAGCACCCACACGTAGCGGAGAATCCCGGCTGGGGTGAGGCAGTGGTGTGTCCCAGGCAAGGAAACAGGAGAGCAGGCAGCTAAAGAACGAACAAAGAGAATCGGTTTTGGTTTTTTTTTTTTTTTTTTCCTTGCTGTATTGCTCAAAAGCAAGGTTTTTGTATAGTAAGTAAACTTACAGAGGGGCTTGCTTATTGACCGTGCTGGTTTTTCTCTCCAGGCTCACACTCTGTAAAGCCAACCATGAAGGTGCCTTTCCCTATGATAAACTAAGGCATTTCATACAGATGTATGGTAAAGCTTAGTTTATTGACATGGGTTCATTCTGCTTAAATGAAATGCAGAGGTGGTGGCACTAGCAATTGCAAAGATGCCTGACATTTCCCAGTATAAAGGCTGTGTTTATAGATGCCTGTGACTGTCAAACATCAGCTGAAATTTTCCATCCGAATGCTCTTTTCACACTAGGCCCACACGGCATTTTTTTTTTTCTGCCAGGACAACTCTCTTGGTAGGAGAGTTGGGAAAAATAGTCATGTAACCTTGATGTCATTCTTGTGCTTAGGAAATCCCTGTAGACCTGCATCTGAGCAGGCAAAAACAGTTTTGTAAGGCATTTTTCTCATTTCTGTGAAGGAGTCTGCTCATATACCACTCAGAAGCCCAGTGGAGTGTTACGGTTCAACAAAGCAACGTGTTTGCTGTGATGATAGGAGGTGGCCAGGCAAACATGGGGTAAATGTTTTTGTCTTCTACAGAGGCCGAGAGTTCATTCAGTAGTTCCATAAGAGTCAGTGAGAGTCACCTGCTGAATGGTAACCGGAGGAACTCAGTCATGGTTTTGAGCCGTATTTCTGTAGGCTTTTTAGTGGTTCATAGCAGATAGAGTGTGACTGTTTAAGACATCATTTTCTCCACATACATTTCTTTGGCAGGGACGGCTGCCATCACAGTAAAACATTCTACATGCTACCCTAGGCAAGGCCCAACAGTTTAGTTTAAACAAAGTAATCCATTTAAGCAGATACAAGAATTCTAGCTCTGTCGGCAGAATACCTTTATAGTATATAAAGGCCATATACTGCAGCAGAGGGCCAGAGCACATACAGGAGAACAGTAATCTCATTTTGTTTGACCTGCTAGCCTGTAGTCATGACTGTAGCTTCCTATACTGATTCAGAATGCATTTTAAACAGCAAAAGGGAAGAATCTGCCCTATGGAAATGCCAGTTCTCATCTCCCTAATATAAACAAAGCACAATTTAAATGAGGTAGCTGTATCTTAAATAATTTTGGGCACTGCCAGCAATGAAACCATGACATTGCATTAGTGTGCATTAGTGAAAGCTGAAATAAAATCAGATAACTGGTATCTACCAGAGCAAGTACCCAACAAGGAAACAGCAACAAAGAGGGAAAGCGTTAGAAAGAGCAGATAAGATCGCAATAAAGGAAAACGCATGACCAAAGTAAGAAGAAATGTGATAGTCTTTGACTGCATTTTTCATATGGATAGAGGAAATATCTTGGGCATTTGGAAAAAAAATATAAATTTGAATCAATTTTAAAAACTCTGCAAACACTGACATTCTCAGAATGTATCTTTTAAGAGGGACAATCAATGACAAATTTCCAGAATTGCTTGTCCCCACCTATTTAATTTATGTACAGCAATGAAAAAGTGTATTTTACACTCTTTTCAAGCATTGCCTTGGCAAAGGCATTACTGGAAATGTAATGGGTTTACTGAGCACCGTAAAATTTTTAGTTCAGACTCAAGCTCTGCTTTAGGTAAGCCCACCCAAAAGTTTGTGTAACCTCTCTTTCATTATGATTCTTGTAATACTTCGCAAAACTGTGTTGTGAAGTCATGCTATTTCAGGTACCTCAGGTTTTGTTTTAAAAAATAAAATGCCATCCTTCACAGGAGAAGTGCAAAGGATGAGGAAGTTAATGCAGAGAGCCTGAACATTTTAGTACAAAAGCTGAAGAAAAGGAACAATTGTTTTACTTTTTTTATTTAAGTTCTTCAGTTTTCCAGCACCCAAATTAGCATTGGGTGTTGATACATTTATCCATGGGTAAGTGCCTCAATTTCTGTTTTATAGCAACGCAGCCCTGTTCAATTTCTGTTTTATTCTCAATGCAGATGTCATTGAGAAGCACAGATCTCTGTAAATGGCCAATACTGCAGTGTATTAACTGATTACTGCTGTGTATCTTCAACAAATGAATAATTATCAATTTGGGGTGGTATTAAAAGTCTGTAATGTCTTCTTGGGAAACAACAGCTAAATGTATTCTTAGTGTTACCAAACTATGTTGTGAGTGAGTTTTTTAAAGGTTGTTAAAATAAAAACCAGCTTAGTGGAGTGACAGGAGTGACAGTTAAATTTGTTCAGTTTCCAGTTAAAACAATTAGCTTTCTGAATGCCAATTTTAGAAACTTGGTTTGACATATGCAATCTAGTTCAGGAACATTTTCACACCCTACTTGGGTTCTTACTTGATTCTTAAAGCTTTTTAATGCCTCTGCCTTAAAATGTTTACCATAACTCATTTGTCTTGTGACAACATGGCATTGTTAATTACTTTAAGAGCTGTAACTTTTGTTTGCCCATTTTTTTTTTTTTTTTTTTTTTAACCAGCATTGTACTAGTGCCTTTGTCCCTTTAGGTTCAGTTTTTTCATGCACTGAGCTGGGAATTGGGTTGTTGCCTGTGTGGACTTGAAGGAAAGAGGTCTGTCCTATTGCAACAGAAGCCCTTTATAGCCACACAATTACTTCTAATTCAGTTGACCTGGTGATCTGAAGCGTCCCTTCTGCAAGGTGGCAGAAAACACTAATGGATTTTCTTGAAGGTATATTATGGAAGCCCAGCCCAGTTCTGATTTGATGCCAGTGTACAGGAAATTGCCATGGACATGACACTTCCTTTCTGTTAAGGAAAATACTTTGTATCAGCTTGCAAATGTTGCAGGGGAATTGAAGCAGAGCCACTAACCAAGCAAGTTTTGCCTTTAAGTTCACAATTCATCACTAGTATAATACCTGAGTTTTAGATGGAAACATATTTTTACAGTTGTTTCATGCAATATGTGTTCAGATAGAAATGTGGGTACTCAAAATTATTTCAGCCATTCCCCATGGTGCCATGCTTTGAAGTTCAAATTCTCATCCTCCACTGAGCTGGATACTCCAGTTCCTCTTATAGTGCAGTTATCATATGAGGAATAGCATGCACTTACTGTAAGTTGTTAACTTGAGCTATTGGAACAAAAAAGTTCTAAAAATACAATGTCAGTTTATTTAAACCACTCCAAAAATTGCAAATCAATTAATATGTTGTTTTATTTTTATAAATAAAATTATATAATTTTATTTGTATTATTATGTAATAAGAACAAAACCACTTTTAAAGCCCAGTGCTTCCAAATGGGGCATTTTCTACTTTTTTTCTTAAACTTGCAATGATTTTGTTTCAAAATTAAATTACTTAGGAGTTACAAGAAATTAAAAGAGAAAATAAAATTGAAAAATTGGTGGATATTTTGACTGACTTTATCTGTCTTATTTTTCAGTTCACAAATTAAAGCTTTTCCATGCGAGCATTTCTATTATGTTAGAAAAGGCAGAGAAAATGTATTTCATATTCTTATAGGAAAATTAGTTCCCTTGTTGAAGAGTTTTATGAGAAGTAGTATTTATGAACTAATGGATATGCATCAAGTTCTTTTCCGGAAATTTTACTTAATCCCCAGAAAGGCTATACTTCACTACAGCTGCAAGTCTGTAATTACTGTGAAACAGGGTGATTGTTTTAAGGAACATTTTCACACAAATTTACATGCAAATTGATTTACAAAGCCCAAACAGGAAAAATTCCCTGAAAACATATTTCTCATAACTGATAACTGATTTACTGCTATGCCAGCAACTTATGATGTTGTGTAAGTCAGGTCTGATTTATAAAATTGCCTGTTACTATCCATCTAATCAGGAGAAACAGGAAGGAAGAAAAGGAGTGAGAGAAGGAACCAGAACAATCATCAATCATTAATGTAACAGAGAAAGCAACTCTTGTAAAAGGAACATCCACCAAAAAGTCCAAAGGATGCAGAAAGTTTATTCAAATAGTTTTGCCCACTCTCAAGTGAGGGATACTCTCTTTCTAACTGAAAATAGGTTAGGTAATCTTACTTTATGTAAAATTAAGTGTGCAGTCACCACAATCTTGCTAGACTGTGTGACGGAGATAGATATGTTCTGTTTAACAAGCTGTTTGTTCTGCCAAGTAACCACCGTGTTGTCAAGGCCTGATTTAGCAGGAACTTACTTCATAGACACTGTGGAAGCCTTACACTTCCATTTATGGTTATTTACCAATTATGTCACCAGTCAAGAGTGGAAAATTTGTCCATATGATTGTTATTCCAGCACATGATATGCAAAGAATAGAACACAACTTCCAAACTGTTCCTACTGCTGCAGACCTGTGGATTCCCAGTAGGATTTTCAGGGGTGCAAGAAATAGCTACAGCCACTGCATCCAATGAGAGTGATATACCACAAGACCCTCCAGGCTGTAATCCTCAGATGACACAATGTTCTACAATGTTCTACATCTTAGAGATAATGCCAACCCAAAGGCCTCTTTCACATCATCACCCACTTGAGCACTGGGGGTTCCCAGCAAACAAATTACTTCAGGGTCTGAAGTCCCCTCCTTACAAGTCAGCATGTTCTCTGTGTATCTCTGTCCTTCTCAGTAGTGGAATTACTGAGCAAAATGAAAACCTCAGCTGAGACACAGTGGTTTGATGCTGGGAGCTGGACAGTGATAACACCGAAATGGGACGTGCATTCTCAAATTTATCCTGCCTATCTATCTCCTAGCCCCAGGATGCTAGGTAGTAAAGGTTGCAGAAATACTGCTGGTTTTCTTGCTGTACTAATAGATTAGTACATGAAAGAGAAACTGAATTGATAGCAGAGATCTATTTTTCATCCATTTTAAAAGCCCACATTTTTTAACATTAAGTCAAAGCACATAAAAAGTTTAAAAACACGGAAAAAGAAATGTTCCCACAACACCTCTTCACCAACATATCTGAAGGAAGATATACAGTCAACATAATGATTGATACAGGGATTCCTTGCCTTATATATGTCTGCCTTCTACAACAATAAAGCAAGGGAATAAAAGCAAAATACCATCACTCTGCTCTGAGTCGTAGCATCTCTGACAAGAGCTCAAAGTTAAAACTACTCAGGAACACAAACACAGAAACACAAACAAACAAAAAAGGAAGAATAAAGCAGGATAGAAGAACAGCTCCTTCAAAGGGAGGAGGATTTTAATAGCAGCTTTATTTCTGAGTTTTTGGGAAGGACACAGTATGTTTAAGTCTCAGTTCAACAAACAAATTCACTGGCCTTTTAGAAAGCACTTTGACACCTAAGGATTAAAAAGCCCTGTTTTAAGGAAGAGTCCCAGACAGAATTCCAGTGATTCTTTAATAAATGTCAACATTATGGTATAGATCACTTTGCATAGTTGCTTAACCATTTGCTTTGGGGCTTTTTTGCACACGCTGAAAAATAAATAGTTAACTTCACCATGCCATTTGTATCTGACTCTGCCATTTAAGGGAATACTATTGGATGAAGCACTTGAGATTTTTTCTCCTTTTAAGAATTCTTCTCTTTCTCATGTCAAGAGTCAAATAATTTTTCAGCATACATATCTAAATTCTACCTGACAAATTGATTCTGTCAGGGAACTTGTTTTATCTTCTGACAATAGCTGATGAAGGGAAGAAAAATTCTCACAGCAGCATACCATGCCTGCTAAACAACCTTTCCATATTCAAGTGACTGATTGTTTCTTCTGGAAGATTAGACAGACACAAGAACAGTTCTTTAAAATAATTAAAAATAATTTTATAGAAGAAGAAAGAAAAAGAAATAATTTTATAGAAGAAACCTTTAACTAAGGTCCAGGGAAAAATCATACAAAACGAGTCAAAGGTGTAATTTCAGGATACCTCAAGAGATTTGGATCCAAATCCTGGCTAGCAGCTGAGGACTCTGGGTGACTGCAGGTGCCACCATGAGGTGTGGAAAGTGGTGGAGCAGCGCCTCCTTCTGTGAGTATATCTGCTCTTTCAGCCTCTGCAGAGCTCTGTCCACAGCCGAAGTCTGATTTATTTTTCTCTTTTGTAACCTACTAAACCTTCTGACTCAGCTCTGAAGAGTTTGCTCTCACTTCTCATGACCTGCAAGCCAGGAAGGGTGCTTAGCTAGTGATATCCATTAGTATGTATGTAATTTGGAAAATTGTTGTCAGACAAACTAGCCTTTCTCTTTTGGTTTGTCTTCCATTCTTGGTTTTGCTTGACCTTTCATCTGGTTCTGCAGCCTACCACTGCAAAAATTAATCTGTCATTGAACTAATTTGTACAAGTCTGTCTTATTTAGACCACTATACTTTTAGAGCAGTAACACGCTGACTTAGTTACTCTGGAATTACCAGTTCTTTTTCCCCAGGATGCTTCTCTTGCACAGAAGGGAAGGGCTATTTCTACCTACCTGTTTAACTGAGGGTGCTGGTTTGACTTGCTCTTGTTGACCTTTGCCTATAAGGTTTAATTTGGATCAGATTATGTCAATGATGCCAATTCCCATCCAGTCACTTTCATGGCTATATCATTAATCAGCAACACTGTCCATCCTGTAGCATCAGGAATACCTGAGGGGTGTGGGGAGGTAAAAAGAAAATCTCCACCAAACTAAAAAAATGTCCTGAAGACAACACTTGGCACTCTGACCACTCTTTTTGAAGAACATGATTGAAGTTATCCCTCTTTCTATGGTAGTGGGGCAGGAAGCTAAAACTTACCTTCTCAGGCACTTTTGATATCATAATTCAGTCTTGAAACTGTGTCAACAATGTCCTCCATCAAAACCATTAAGTCAGTATTGTCTTACTTTTAGAAGAAAGAGGAAAGAATTCAAAACGGGAAAAAAAATCTCACTCTGATTTTAGAGTGAACTGTCAGTTTAAAGGGATATAGATTTTTATTTTCCACAATCTCTCTCCTTTATTAACTAGAAAAAAGCATAAGACCAAAATCAGATAGAATTTCCTAAAAGACTACATCTGCGTCGTTGAACAGCTGACGAAGTTGCTGAAACAAATGTTACCGCTAGATGACACCAAATACTTGTTTAATGTGACTTCCTACCTGTGATTAGATGGGCTACTAGACAGGAAAAACAAAGAAATGGAGCCGCTGGGATAAATCCTCTTTTGGAACAAATTCGGTTTCCCCTGGAAACAACAGCAGAGTTCTTCACCAAGTAAAATTTTCTTACTTATTGGATAATAAAGTCTTTATTTCAGCTCAAGTAATATGCTGCTTTACAGTCTTAGCTTTGAGTTGTCCTCTGAGATATGACTTTCTGATATTCCTGTTTGCAAAGCAGAAATCCAGTAACTGTGTCAGTTTTCATTTTTACTCACCTTCCTCCAATTCCTCTAAGGCAGAAGCTGATCCCACTGGCATGTTTTCAGAAACAAGTAGCAGAACATTTACGAAGAAGCAAATAAAAACACTGTGATTTAAAAAGTTTTGTTTATTCAGGTTGTGTTTTATAAGCAAACTGATTTAGTTGAAGATGTCCCTGCTCAGTGCAGGGGTTGGACTAGATGACCTTTAAAGATCCCATCCAAACCAAAACTATTTTATGATTCTGTGATTCTATGGTTATACTTGAAACCTCCTGGAAAGTACAGCTTAAATGTCATAGGAATGTCAAGCCTTTGATCAGGTAACCCCCAGTACATTTATAGCAGCCATATCAGTTTACAACAACCAGGCCCTTTCATCTTGTTGTAATATTAGAATGGCATTATGTTGTTACATATTGATAGTAGGCAATTGTAGTATGTACAACTGTAGGGGTTTTTAATAAACTTTCTCTATAAGATGAGATTCAATGCTGTGATTCTGACCAGCCTCTTGTGAATTAAAACAAAATTCTGGATTGGTCAAGACAGAGAAATGTAGCCTTTACTGTTGCATTTAAGTGAAATTATAAAAAAAAATTTCAATTTTAACAGTATAAGATTGTTATTAGCTGTTCATTCTTATTAAAAAGAAGCTTGAACATTTCAAGAGCAGTACAGAGAAAGCAATAAAGAAACCAAATAATAAATTAGTTTTGCTTGTCAATTGAAATTATTAAACTGAAAGAGATGCAACAGATTTGAATCCTATTAAGAGAGCAATGTGAAATTAGTAGGTATTTCAGACTAGCTGAGTGAGGACAGTAAGATCAGTAAGTCCATTCTGCTCAAGACTGGAAGCACTACAATGAAACCATACTTAAGACCAATATTTTAAAGTAAATGCAAGTTACAAGTGCTTTACTCATTTCTTGATGGGTAATACACATCCTAGATTGCTTGATGCTTGACCTGTTACAGCTGCATTCTTTTCTGAAAATTTCTGTGGGTGTTGGTGTGTGTGGGACTGAGGCCAAGGTGGATTGGAGTCCTGATGCAGGTCTCTCTGTGAAGCTGCTGGCCATAGCCAGACTTGGATTTCCTCTTTGTTCCCTTTGCCTGCATGTACGCAGCTAGAAGAGCAAAGGACTGTGTGTAGGGCATTGGGATGGGAACATAGCCTTGTCATCCTGCAGGATGCCACTGCCAGTAACAGGGCACAGGCTTTGCACTGAGTGTGCAGCACCTCAGGGCTGAGCTTTGCCACACCTGGTCTGACCAATCTTTTCCTGACCTGCCTGAAGCTCTGACTTCTTCAATTTATTTGTGACAGCAGTTTCTCTAACTAGCCAGGTGTAAATTGCTAATTTGTTTTACTTTTTTATCCTTGGATGTTACAACCATATTTTTTACAGCTAGTAGTAACAAACTGCCATTCTGTGTAGGATGAGATATTTATGGCTTTAATGTAAGGACACAGCATAGGGAAACATGACTGATACAGTATCAGTGGCCTTGAGAAGTGGAGACAAGGATGTGTTGTAGAGGAGTACAGGCATAAGGGGTGATAAGAAGTGCAGCACAGGCCTAGCACTGGAATCCCACTGCTATAAACAATTCACCTGCAATCAATTAAAGCCATGCAGACCTGGACCTGTATGTAGTGTATATAATGTATATGCAATTTATATAACAAATTTGGATGCAATGTGAAGATGTAGAGCAGTGCAGGATGCAAGCATGGTTGCAAACACAAGAAAAGTCCTCATGTGGACTGAGGGAGGAATAACAAACAGTGGACACTGTTTGGGCCAATGTTCCTGGTAGCAGAGGAAATGCCCCACAAGGAGAGGCAGATGCTACTGCTTTGAGCTCTGCAGGGCAGCTGGGCTGATGATGGCAGTAGAGAAACAGGGTGGCTCACGAGGACAGCAGGTGGCTGGGACCCCAACCTTATCCATCCTGTCCCCTCTGGCCATATCCTGCCTACAGGAGTTGGAATGGAGCACGGACAACATGTTCCATGCTCCAGCAGGTGGGAGGAGTTAATCCTTTAATAAGGATTAAAAAGTAAGAATCTAGTAAAATACTACCAAATTCAGAACTACCTAAATTTTAAAGGGCATAATAAATTAAACCATGATCACCCATTCATCTTCCCAGATAATTCCTGAAGATTAAACCTAACTGGTGATATAAACAAATGGCACAAGAGTGCAAGGATATAATTTTTGTTAGTTTCAAGTTTAACAGAATACTGTGGGGAAAAATGTTGCTTTGTAAAGTCTGTTTCTGTAGATGTTTGATATTTATGAAGGCAGAGGAGTGATCATATCATTGCAATATGCCTCTAGGACAGAAACTCCTCATCCTCTCCTAGGGAACAAAATGTGGGGTTTGTTGACAAGATCACTTCCTTCCTAGATCTTTGTGTCTCCTGGTGGAGGGACTGAAGCACCATTAGTGGGAGCTGTCTGGTTGGGAAGTAAGCCCAGGTCTAGATGGCTGTCATTTCTTCAGAGAAGAAGTGGCTGTGCCTCTGTTGGAACCTGCACAGGAAGAACTGCTAATGCTTGTCTTCAGCAGATCCCTCCTCTCCCCAAACTGAGCATCCCCTGGCTGCCCCACCATCCACACCACAACCCCAAGAAAGGGCTGAGTGGTGTCTGCCTGTCCCTTTCACACTCCTCCACAACCTCACTTCAACCCAATTATAGCTCCTTGGAGAAGGCCATCCTTGACATAGCTCCCAGTAACACAAATACTACTGTAGTTTCACAGCTTTTGCAGAGCTGTCATTATCTTTCCTCCTCTTTTGGTTCTGGCATGATGCAAAGACAAGACTTAGCACCCCAGGCTGGGCATGTAAGACCAGACCAGAAAATGTTGGTTAAATAAATATACAAGAGATGTAACCAGTGGTCTTCTTGGGAGATGAGGATAAAGATGAGGTGCTTGGCATGTTTCCAGTGGCATTATGCGTGAACAGAATAGAGGACAAAGCACTGGGGCATCCTGACAGCCAGCAAGAGGAGTACAAACTCCACGCCTGCTAAGCAGCTGCTTGCTCTCCATCCCAGGAGATGATAAACTGCCTTGAAATATGCAGGCAGCTTACATAAGACAAGCAAAGATGTGCATACTGACTAGAGCTTCTCTGACATTAGCATTACAAGCAGTGCAGAGAAAGTCCTAGCAAGAAAGGCTAAGTGGTACCAACATGAGCTATACAGAGTGCAGAGCCTATACTTCCAGCTGCAGAGATGCCCCTCTACAGCAACAAAAAAACCCCAGTATATTGACAGTCATGGAAATTTTAGAGTGTGG
Source organism: Urocynchramus pylzowi (assembly GCA_013397555.1). NCBI lineage: Eukaryota > Metazoa > Chordata > Aves > Passeriformes > Fringillidae > Urocynchramus > Urocynchramus pylzowi. The sequence goes on along the minus strand of VZRH01002310.1, from coordinate 1,135,057 downwards.
TGGAGTGTGTGGTGGGTGAACAAATATTAAAAAATAAGTATCAAAAAAATGACTCTGTGTAAGCCATCCATGTTTTTTTCCCTTATGACTTGTGGTTGAAGTTCTTCTTATTAGGTCTCTGAACTTTTTTTCAAATTGAAAGTTAGTAACACTTCAGAGATTAATTGCTTTAAAGAGAACAGAGTTCCTCCATTATATGATGCATTTATAAGATAAGAGGTATTTTGATCACTTTTCCTCTGATAAATGGAAGCAAAAGCAAAAATTATAGAAGTACTATCCACAAATTCAAATTTATGTGATCTTATTACTCAATGAATAACAGTGATGGCAATCATTTGACAAATTTTCATGCAGGACTGTGTGTCATTCATGCAGTCCAAAACAGTGTGAGAACATATACTAGTTTTAAAAATGAAGAGTTTTAACTGCTAAGGGAAACAATATCACTCAGCTATACCAATTCACTCAAATGACACCAAGGTCTGCTAAACAGAAAGCAACATTGTGTAAGCAGATTGTTCTTTCTTTATAACTTGCTTTAGAGAAAAAATTATGTCCTGAAAACTACTTCAAGCTATCTAAAACTACTTTAATGTGAGGAATGAAGTCATGCCTGCTGATGTATCTACTGGGAGAGTGAAGACATCTATCTTACTAAGATACATGAGTTAAATATTTTAATCAATTGAGACACCAGCTCTGGGCAGTGAAAGATTAATGTCTTCATCCTCAGCTCTTTTAAAAACAAATTCCAAACTCATATATTCCAGTAGAAGCAAAGTGAAAAAATTTATGCTGCTGATACTGGCTGAAGGAGAGACTGAGGGAATGGCCCTCTTTCTTTTCTTTTTAATGTTAGGTGTGAGACAAGTACCACACTCCTAATAGTGAAAAAAAGTTTCTGCTTACTCAGACACATCACCAAGCATCCACAGCAAGCACTATAGCTAAAAGTCCATCCTTCAGAATTGCATGTCCTAGAATTTTGTTTGTAAACATTTTTAATTCTACATTATCTTCTTGCATTGACTCATTTTGCTTTCACACAGCAGTAGTCAAAATATCTCTCTAAAGCTAAGAGGTGAACAAAGAGTACTGGAGAATGTACAGGACAGGAAGTTCAACTCTAAATTGAAATGAGTAGAGAGATATAAGCTTCAGACTAGGTTTTCAAAGTAGTGTCACAGAACCCCATTAGAAATCATGCAGAGCAGCCTGAACACGGTGAAAATGTGCAGTCCCCACTTCCCCAAATCCAGAACTGGCAGGATGATGGCTTAGAAGATCAAAGAGTTCAGCTACCTCTTTCAAACTGCTGACTATGTGACCAAACACTGCATTCACAGCTTTTGTGTAGACAGCATTTACTCCATGTGATCTTGTGCCTCTGCTACCTGTGTATTTTTAGTTTCATTATACAACAGGTTTACACGTACAACAGTACCTGGGATGGGTGCATACACTCAAAAATCACAAAGCAAGTGGAAAGAGATGGAAGACAGTTTAATAGTAAACACTAAACATTTTGTACTGTGATTACATCAATGGCAATAATCACTATTGCTTCATTCCCAGTGGAAGAGAAAGCACTAGGCTTCAAACATGTTTCCCATACCCCTAAAGATATGCTTCATGTAACATGTAGCATTAACAGCCTTTTGCCTATCTCCATTTCTGCACAATTACATGATGTTGCTGACATAGCTTCAGACAAATCCGAAATAGGAGAATTGTGTTTGATTCTAGACCATAAAAGCTAATCTTAAAGCAGTAGGTCAGCTGGAATTCTTAGGAAGACTTCAGGGTTCAACTGTTGCATAAACCCCAAGAGGCTATAGAAACTACTATAGTCCATGCCATTCAGTCTTTTTTGCCTTAAAATCCTTGCAGGAATAAAACAGGCATTTAATCTTTTTTATAGTTTTATGTCAACTGTTTCCTTGTTCATCTCTCACAGTGGCTATGAATACTTCTTTGATGATCTCCTTATCCAAGTTCCTGCCTGTAAAGAGAAATAAAATATCTAACTGTATTTTACAGTGCATTACAAAAAACCACATACAAGTAGCTTCTTCTAACCTAAGGAAGTGTTTATTATATCAATCAGTGAGAATAGCAGTATTAAAATTAAGGCAACAACAGACTCCAAGCTGCACAAATAAAGGAAAGGGTAAAAAGTAGGCTATTTTTGGTAATAAAACACTTTGCACAGCAAACAAATAAATAGAAAATAGAAACCTAGAACCTCAGCACTGCAAGCTTTTCAGAAACAAAACTGATTTTAAACATTTTAAAGCTATAATAACCTTCCTTACAGTTACTAAATATTTGATCAAACATTCAAACTATTCCCATCACCCAATTTATAATTACAGATTTTAGAAATAACATTAAACATGCCAACATAATTTATGAAAGTTTAGTATTTTATTGAGTTGATTTGGTTTGATTTTGGTGGCGCTAATAGGGATAGTGTAGACTCCTCTTAGCTGCAATTTTGAACTTCAGGAGGTTTTGATGGATAAGCCTTTGAAAGAGGGTTATGCTGAACATACTCACTGCACTAATTCTGGCCAGTTTGGCCTGATTGCTTTTCACTGGCCAAGTCTGTGAGACTGTGAAAAATACAGCTTCTTAAACTCAAACAAGGAGATGTGTAATTTCCTCTTACCAATTAGGACCAGCCTGTTTGTTCTCTTTTCATCTTCCTTCCAGGCTACTGAAGTCTCTTCTAGGTCATAGAGCTCATGGACACCTTGGACTATCACTTGATGAGATTTGCCTTGAATAGATACCAGTCCCTTATCAGAAAAATAACTGTTAGGGTATATAAACAAAACTTTAAAAATAAAATATGTAAGAGGGGAAACAAAACTTTCAATCTAGTTCAAGCAGGGAATAGTACTTCTGGCACCTATGCACCTGTTAGTCAAAATAAACATATATTATCAATCAACACATCTACTCATAACATCCATTTTCACATCTCCTTATTTTGTTAAAGGCTAAGAATTACACTTTACCATATTTTGCCTTCTGTTCCTCATTTATCAGTACCTAGCCTGCCCAAGCAAAATTTAAATGTTATCCTCTACTATCCCTCTTTGAATACATATATGGTGCTTGACATGGGAGTCCATGAAAGCCTGCCTGCCAAGAAAATTATGTAAAATGAACAAAAATGTTTGATTTCAGATTAGTCCAATTAAGCTCTTATGCTCAGTATATTTACTTTTCTGAAACAGAATCTCTGAATAATGGAGAAAGAATAAACATTTGTGAAGTAAAACAACTAGCAACAGACTTGGAAGGGATCACAGTCAGCGTGAGTCCATTAACCCACATATCAAAAGCTCTATTAAAACAGTTTTCATCACTTCATAGCACAATGTTCTAAAATATTTTAGTGGAACACATTCTGTAAAACATGTCTTATACTTCCTGGAAGTTCCTCCCAGAATTTGCCCTAAATGAGGACACATCCCTAAAGAAAGAAAGAGTTAAAAATATTTCATAAAATAGGTCTCCATTTGACCTATTAGTTGGAATTCTATGACTATTACTGCCAGAAGGGTTATAACTGCAGATAAAATATAAATACAAAAGCAACAAACTTTGGAACCTGTTCTGTAATTAGTTGCCTGGGGTTCATTTGCTTTGGTGTATTTGTCTGTGACTGAGGGACAGCACACATCTTATCACAGGCTTCACATATCATAAAGGATTAATTTGATTCCAATGCTCAATACACCAAAAACGTGCTTGTGCATGGCATTACTGCTTTTCAAGCAGCTTCAGATACATCAGTGACTACTCTCTTCTATTTATCATGAAGGAGAAAACCAGGATACTCTAATTTTGTTGCTGAGAAAGCAAGAAAACAACTCTCCTTCCAATAAAACTACAATAATTATGTTGCTATCTATGATGGTCCAGTGTTCTCAGGAAACAAACCAGAGCTTTACTTTCTTATATTTCTTACAGCCTGACAAATGACTGACTGGATTCTCATTTTTTTATTATTTACTTGGCTGCTTGGTATAAGGTAAATGAAAGTAGATGCTGAATTGTCACCTCTACTCTTCTCAAAACCAAGCACTGAAAAACATATGAAGTGCCCATGAAGATGAATACTTATGAGCTGCATCTTTAAAACTACAGCCTGACAATACTGTAAGAAGTTGTTAATTGTAGACCGCAACTACTATTGCATTCCTATGTTATGCCTTTGAAATTGAATTTCTGCATATTATGGCAACAATTTTAAGCACACTTAGCAATCTATAGGATCCTATCTATAGTATCCCAACCCTAGATATGTGAGATGGATGGGATCTCTCAAAGCAATGGAGGTAGCAAATTAGAAGTGATTTAACTATGGCTTGATTTTTAACCCTGCCACTGATGTCTGGGGACTGTACATCTGCCCTCCCCATTCCAAACAAGTAGGATCAATGTCTGCTCCTCTGCCAGCTATCTCTTTCTGAGTCATTCATGGAACAACAACTTGCTACTCTCCATTTCATCTGCTCTGCCACAGTTATCAGCAGCACCTTTGATAGGTCCCTAACTGACAGCACAATGCAGTTTTTTAGGTGTAAAGACGAAAAGCACAAAACAAAGAAGCTGACAATTTCTGACTAACCTTCAGTCTTATGACATCCATGGTGCATCCAGTCTTATCTTTCACATTCTTCTCCCATAAAAGATTCTATGAAAAGAAAAAGTTGATTCCATAAACAAAGTGGCATGGGATGAGTTTCTATAAAAAGCTACAATGATTTTTTGAGTTGACAGTGATGTATTACTGACCTGAATAAAGAGATTTAAGTTTTCTTCTTTTATATTTCCTGGAACTTCAAATGTTACTGTAATTATAGCCTGCAAACAGCAAGATACACTTATTGTTACCACACTGAATAAACATCCCATAACAGTAATTTCAAAAAGTGTTCTTTATAACTTGGCCTCATAAAAAGGCAAATATGTGACAACATCAAATAAAAAAAAAAATCACTATTTCTGTTCTGCTCTAATTTGCTAAATTAAGCTCTACTTTTTGTTTCTGTGTGGGTGTGCATTTATAGGGCATACACAATGCTTTGAACAGTTTAATGCCATTAGCTGCTACCACGTAATTCTTTGCTGTAAAGACTATTATGATCAAGCTTTCAAATATGGTTAACAATGTTATTTTTTTGGCTTATCGATCTTCATGACAATTCTATCAGACAAAAAATAATCAACATAGTTTTCATAAAAGGCAATCTGTACTTGCCTCATAAGAAAAGCTGTTTATAAACAGACTGTGTAGGAATAGATTCAGAAAATCAAGATGTCTGAAGTTTTGTGCCAAAGCAACCACCAACTAACTGCTCAGGATCAGTTATCAAAAGAAAATATGAAAATAAAACATTTAGTTTAAAATGAACAATTTATTTGAAGATGAAATTATACGTCTTATTTTTGTCACTATAACTGCTCAATTATATGGAAGAACAGAGAGAGAATTACTTCCTGTAATGTTTTCAAACTACTACCTTCTGATGACTAGTCTAACTTAAGGAAAAAAAAAATTAAAGCAACAAGCAGCAAATGTTTGTCTAATGACCAACTAAATTTATCTAAACAACCAAGAGCTAATACTCTGAGCAGCTTCAAAACACGTCAAACCAAAGTTCACTGTGCTCCAAGCACAGTGCAATTTGTTTTTGTTGACCTTCAACATGAAGATAATAGACTTGCAGCCTACTGTGAGAAGTGTTCTGCCCTCATTACGCCTCAAATGTCTCAACAATTATCTTAAATATGTGGGTGTTAAATTAAACACAGATACTAACAATGAATTCTGTCGAATGGCTCCACGCTAGAAAACTAACAACAATCTCCTTAATAAGACAAGGATACTAGAACTCATAACCATTCAGGAAGGATTCTACTTAACATTTCCATCTACTTTAAGGATCTATTAAGATTCTATAACTGAGCATATTAAAGAATTTTGATTAAACAAAAACTATCAATATTGCCATTGTAATTATAATTAAGCATAAACTGATTTTGTATTTAATCTTTAGTTCCAAAATTAAATTATAATTGCCTTTTCCTGTTTTCAAGACTAGCAAATTCACAGGTTAAATATGCAGTTTAAAGAGAAGAACACAGGCACTGTATGCGTCATATTTTAACCTGAAAATTAAATTTAATCATAGAAACCTGCAGAAAGGTCACTTTTCTAAGACAACTTAAAAAACCATAAGCTTTTACTTTTTTGCAGCTACTGAGGGGATTCATGGCCTATGGGTGAACCCCACACACCTAGAGACACCCCAAGGAGGACTGTGACCCACAATTCAACCAGAGAGATTTTGTTTTGGACAGAAAACCTACAGGACAGACTAGCTACAAATTTAGGAGTTGTTTCTGCAAATACATAAAAAAAAAAAAAAAAGTAGTTCTATTTGCTTCACTAATACTCTCCATGTGAATCATCAAATGACACGACTGTCTGGAAGCTTATAAGCTATTTTTGAACGTGAGACTTAATATCTCCATTTAGAATCTATCTACAACAAAGCACATTCCTTTCCTGTAATCTAGGTCATCTTCCAAATACCTTAGAACACATTACTCCTTAACTGAAACTTTCTGAAAAGGTAACAAAATTAGTATGCAATATTGAGCAGCCCTGTTGTTGCAAAAACATCAAAGCAGTATTTTTGTTAATTACCTTATCTAGATGCTCATGTGTTGTCTTTACATGCTCAAGCTTTTTCTGCAAACTGAAAATAAGTGAAGTTAAATGTCACATTTGAGTAGGGTTGGCAAAATGTCATTATTTCAAAATTTTAAAAATTCCAGTATTGCAGAGCAAAGCTGAAATATCAAAGATAGACTATATATTCAGAATAAGCTTCAACAGTTAATTAATTTTTAATCTCAAAATAGAGATGTTTAATTATATTTGTTTGATATAGTTAATTGTTTGTGTTAGAAAATTAGGCTTTTTAAAACATAAAGAGAATTGTAGTCCTGATTTGCAATATCTTCAGTATTAAAAACATTTATACTTCAATGAACACAACACCCTTGATACTCCTTTCAGCAAAAAGGGCAAACTACAACATTAAAACAAGCAAGAAAAAATAAATTAGAATTTATCAAGTTAATAGATGATGCTTTTTTAAAAAACTTCACAATTATTTGAAAATCAAGAAGAAAAGAATGTACAAACGTATTGCTTGAAAGAACAAAATCTGTAACACAAATTGAAATGCTGAATACCAACTTCTACTTCTCAGCTGTACGGCTCACTTCTACTATGCAGTGTGCCTGCTAACTTAAAACAGATACTCTCAATACTCAATAAGACCCTAAGTTCAAGATCTACTTGGGAACCTCTTTTGTAAACTAATATTTAGAGTCTTACTGCATCTTTTTGTGTGAAAACAGAAAATTGTACTGCAGCTTTAGATTTCACATTCACATCTGTCTCAATTAATCAAGATAGCAGAAAATTTCTCCAAATACCATCTTCTGTACTGTTTCTGTTTTCTTTCTGTACTGTGAGTAACATGCAGAGTAGAAATACTGTAGCACAAGTTACTATGATGCCCTCTGCCACTTCAGAGAAGATTGCTCATAAAATATCCCTCCTCCTAATTTGATGACTGTAAAATTTTAAGAAGCCTTTATAAGGTGGGGAAAAAAGGCACTGTCTGCTACAGAAGTAACATTTCACATTCCTATTTCTCCTATTTCCTTTGCTTTGCTGTCTTATTCTCATACAGCCCTTCACAGAACCCAGAATACATTATGTGCTTCCTGTGACTTCAGGGTATATACAGACTACAGGGTTCTTGATCACACAGTCACACCAAACAGATGTTGTATCTGTCCGCCGACAGAAAACCTTCCTGCAGTATGCCATTAAAAGAAAAATTTTATTAATGTACTGGTGTGTATTTGTGTTCAAGTGGTGCTGGATAGAAGAGTTTTTCTGCTTAGGTGATGGCACTGAAACCACCACTAATATTTTATGTAAGAATTTCTGTGTCTAGGAACTAAAAACAGGGTAAGCAATTTTGCTGTGCTGAGTTCAAATATAAACAAAATAAACCAAACTTTATTTAAGCAGTCTACAATCTTCTTGGTAATTTAGAATTTGTCTTTAAATGCTGACATTTTAAGAGTGTTTCCTCTGTTTTAATACCAAATATTGAGAAGCTCTAAGTAACTGAGTGAGATAAGAGAGAAGACTAGACTCAGGAAAGCAATAAAGATTTTTTCTGTCAGTTCTTTAAGAACTTTCTCAGATCTGTAGAGTGCAGCAAACTAGTAAACTTCACAGAACACCACCTGATATTACAAGTATTCAGATCCAACATTATTACAAGTAATCAGATCTAACTGTGAACTGCTGTTAACAGGAACAATCTTTTTCTGGTTCACATATTTTTACTGCTTTATCTCTGGTGTGTGGCTCCAGCATGAGTCAATTCAGTTAGCTGATCCATTACAAGAATTTGGAACATGGGTTTATGTTCTGGCTTACAAACTAATGGTTATCTATTGCCTCTAAAGGATATATCAGTCTCCCTCATCCCTTAACTTTGTTTTGGATGCCTGGTTTGGTATTTCCCTGATGCTGCCATTGGTAGAAATCTTGAAACAAACACTACAGTATTTCACTGATTAGACAAAAGCCAGTGCCAGCAAAAAAAAAAGACGAAAACTATCATTTTGATAGTACTGTACCAGTTCAGAGGGAAATCTCACAAGCACATGTTATCTAATAGAGGTTACTAATTTGCATATCCTGCAATTTCTCCCTACTGTGAATAAGGAATTTGCTCCATTCCATTATCTGAAGTGAAAAAGCCTGTATACAGGAAGAAGAACGAAGCTGATATTGCTCTCCTTTTCCCTCCTTTCCTTTATGATTGCTCCAGTACTCCTTGCTCTCTTTGCTGTGCTTCAGTACACACAATGAACAGAAAGATCCTTCCCACTTCCTTCCCATTTTGCTTCTGCACCCATCCAGGATGCTGAATCATGCATTTAGCATTTAAAAACCCCAGGAATGACAAACACAGTTATCAGAATTTGTAGAGCCTTTGTTTGCTGTGGAACCTCAGTCCCTCATTCTTTTGTGTGAAACCTACAGAGGCCTCCATTTCATCACAATACAAAGGAGAAAAATTTTGAAATGCTTTAAAAGAACCAGAGAAATGTACAAATCTACTCTGACACTAAACCAAAACTTGCTTTTGAGGAAAAAACCCAACCAACCACACACACTCTGGCTCATTTAACTTTGTAAGATCAAAAAGGTTTTTGCAGGCATTTGAAGAAGAAAGGAATTCCATCTGATATTACCATTTATAAAGCAGTAATTTTTAAATGTGATTGTCCTGGTCTAGACAGGACAGACTAAACTAGAATATCTAACAGAAACTCACATGTAAATTTGAGCCAAGATTTCAGCGTGTCTGTTTCATACACAGGTATTTTTTTCTAATAGAAGACAACAAAATTATCACCGTACCTTGCTCCAGATAAACTGTCAAAAGCATGTAGGTCCAAGACATTAGAAAGATCAACTCTAAAGAGAGGGGAAAAAAGAAAGTTTTCTATTTTTCATGGATTTAAATTTCAGGTTTTAAAGGTGTTCACTGAAGTGTATGCTTCTTTTCTTGTCTATTGGACTAATGCCATTAATACTTAGCCTTATTTTTGGTTGGTACTGTCTTCTACAAGGAAATGCTGTGTTTATTTACACAATAACATGTAAGCACAGAAACAAAGTTTTTAAAATTTTACTGTTTTACAGTAAAATACAAGGTATTTCCAAAAGTATGATGAAATCCTTATACTGGATGCCTGAATAATAAATTACTTTCCCTGAAGGGGAAAAGGAACCTTGAGCCTCTCAAGACAGACACAAACACTTGGAATATATGTACCTTATAGTGACACACTGTTAACAAACAAAACTGAAACAACTTTATAAGGGAAGGACTACTGCTAGGAATTTCAACTCTACAATTTGAAACAGACAAATTAAAAATGTAATACAGAATAGGCAATACCAATCATATCTGCTTACAAGAACGGCTACCTATAAATTTGCATAAGAAACTTTTCTTCACAAAGCAATACAGACTAGCAGATTTTACTGCTAATAGCAACTGACAGCTTTTCAGATGCAGTTAATGACACGTGGCTAAATAAAAAGAACATGACAGGTAAAAAACCCCCACCTCTGGAATACAACCAGAATCATTAAACTTTTACATTCAACAGTAGTTGTACCAAGCATATTCTAACATGAAAGACTTATAATGGAATACACAAACAATTCCTGTGTAAAATTCATGACCAACTCAGTGTCAGTTGTTTTCAGCAGTGTTCTAAAAATCACATAGCAACCCTACCTTTTAAATGTGGGTTTTTGAGGGACAAACCCCTCTTAAAAACGGTATGTTCTCAAATAACATGCCAATAGATTAATTTTATGCTTATTTCACATTTAATAATGGAAGAGACTGTATGTGTAATTTACAGAAGAATATTTACAAGTAACAAAGAGTTGTCCTTGAGGACTGAATCTGAGGCCCACTTTATCACACATCCAAAACATAGTGCTAGCTGGCATCAGACACCATACAATATGTGAAGAGATCACATGTTGGATCTCCCCCTAATGAACATTTAAAACACAAATAATGTAGTTCAGTATCTTCTTCAAAATGGGTCCTATCTGATCACCCAACAACAGCAAATATTTTTCTCTACAAATTCAAAATATATTTGACAATAACTTTAAAAAGTCAAGTATACTTTATTAAGTATATGACTATTACCTTTCCTTTAAATTTGCTTAAATCAAAAACCTATATTTTACAAACATTGATCACAATAATCCAATAATTGATGTAAAAGTGCACAAATCAGTCCTAGCAGTCTGGAAGATATACTGCTCTCCTAATGCTCCTGGGAATACAGTATCCATTTAAGTCATTTAAGTCCTTATTAAAGAAGAAATCTCAGTCAGAATTTAAATTTAAAATAGCAAAAACCAGTGCAATGATTTTTTTTTTTGTTCTTGTAACTTCCTTCCACTGCTTTCAAAGTCATTTTGTAGTAACAACTTATTTGCAGCAGCAATGAGAATAATATTTAAGGTGACACAATTGAAGGAAAACACTAAAACACTGTCGTGCACATGCCCAGCTATTAGCTCAAAACCAACCTGGCCATGCAAGCTGCTCTTCAGTCACAAGGTTGGTTGACAGTGTATCTTTGCGGCCAAGAAGGCCAAGGGTGGGTGCATCAGGAAGAGCACTGAGGTGCACTAGGAAGAGCACTGCCAGCAGTTCATGGAAGGTAATCCTGCCCTCCACTCAGCTCTAGTAAGGCTGTGCCTGGAGTTCTGTGCCCAGTTCTGGGCTCCTCAGCACAGGGGAGATGGAGCTCCTGGAGGGAGTCCAGGGGAGGGCAACAAAGATGTTTAAAGGATTGAAGCACCTCACTAATGAGGAAAGGCTGAGAGAGCCGGGCCTGTTCAGACTCAAAAAGATGACTGAGAGGGGACCTCCTCAGTCTATAGAAGTATCTGAAGGGAGGGTGTCTGAGGATGGACCAGGCTCTCAGTGCTGCCAGGCAACAGGGCAAGAGGGAACAGTTCCATCTAAACATGAGCAAGAACTACTTTACTGTGCGTGACCAAGCAGTGGAACAGACTGCCCAGAGAGGCTGTGGGGTCTCCTGCATGGGGGATATTCAAGAACCATCTGGACACAATCCTGTGCCATGTGCTCTGGGATGACCCTGCTTGGCAAGAGGGTTGGACAAGATGACTCACTGTGCTCTCTTCCAACCTCACTCATTCTGGGGTTCTGTGATATGAACACTAACAAAGAAAATATGAATTAAAAATACATCTTACTCATTTTTTTTTCTAGATGCTTATTCATAAAATAAATATTGGATTAAATATTTCTAATTCAATAATTTTCCTTTAATAAAGCTGATTTAATAGAACACTTTAAACTGTCACAAAAGAAGCTAGATCTAGTACCTAGTAATAGTGGCCATTTAATACCTTGATCTTTGTGTCTCTAGAATTTTAACAAGTCCATTTATTGACCTAAAATAAAACAGAAAAATCATTAGTTATATTAAAATATAACCATGATATATTGTTTGAATACGTTAACCATGGACAGCATCATGTGAAATAACATCCCAACTCTGTTATCAGCTTGTTAAATAACTATCAGATATGGGTTGAGATATTTGGTGTCCACTAACACCTGGGGAACTTCACAAGTTCTGACAATAAGATACCACCAGTGAGAACAGCATTTTCCTATTCAAAGCTATTGACTGCACACTCTGCTCAATCTAAGCATTTTCGTATTTCAAAAAACTAATATAGTTGTAGAGTATTTAAAAATGTTAATGGTTAATTTGTCTTATCATGGTATTGATAGAAAAGAGTAATGTCTTTGATCACTAATTTGATTCAGACCATTGGTTCTTCTGCTCCCATGACAATTGTTTGGGACTTCCTCCATGTATCTTTGCATTTGCTAGTAAATGCAAATTTACCAGCAGATATTTTTCCACTTCTGCTAATTCTCAAAAATGGCAACAGCTGCTCAGAAATATAAAAACATAAACACCTAAGACAAAGGCCTGTCCTTAATAAAAGCCTGTCCTTGTAAATAACATTAAATATTACCTAGATAGACAAAATGCTAAGATTGTGTAAGTACACAGAAGTACTGAAATATCTTTAGCAAGAAGCAGTCTCTTTTCTCTTATAAGCTTATCAATTTTTGTCAATCCAATAATGAGATCTAATTTCTATTTTAACAGCAGTAAAGAAGCAACTATGTTTAAATTAATTTTTGAGGAAGTAGTGTTACAATTATGCCAAAAGTTTCATACCTCACAGACATTCTGACTTTATTCAGTTCTTCCTCTGAAACCAAATCTGTTTTATTGATGATTATAAGATCAGCTAATGCAACCTGCCTATGTATTAAGAAAAAAAAGAGAGAAAAAGACATCACTAACAAACAAATACTCTATCTGTAAGGCAGAAACATTATCTCTCCCATGGCCCCAAAAGCTAGTATGAACATTGTTAGTACAGAAGGGCGAGCATTAACCAAACTAGAACATCATGGAGAATGATTAAAATACTACTGACTTCTCTTCAATATGTTCTTCTGTGCCCTAACAGATAAAATCAAGGCTTGCTAGATTCTTTTATTTTGGGGTTGTTTTGTTTGTTTGTTTGTTTGGACTTTTTTATGTCATCTAATCCAAAGTGCTTAGTGATTTAACAACTTTAGAAGTCCCTATTTGCCTTGTATGTGGTCCTTGTAATACAATACTTGAAGCCTCTTTGTTTTATGAAGATTTCAACTGTTACAATAACCCTTAATTATTGTGGCTCCACATTTATTAAAAGGTATTCCTGTATCTCCAGTTCTGCTTCAAGCATGATAGATCCTAACATGAAACTTTTAATTTCCCCAACACAGGTGCTTCTTATTCACTTTAAAAAAATCCCATCACTATTAAAATAGAAGAGTCCGTTCTTGGCAGAAAGATCAAATGAAGCATGAAGTTACTTTTCCACATTTTACCTCATTACACCAACCTACCTCAGTTTAAGCAAAGCAGGAGAAAAAAGCCCTATAAAAGAACCCATTTCCAATGAACTTTTATACAGTGCAATTCCCAACGTGATATATAAAATTAATTTCTACATCCATACCGAGATGCTTCATTAATAAGGCCTTCTGGTTTCTCCTCTGTCAAGTGCTAAACAAAAATTAAAATAATTGGATTAATCATATTAAAATTAATTTAAATTAATTTGCAATTAAAGAAAGAAAAATCCAATTCAGTTGAGATCTGGTTTTTGACAACGTATTGAGGAAGATGGCATCTAGTACATTTATACATTCACCATTACAGAGATTTATAATTAGCTTAAAGCAAACTCTTCTAATTGATTTTATTATTAGAATGCTAAAGAGTTGGAAAACTTTATAATATTTATTTTAATTACTTTTCAGCTTTACAATGAAGTAAAAAAGTTACCACGACATACAGTAGCAATGAAAAAATGTATCTGGAAGAAAATGAAGGCTCAGTTATTTTACAAAGGAGTGTGAACTCAACTAACTAACAAAACACAGGCTAGACTCACAATACCGCATTTCATATATGTAACTTCACCGTCTTTTTCTCTGGAAGACTGTACAAGACAAACTGTACTTTGACAGTAAAAACTGGTAACTTTTTCTAGTTTTGTATGAATAAACCACTGCTCTTTGGCAAGTCTGTCCAAAATCAGAAGCTACAGGAGTTTCAGTATCATCTCCACTTGTCTGCCCAAGCTAGTGTCTTCACAGAAGAATTAGTGAAAGGGAAGAAATACCTGCATCTCAAGCAGCAGCATAACATTTAACAAGACAAAAGCTTACTTAGGCACAGCAAAAGACTACACTGAAGCAGCAAAGGTCTAGCTACAAGTTATTTTCTGCCCACTCTGCCATGGAGGTAGCAATCTCTAGGAGAGAAATGTCACAGACATCTGGAGGAAGTAAAACTTTAAACTGATGCTGTAATATTAGTAAGAACTTGCCACTTATGCTTACATCTCTAGAAAAGTTAGAGTCCTGTGCACTCCTTCATCAGCTCTAAGTGTACCAGGAACATTACTTTAAAATCTCAGTTTCAAGTTACAGAAATACCAAATTAAAAGTGGAATCAATTGTCATGGGAAATATATAGTTTTTTAAAAACCGAGAAAACTTTTTTTTCTTTATTGGAATTATCAGGCATCTAACAGTATTTTACTTGTAGAAAAGCAAAAATAGGTCATTGCATACTGTGAGTCTATCATGTAAAAAGAAACAAAACTATTTCTTGATTGTGCACAAACTAAGCAGAGAATAACAACAAGATGACTGTCAGGAACCTCTCCTCTAACCTTTTCTTTGTAATCCTGTGTGTATTGAGTCTATTCAATTAATGTTTAGGTTTGTTGCCCTGAAGAGTCAGTAGTCCAGGTGTCAGGTCCTGGAAGTTGAGGACTGCAACTTGAAGCTGTCCAACTTTTTGCCCTCAAATAAAGAAATTAGTATTTCAGATTGTTGTGTGACAAACCTGTTAGATTGATAACCCATGGTATCAATTAGCATGGAGATGGTGGTATGGTTGGTCATGAGGGATGTTTGTCAGCTTTTCTTGCAATGGGTTGGTTCTTTGAAGCAGGACATACTTAAATTGCTACCCATTATGTCACTACCTGTATGGCTTTCAAAGTTCTTTGAATAATAAGTAGCTGTTGACGTCAGGCTTTGCAATCAGAGGAACTAAACAAGTTAGCAAGTCCTTCTATACCAAAGTTTACTTAGTACACCTCTGATAAAGACTGAAGTTCCTACTATTCTGAGTAGATGTCAGTGTTTTACAGGTTTACTGATCAGATAATGTATGTTTTCATTGAGGTGCCAAAGGTAATAGTAGATAGAAAATTTGAATGTTTCAAAGCATTTTTGTGTTGTTTCTGTTATATTAATTGAAAGTCTAGCATTTAAAAAACTAATTTTCAGTAATAATTTAGTGCTGCTGTGTGCAACACTATTATATTTCATCTAAGACAATAATTCAGCACTGCATGAAGAAAAAGATAAACAGAACAACATATTTGCAAGCAATAAAACACATCTGAATTAGTATGAGAACCAGCTAAAAAGGGGCTGACCTAAAACATGGTATGATTTCTTGTGATAGTTGAGCTGATTTAGAAGACAGTGACTGCTTGGAAGGGCAAATCACCTCCTTCCCCACACTCCTCTACCAACTTCTCCACAAAAGTTCTTGCCGAACAAAATTAACTTAACTTGCCAAACTGCTATGAGGTTAAATTTGTTCTGTTCCAGTCCAACCAAATCGATGAGGAGAGGACTGCTAACCTGATTTACCCTTTTGGTAAATCAGCTTTTAGATAAGCACAAATGGAAGGAGAAACCCAAGTAATCCAAACAAAAAAACATCTTACACAGGAAGAATTACTTTCTTATTTTTAAACCATTATTCTTCAGTTCTCTGAGCCATTTGCAGCCATTGTAAATGCAGAAATATTAAAAACACTTCCACAGCATGCAATTTTTATATTATCGTTATAGATGAGTAATGTATTGGCTGGCTCCTGCAATTAAAGGATGAATATTATGCGTATGTTAAGAGAAGTTCTATTAATGTGTAGTTACATTACTGTGATTTGTTGTTTGGATGTCCTCTGTTCTCCCCACAGTCCCCCTTTCCCCCTTATATGGTTGCCAAGAGACAGCCTTGGTAGTCAGGACATGAGGAAGAATGGAGTGTATGCAAGGTATGCCCCTTGCATGAGGCATTTGGGAGGAGGGCAGGGTTGTTACTAGGAGGTGTGGCATGACAACACCTGACCTCCAATCAAGGTGCAAGGAAGTAGTCTCCACCAATGGATGGCAAAGGAGTTGACTGACAGACTTTGGGAGGGGTTAGGGTTACCTGATGCAATATACTTTGAGTATAAAAGGTGGAGCAGCCATTTTGTGGGTGAGCACATGGCAGTTTCACACTCCTAGTGCTGCTCTTTCTCCTTATTCAGTCCTTTTGTTGTATTTTGTTGAGGTTTAATAAACCTTTGAAATTTTAAAAATGAGCGTTGTTTCTCACAAATGGGAGCTCAGACCAGGATATAAAACCTCATCTCTGTGGCCCTAGGGGATTTTGGATGAGAGGCATGCCTCTACTGAGTTTGGCAGAGTTGCTGAGTTTGACCTCTCCTAGGACCATTGATGATTGCGGATCGACACCCTGGAGACAACAAAAGACTGAATAATGAAAAAGAAGAGGGCGAAGAAAAAGCCCCCTGAAAAAATCGGAAGTGTGTACTGCATGAGTGTGAGACAAAGTCTGGGAGCATGCTTGAGACTTACGAGAGAACCGCAAGCAGGAGGGAGAACTCAAGAGCACCTGGGGAGGCCAGTTTGAGAGTTAGCAGATTTAGCGTGTGTTAGATCAGTGGGAACCGCTGATCAGTGGAGGCTGCAAATGTACTGGAAGGTTCCAGGCACATGGGGCCACTGGTGGTGGGAATCACCAGCTGCGGGAACCGCCGATCGTTGCGGCTTCGCGCGTAGACTGGAAGGGAAGGTTCCAGGTGCGCAGGGCCGCCGGCAGCGGGAACAGCTGAGCAGTGCAGTCCACCACTGAGGGTGTGGGACTGTGGGGACTCCACATGGGACAGCGGCGCACAGCGGCACTCAGTGCAATAAGCTTCTGGTGCGTGCTCAGCGTGATAAGCTTCCAGTGCTGCCAGCCCAGTTGAGGGGGGCGGCGGCAGGTCGGGGCACACTCGGTGTGGTTGCGCACGGCGCTGCCAAACTTCCGCACTCGCCGACCCAGGGAAGTCTGCTGAACGCAGTTTGCATGCGGCGCTGCTGAGAAGCGGGGGCTACTCAGTTGTGTGGAGGCCGCGCAGCCGTGGGAGCCCAGCTGAGTGGCTCCCGGTGGTTGCCTGGCACTGGTGCGCTGGAGGGTGCTGGGCCGCAGCAGCTTCCCTGCAATCTGCTGGCATAAGGCTGTGCGACTCCGAGAGCCCACGAGGGTGGTTTTCAGCAGTTGCCCTGCACTGCACCGGAAGGCACCAGAGCACTGGACCATGCCAGCTTCCCTACGGTATCCGCCGGCATAAAGCCGCAGCACCGTGGGCCATCTGGGTGGCTTTTGGCAGTTGCCCTGCACTATGTCAGAAAGCACCAGGGTGCAAGACTGTGGTGGTGCCAACCGGGTTATACAGGACTATGAGTGGGTAGTTTGTTTACTTTTGCTTTCCAGGAAGAATGTAAGGGTTTTTTCCTTTCTTTTCCTTTCTTTCTTCCCTTCTTCTCGCTGCTCGGAAAGCAAGCTAGAACCTGTAGTTGGCTGACTGGGAAGGTGGGCCTTGTTGGGAGGCCCTGTGGTTGGCCAATTGGGAAGGTGGGCTCTGTCGGGAGGATTTGTGGTTGGCTCATTGGGAAGGCTGGCCTTGTTGAGAGAGCCTGTAGTTAGCTGATTGGGAAGGTGAGTCTTGTTGGAGGGCCTGCCGTTGGCTGATTGGGAAGGCCTTGTCAGGAGGGCCTGTGATTGACTGTCAGGATAGACTAGGAGCAAGTAGGGAATCCCCAAAGGAAGAAGGAGGAAGTGAAGAGATATCAACAGCTATACCCTCAAATAGCCCCCTGGGAAGAAAAGATGATAGAGTACTGTATGGGGGAAATCAGGCTCGATCATGTATTTTGGCCAAGGTATAGGTCGGACAAAGGGTGGATATGTCAGGCTTTAAACATCTATGCAAGAGCTAAGAAGCCATTTAATCAGGAAGAGAGTGACTGTGCTGCTTGTTGGGAAGAAGAAATCTTGCCTTCAAGGGTAGGCATGTTTAAAGTAACAAAGAGTAAAGAATGGGACCCATTAGACTATTTGCCCCCTACACTTCCATTGGCACCAACTGCACCTCCCTTGTCCTTTCACGGGCCTAGTCTAAATACTAGAAACAGAATGGCACAGCAAGAGGAAGAGAACCAGGCACAGTTCAAGGGATGAGAACCAGGCGGTGAGATTATATCCTCTAAGGGAAGTACCGCTGGGAGGGGCGTAGGGGGGAATTAGATTTCTAACTGTACCACTCAATTCCTCTAATGTGAGTATGTTCAAGAAAGAGTTAAAAGGATTACTAGAAGACCCCATTGGATTAGCAGAACAGTTAGATCAATTCTTAAGGCCAGCATTTATACGTGGGATGAAATGCAATCAATAATGACCATGTTGTTTACACCAGAGGAAAGACAGATGATCTGGATGGCTGGAATGCAGATATAGGAAAGGGAGCACATGCAAAGACCTCTTGGGGATCTGAAGATGCCCATTGTACGCCCTATTTGGGACCACAGCAACCTCGGGGGAAGGCAAAACGTGGAGGAAGGATTACAGAACTTTAATTGTAAGGGGTATTAAAGAGGCGGCCCCGCAAATCCAGAATGCTTGTTAGGCATTTGATGAGAGGGAAGAAACCCCAACAGAGTGGCTAGAAAGACTGAGGAAAAATATGAGGTAGTATTCAGGTATCAACCCTGATATCAGAGCAGCCAGACAGACCTTGCTAAAGATACATTTCGTCACCCATGCGTGGCCAGATATACGGAGAAAATTAGAGAAGTTGGACAGTCGGCAAGAAAGGGGATTGGGGGATCTCTTAAGAGAGGCACAGAAAGTGTACATTAGGAGGGATGAAGAGAAAGCAAAGGAAAAGGCCAGGGTAATTGTCACCGTTGCAACAAGAAATAATAAAATTCACACAAGGTGTTCCAGCATACAAACAGGAACAGGAGAAGAGAACTTTATTTTTCAGACCTCAACATTTATAGAATTCCAAAAGTGACAGTGGATTGGAGAATGACATTGCCACCTCTCCAACCACAATGGTTAAACTAACAGTCCAACAAAATTCTCCTCCTACAGAGAATGCAAAACAATCATTATTTACATGAAAGTGTGTGAGAAACTCCATCACAAGAATATAAACATCAGAAGGCTTACAGAAACTCAAAAGAACAAGACTACAAGTAATGTTAACTGCCATTAGAGAAGAACAGATTTGTTTTTATTTTAAGAAAAATGGACATATCAAGAGGAATTGCTGCCAAAGAGAAAGGGACCTGAAGGTTAATAAGAATGAGTGAAGAGGGGAGGTGGAAGGGGTGAGAGGTGTCAGGTGTCAGGGCTTGACCTACTGGGAACAGAGTACCATCAGAAGCCCTTGGTCACCTTAAAATAAGTCCCCAAGAAGAAGAATTTGAATTTTTGGTAGACACGAGAACTGAAAAAACTTGTGTTTGTAAAATTCAAAAGGGATGCAAGAAAAGTCAAAATACCATGCAAGTAGGGGGCACAAAAGGGGAAAGCATTCAAGCATTACCCCTCAGTGGGGAGTACACTTTTCAGGTACTGCTAACCACTGAATCAGCTGTGTGAACCACAGAGCGGGAATGGACTCATGTCAACAGAATTAAGGGCCCAATGGAAGAACCCAAAGAATGGACTGTAACATCCAGACCAAGTAAGACAAGATTGACTCTTAAGCAGTGACTGAGAGATAACTAGAGAAGCACCAGGATGTCCAAAAAAGTAGAGTCACGCTTCTGCCAGCCAGCTTGAGGACTGTTTTAAGTAACGCTTTGGGTGGGGAGTTTGAATTGTATCAGTTATTGATGTAATTGTCCTATTTTAATGGGTGGGGATTGCGAGTGTCTGTTGAGGGGAAGTACACAGGGAACAGTGTAAGAGGTGCTGGGGTGGTTCACTTGGGCATTGACAAGTAAGACAGCAACTAGAGGGCAAGACCAGGCTGGCCCCTGTGCTTGCCACCAAGATTACATAGCCCTGCTGTGGGCAGCAACCCCGTAAGCACAGTAAGGTGGGGGCAGAAGCTATAACTGGACCTCTATCATCCCTCAATTGTCTTTTCCGTACAGAATCCAATACAGGTACAATTGACAAATAGAGTACAACAGGGAGTAGAGGGCCAACTCGAGCTGGCCTCTATACTCGCCCCCAAGATACACCTGCTATGGGTAGCAACCCCATGAGCATGGTAGATGGGGGTAAAAAGCCATACCAGACCTCTGTGATTCCCTTTTGTGTGCTCCAACCAGTTCATGTCACCAACTCCACCAATCACTTTGCTTAAGCAAAACCTGAGGGTTTTTTTTTCACTGATCCCGCTGTCCTTACTCACATCAACAGATGCTATTATGACTCATCCAAAGAGAAGTAAGAGTAGATCATCAAAATTAAAAATGAGAATTAATTGCTCGAGCCAAATGACTTATAGAAAAGAAGAAGGGGGGTTTGCTATAGATGGTTAATGCAATGGTTGGCTCTCACAATTAAGAGATTAGTAGTATATGTATGTTAAGTTCTATTAATGCATAGTTATGTTATTGTGATTTGTTGTTTGGATGTCCTCTGTTGTCCCCATAGTCCCTCTTTCCCCTTGTATGGTCTTTCTCTTTATTCAGTCTTTTTGTTGTATTTTGTTAAGGTTTAATAAACCTTTGAAATTTTAAAAGTGAGTGGCATTTCTCACAATGATGAAGGCATTTTTTTGAATCACTTTTTTTTTGAATCCTGCAAAATCAATACCCAATCACAGAAGTAACCTCCTAAGTTATTAAGCTGCAAATAGTTATATTTACATCCACCTATTACCAAAAAAAAAAAAAAAGAAAAAAAAAACTGAACTATTTAAATTAATCAATTAATCACAGTTTTTACTGACCCAAGCTCACTGTTCTATATGTCTGTTCTTACATTATACTTTATATACAGATTACTCTAATACCTGTTCTTTTTGTCTGCTTCCATGTAACATTTTAATGTGAAGCAGTACCAGGACACCTGTGCTCTCATTTCTCCCCACCACAGCTACCATTATGTTAGTACCCTCCCCAGTCTGAGCCCTAACTCAGTTGTTACCACACTGGTATAAGACATCTGTTCTTAGTTCTCTCCTTTAAAGTAATACAGACCAGTGACCAATTTCTCCATATTTTTTACAGCAATCCAAATGCCTATTTGGATTAAAAGCAACATTCCTAAGTGAAGAGATAGAACAGGAAGAAACCAAGTACTTAGCAACCTGGCAATTCTTGTCATACCTGTTGCTGTGTCTGTATGAATCTGAATTCCTAAGAACATCAGTACTTCCTTGTGCCCATTCAAAAGATAGTAATAATGAAATACGTTCTCATTCAATCTAAGAATTACAGCTACTGTTAAAATTAATTAATCCACATGAACATTACTGCAATAGCTGTTCTAATGATACAATTTTAAACCATGTAACAAATCTAGTAACTTACCTGCAATCCATGCTTTGCATCAACAACAGACACAATACCTAAAAGAAAACATTAAAATGTAATAGAAATGTGATGAAAGCATCTGACAGTTTAACAACCTGCAAACCTCCTGTACAAAGGTAACAATATCAGCATATCTACAACTAGTTATAATAAACTGGAAGCATTGAAAGTATGTGAACATTAAACTTGTTACCTAAGTACTTTTTTATTCATTGTCATATCTGTGGTAGTAAAATGTCTACAGAACCAGGTGAGATAAATTCCCACAAAGTAGATGCCTCATCTTCCACAAGAGGAAATTGGCTAAGGTATGCTTTTACAGAATATTGAAACAAATTAAGGGACTGACTGATGTATGCAGCCATTCTGATGGTAAATGACCAGGAATTTGCAAGTCTCTGGCAGAAACTTAGGAAGCTCCTTCTTATTGAACTCAATGTTTCCTTCCTAGGTTAGATGGGTATTTAACAGACTGACCAAAATGTTAGTAGGGCATTTTTTTAAGCCAAAAAGTAATTTTTTTTCCTACATTAAAAAAAATTGCTCTTTAACTACATATAGTGATGACTTATCTTTCAGTAATCTCAGGTTTTTATTAGAACACAGCAAAGAGTAGAGCCAACAAGTGCAATAGGCGAAGAAAGCAGAAAACAAAAGGCAGAAATATCCAGGTGTTGACAAGTTATGAATTCAGAAAATAAGAAACCCTTTAGGAAACACTGCATTTCAGAAGAAGGGGGGAAGGAAGAAAGAGAAAAAATGCATGCTGTAATATTACTTCTAAATGAGGTTTTATAACATCTAGCTAATGAGATTTTTCACTTATATCACTATCAAGAGCTGTCCATATCTGATCCCTTAGAAAAGCATTACACAACTTTTGCTGGATTTAGCAAGATTAAGCACCTCACCAAGTAAATAAACAAGCATCAGAATAAGCAGGGATACCTCTGTGATCAAATCTGACAGTGTGAAAACCAAGTTCATGCATTTCAAACATTTTCTGAAACCTTGCCTTAAAACACCAATAATACATTACTCTAAATCCAGATATGAAATGCCAATACACAGGAAAATAGGCTTGCATTTCTTACCATCAAGATAGATGTCACTTCCCAGCTCAGAATCAATCCAAAACATGGAGGCCACAGCTCCTAAGAAGTGTAGTATACATACGGTTGCAAAATTGAGATTTTTCCAGTAAACTACCAACACTGAGGCATTTCACAGAAAAACTGTATTTGCAGTGCTAACAATAAGATCAGTGACTAAAGTCATTCCAACAGCTAAAACTGTCCACCTGAAGTGATAAGATGCAGTCCTTCAAACACCACTCTGTATCAGACCCAAATACCTGTCAGCTGTTCTAGTGCTTACTCAGGCAAGATATAGCAGGGACCACAACATGAAATCGTTTTCTGGTATCTATTGATTTTTTTTCCAAAAAGCTTAATAGTTTTCCAATTTGACTCAAACAGAATTTGTGTGTAACAGAGGCCAAATCAATGTCCTGTCTTTTGAAGAAAATTACTTTATAATGACAACTATTTAGCTTTGAGCTGGAAAGCACCAGTCTCCTAAAGGGGAAACAATTGAATTTCTGATAAGAATTTCCTTCCCTCTCCATCTACAACAGATTTTTAATGTGGATGGCTTAGAGAAAACTGTTTTGGATAACTATTCCTAACATGAGATCAAGTTTAAACACCTCTTTTATAATAAATACTACTAAAGAGCACAGAAGGATTTTGTAAAATCTATTATTGCTCTTTAAGAAAAATGTACTAGTCTGTTTCACAGTATATTTTACGACTTCAAAATATCAGGCCTATCACAACCAGTGTAACAATACAACAGATGCTAACTATTTAGACTTTAAAGGAGGAATGTAGAACATCAAAAGTGTACTGAAAACTACTAGTTTCAGAGTATGCTTCTCTTTGCTAAGCCCAGTGTCTTCTCTAAATGGAAATATATTTTAGCTGGATTTCTACTAAGCTTTAGATTCAATTTACAGCAAGTTCAGCAAACAGAACCCAACCAAACACAGCCTCATATCTGCACCTTGAACCAATTCACTGGAGTCTCTACCACCACCAAAGCATAGGCACCTGTCGACTCCCCACTTTATATTACAACTGTTGAAGTGAACTAACTGGTGAGCAAAGAAGCACTTCATAAAAACAGAATCATTATCATGGTTATGAAAATTGTAATGTGAACTACCTGGATCTGCCAAACCAGTTGTTTCTAACAATATATAGTCAAATTTTCCTCTCCTTTGCATCAGGTTCTCAATTGCTTTCACACCATTGTCCCTGTAAGAAGCAACAATTAAACGTGAGAACAGAGAAAACAAGCTAAATCATGTATTTAAATGTATCTTATGATGCAGAACACAGTGTCAGTATCATCAAAGCAAAATTTCTGAGTCAGGACATTTGCAGACTTACAGTCTACAACAAAAATTTAGTTATCTGCTGGTATATTATTAGGCAAATTTTAGTTTTCTGTTTCATTTTAGTCTGAAAACAGCATTTGCCTAATCCCACCAGGTGACTTAAAAGATTTGTTTTCAAACACTGAACAACCTGTAAAGGACAGTAGGGCTGTGTAGATATGTAACTATTTGGTTTGGCAGCTGATGTTATAGAAATAAGAAGTGAGGTAGAAGTGAAGCACGCTGCCCTGCCTTTCTACCTCACCTACACCAAGGTTAACGTGCCATTTACTTAAATTAGAGCTGATGAAGCCAGCCTGAAGCAGAAATGTATAGCATTTAAGAACCAATAAGAAACCAATGTATATAAAACATAGCAGCATATAAAACAGCATATAAAAACAATAAAAAAACAATGTATATAAAACTCTTATGCTTCTCTTAAGACAGTATTCCTTACATCCCAGAAGAACAGAATCCGATAAAATCCTCCATTTTCCACTTATTACTTATTACTATTTAAGGCATAAGACCAGTTCTCCCAAATTTTCAGGACAAACAGGCCATGACCCTTATTTACAAACTTAGCATAAACAATTCAGCATTGAAACAAAGAGGGTAAAAAAAAATGTCAAAGGAACAAATACTCTTTCTTTTTACCACGCCCATCAGCTTACAGATTTGGATACTGTGTTTCATTAGATCACAAAAAGTTTTCCATTCATCCTTTTTGATGAATACAATATTGAAGTAGTAACCAATGTACAAAGAAAGGAGCAGACTAAGTGTTTTGTGAGGAAATTGGGAAACCCGAGTCCTAGTTCCAGCTACCTGAATCTTCAGCTCTCTACATGGAAGCATATTATACTAGCAATAGAGGGATAGATCCCTACTCTACAATATCCCCGTGGTGTATAAATTGGTTTTAGATTACTTTTCTGAAAGACACCAAGTCCAATTCCAGTAAGGCAGCAATAGGAAATAAATTTCTACCTCCCAAATTACAATTGTTTAATCCGAGAAAAGAAGTCTCAATCAATTCTACCATCAGTTTCAGAAATCAAATCCTGGATGTCTTCACCCTTCCTCGATTCCCCACAATATCCACTGGAAGAGCTTGCACAATAGTCCTTACTCACTTTACTGAACAGCACAAGCAGCCATTTCTGAGCTCCAGCCATTCCTCATAGAGTTCTCCCCCTTGACTGATTGCCAGAGATTTTTCCAAGGCACTTCCTAAAAACACAAGTAGTGCTATATTTTTAATCTACAATCTTGTATGACAATGCCTGTAAAAGAGAGATATGTGGGTTACATTCTTTTCTCCTGAGACCATTTCTGACATGTTCTTAAGAAATTTGTATTTTCTGTTTTATGAGAAATTTAAAAGCCAAGGCAAAGCTCATTCCACAAACCCCACAGAATGATGGTACATCATAAGTGCCACAAACTTTGCTAAAAGAAAGGGATGCCAGCCTGTGCCTCCCTATCAAATAAAGGCTCTGTCTGTACATTTTATTTTAGGGTCTGTGACCAGAAAAGCTACACACATCTTTATTGATGAAAACAAACAAACAAAAAGCCCCCCACCAACACAGT
Organism: Urocynchramus pylzowi; assembly: GCA_013397555.1. Taxonomy (NCBI): domain Eukaryota; kingdom Metazoa; phylum Chordata; class Aves; order Passeriformes; family Fringillidae; genus Urocynchramus; species Urocynchramus pylzowi. Next base: position 1,109,032 of record VZRH01002310.1, on the reverse strand, counting down.
ATAAACTGTAAACAATGTAAACTGCTGATTATGGCACAGATATGAAATTACAGCTAGAGCAATGAAAAATCCTGAAAGCAAAGAGTTCAAAGAACCATAGCCATCAAGCACACATCTCCCTATTTTCTTGGTCCAGGATAATTTGTGATTTGCAAATGGCTGAGGGGAAAGGAAATAAAAGAAAATATTATCTACCAACATATTATTTTAATTTCCATTTACTTGAAATTGAGTGGGACAAATGGAGGTATAGCACTTCCAACAGGGTGATGTATTTATTTACTTTACTCTGAGGGTCTGCACTTATGTGCAAAATAGATTAATGTATGTCACTATGTTATGAAAACCAGCAAGAAGACTTTCTGCCCTTCTGAAGACTGGGAGGTATGTTAATAATTTTAGAAATGGATTTAAAATTACAAGTCTTGATTTCCAGAAGTTTTGTGTATCTGTCATTTTGTGGCAAAAAGAAAGATTTCTGCACGTTTACATACCTTCTCCGAATTCATTCAGAATAACTGCTATTCTTTTATTATGCTGTTCTGTCAGTATGTAATTTAGAAGAGTTGTTTTTCCAGCTCCTAGAACACAGACCATATTTCTATTAAAATGTAAAAAAACTCACATAAAATTTCAAATAAAAAATAAATACTGTTATGCATGCACATGCACACTTCAAGCAATTCTCTTCTAAATAGAAGTTTTCATTTTAATATCCTACATTCTGTTCTAATGATGTAGAAATTAATTTGTAGATATATTTCAACCCATATTCTATTTCAACCCATAGAACTATCAGGACATTAAATCTCAGTCTTAAATGACTCACAGTTTTTCCATTCATTAAGCGTCAGTACCTGATAAACTTACAAGTTCCCTACTAGCTGGGCAATTTTTTCCTACAAAACTAACTTTTATGCTTCTCTTAACAAAAGGCACATTTAATCTTCTCCCTCTTACTGCCTTTTCTGACCAGTTCTGCCATCAGTAACCACGGATGTGCTACTACCTGCCTTTAAACAGGGAATTGTCAAAAAACGTGTTCACAACCCCTGCGCAGTTAGGAGCAGTTTCATCCCATGCACAAGATCACAGCATTGTGAAGGCTGGAAGGGATCTCTGGCGATCATCTAGTCCAAGTGGTCTAGGTGACCACTACAATTAGGAAACCTTCCTTACTCGTCCTTAAAAGGTTTTTCTCTGCAACAGTGTGATGCAGCACAAAGTTACAACTTTCAGAACAGTGACGGCGATCCTAAATTTAACCAGATCCTTACAGTCCACACTGCGTGTAGCACACAGTAACTCTGCCGGTCGACGGGTACGGGAAAACCTCTCTTTTTTCAGACTGCAAGGCGGTCTGCATTTAACTGAGCCAAATACGCTGCACTATTCTGACGCGAAGTGACCAAGAGCCGCCTGTCGATCGTGACCTGAACGACGCGGTCCCTGAAAGCAGGGTGGTGAAGCCAGCAGCGGGTGCTTACACCGCTGCTCAGAGTGGTCCTGCCAGTCCACTGGAGCGGCCGGAGGAGATCGG